>OZ037995.1:26318903-26426403 GCA_964035705.1 Porites rus
CGAAAACGTGATGTATATCCCTCCAATGTCTGATTCATCACTGTGATTGCTTTCAGCAGCGTTGGACTTTTGAGAAATTATTATTTTAAAATCAACTCCAACGCTCCATCTAATTGAATATGCAATATTTGAAAATTTATTTTTTATTTCCTTCGACAGTTTTTCGATGTTTATCGAATGATATTGCATTAAAAGGCCTTTTTCTTCATCACTGTGTGGTTTTCTCGTTGTTTTGCGTCGCGATATTGATTTCTGAACCGTTTTTTGCGAGAGCTTATTTTAGGCCTGATTTTGCTGCTATCAGACGGGAAAAGTTTGCGGCTCGATATTTTTGGTTTAAAGCGAAACTGAAACAAAAGAAATTCATTTTTGAATAGTATTCGGTAACCTCTACTTGGGAGATAAAAATCGGCCGATTTTATTTTTTAGCTGGAAATCATCGGTCGTTTCTTAGGCGCAGGGCCTCTTAAACGCCTGAAAAACAAGATGAAAATTCGAAAGCAAACAAAAACATACACAGTTAGTTGTCGAACGTTAAAAACAGAAACATAAGCTGCCTATAGTAAAGAGTGGTACAAACAGTTACGTGATACAGCTGATGAGCTCTCCAGTTTCTGTTGTTGAAAAATACCGAGGAACAAGCCTTAGCTACTTAGTAAAGAGTGGTATAATAATTTTCTTTTCAAAATCAAAAACAAATAAGAACATCAATATTTGACTTTGAACAATCAAAAATTTTAAAGTTTCTTATTTTTCGTGTTCGATCATTTGATGCGTTCTGAAAAATTTTTAAGGCTTAAAAATTCGGCACGGGATTTTTTGGTTGCAAGAGTTTTTTTGGTTTTGTTGGAAGCCTTAGAGATTTGTTTAGGTTTTGATTTTGCCCCCATTCGATATCGTCGTCGTATAGTTAGCTGGTGTTTCTTTGGTTTCATTACCCTGGCTGGCTAGCTACGGAATCTGTCAGTTTTCTCACTATATCCTGGGGTCACTGCCTTTAAAAAGGCAAAAAGGCAGTGACCACACAATCGGTACAACACATCATCGAAAAATGGTTAAGGAAAACACAAGGAAACTTTCCAAAACTTTGTTCCTTATGATAGGAGCATCTGCTGCATTTTGGGTTCAAGCCTTGTTTTATTCTCGTACTAACGTTCGCTTTAGAATTTTTTTCTGAATTTATAAAATATTCCTTCACCATAATTCGTCTGTGCAATTCGTCTGTGCAAATCCACTGGTTTACAGTTTAGAAATGCAAATTCAAAGTCTTAGCCGATTTCATCGTGAAAATTCGAAAACAGCGGAAAAATACGCAGTTAATTAACGATGGAACCTTCAAAAACACTGCAAAGAAAGGTTTACCTTTTAATTTTCCTTTATTTTGCTTGTATAACGAGAAATAGTTTTATAGAGCACTGAAAGGTACAGACATACTTAATAATCATTCCTGAAAACCAGTGCCTGAGGGAAAAAAAGTGACAAAGAAAGTAGAGACTTACTTTTCTTTATAACAAGATAGATGTTATTAATGACATAAACGTAATTAAAGTTTTTAATAGCTGAGTTTAAAGTTTAACTAGATCTACTTTTAATGGAGTCCTTTGTCCCTGATCCTTGTAAACACGGTTGCTAGTTAATCAGTACCTTGCATGTGTGCTTTTGTCATTCTTAATTAAAACCTCAGACAATGTACTGTGTTTGGTTCCGGTTTATAGCATTGCTAAATTAATAATTCATTTCATCATAATTTATTTCGCTTTTGACCTATGACAGGTATTACTGGCTGTCAGCCTTCGCAGTCCTTATGTTTAATATTTCTTTAATGAGGGGCGAGTCACTATGGCCAATCGAAGGTGCTGTCAAAACAAAGGCAAACCTACAACATCAACACCTTTTATAAAAGTTGACTCAGCTATCCCAAGTGAACAACACGTCAGCAAATTCAAGCTGCTCTGAAGATTCTAGCCGTTTTCAATACATCTAAAACATCCTAAACATTATTTTTGTTATGTCTGATACGATGACCATAGCGATTTTAAGTCTCACTCTTGTCTTATCTGTCTTCATATTTACTGCAAATACTTTCACCGTATTTGTTTTCTGGATTCATCGCCACAAACTAAAGCGAACGTTCCTCATCGTTTTCAACTTGACTGTCGCTGACCTTCTTGTCGGTCTTGCAGAAACTGCTTTTGTCGGATTCAAGATGAATGACAGTAAGCCCTACGTAAAAATTTTTAAGTCCTTTCTAGTTATAGTTTCGGGTGCATCTGTATTTTTTCTCGTGCTCATTTCACTGGAACGATCCTTCGCTTTGAAGCGCCCCTTACGACATCGTGTAACAAGCACCAAGGTTTACATCCACGGTATTGTCATCGTTTGGTTGGCCGGAATAGCTCTGGGTGCACTGAAATTACTACCGATATACGGGATCTTTGACCTGAAACATTACGTTGTCGCTTACTCTGTCATTATTGCTCTGTCTTTACTCTTGATTTGCTTTTCTTATCTTTCGTTCCGAAAACGTTTTTGCAAGTGAAATCCTGTTCGGATACAGGATACTGCAGAAAAAGTGTGGAACAAAGCACAAAACTTTCCAAGACCCTTTTTATTGTAATAGGTGCATCTGTTGCACTTTGGGCTCCAAGCATGGCATTGTACAACTTGAGTCTTTTGCGCGAGGGTTTGTTCCCTGGCTTTGTAAATTGTATTTTTGGTATGTTTCATCTAACCAATTCTCTTATTAATCCAATAATTTATAGTTTGAGAATGCCTCTATTCAGGAAAATTTTGCAACAGAGATCGAAAAACTATGCGGTGACAAAGACTCGAGTGACATATGGACGCTCAACACGTTTAAAAAGGGGCAGCGATGGATTTGAAAGTCTTCTATTTCATTTTTGAACACAAATAAAATAATGATGGGGCATAAACGGCAATCATTTAAATTAACTTTAAAGTTTACTAATGGAATCAGCCACTTTCTACGACAGTCTTATTCAAGACTACGCTACGCTTACCCGGAAATTTACAGTCAGCACCTGCGTATAAGAACCAAGTGGATTAAGAACCTCCTGGCAGAAATTGGCCACTTTAATCCCCCAAAATGCAAGAACCTGTTTAGCCAAGCAAGATCAAGCAGGTTCTTATATGTGGGTTGAAGTTGAATTGGTATATTAAACAATTTAACCATGGACTGTAACTTTGAGATGTAAATTTAACTATAACAAGAACATACTGTACCAAACTGTTTATAAATTTGGTATTTGTTAGCATTATGGTAATACATCATAATGAATAAATACTGTATTTTAAGGACCAAACCCAAGTTTATTTTTCTGGTAATCAACATTAATCTATTACACTCCTTCATAAAGCTTAAATTGCCAATAAGTACCACAAAATACAAGAACCTATTAAGCCAGACTTTAAAAAAAAAGTAGGTTCTTATTCGCAGGTGTTTACTTTACTTATGTCGATTGACATGACTCCTAGATTCTAATCATTCCCTGCGGTGCTACCAAAATATGCCAGCAAAAACACTGTACCGTGCATATCAGTGGAGCAAGGAGATTTTAATAACTATATATGATTTATTATGATTCATTTGAGGTTCAATTCTGCTAAAACTCATTAAATATACTCCTCGAATAGAAACCATTTTTATGTCTTACAAACTTCATTTAAAATATCATCACGTTTTATGGAGTAAGATTCAATATAATTACTAAAACCTTTAATTGAATTTCGTTCAAGTGAAGATAACAGCGGATTGACTTCCTTCCATTTACTCGATAAAAAAAAAATGCAATATTTAACTAATACACAAGAAATTTACTTACAAACCAGGTGTTTGCTTGGACCATAAGGGCAACTTGATAGGGAACAATAAATTGATTGAAAAGACGACGAGTACTCCTTTCGAAATATCTACCCTGGATCTTACACCAACTGTTTTTACTGATCCGCCAATCACGGTATACATGTTATACAGTAAGTGTGAACCTTCGAGGATACTCTTAGTTCACCGATTTCAAATTATTCTCAAGGTTTGTTTTCAAATGTACTATGCAAATGCATCTTAAACTAAAATTGCTGTTCGGTTTTTGATCTGTTTTTTTTTTCTTCTTTCATCTCAGTGGGTTATCTAAACATTGCGGAACTTTATTAAGAATAAATATAACAATGCTTTTCGTTATTTGATTCAGCGCTCAGTGTCAGTAAAATGAACATTTTTGATTATATCTTGTCATTTTGAACGATGAATTAATGTAAGGTATTTTCTTATCCTGGTGATGGGTATGTTTGTTTTCAAATAGATCGACAATACTACTAACGGCACTGAAAGCGGATCTTGAGAAAAGGCCACTTCACAACCTTATTAAAAATTAATTACTTCTTTTGGAAAACTCTTCGAAGGTCCAAGTCTACATTTATTCTTACAACTCAAATATTATCGCCATCGAAGGTGAACTATGAACGGGATCTCATTTTCTACCAACCTGCCGCCATGTGGTCTTTTTATGTATTCTCAGTTTTGTTACGGTCCTCATTCTTATTGCCAATACATATACTGTATTTGTTTTCAAGATTCATCACAAGAAACTAAAAAGAACATTTTTACTTGTTATTAACTTGGCCTTTGCCGACCTTTTTGTTGGATTCACTGGAATACTGACCGTGATTGGGGCATTTGCTTTTCAGCGACATACTGGCTTGAGTAATATCAGTTCACTCTCACACTCTCTTTGGTACCCTCATGGTACCTTTCCATTTATATCCGTGTATTTTCTGGTAGTTATTTCTCTAAAGCGAGCCTTCGCTTTGATTTGGCCGCTTCGACATCGTGTAGCAAGAATCAAGGTTTACATCTACAGTGTTGTTATCGTATGGATACCGATATTGTTTATCCGATATCTTAAAATAATTAAGAAGACCTTTAACCAATCAAAAATTGGTTGAAATTTTAAATCAATCGGAAAAAATGCTCTGTTTGCAGCGAATTCTGAACCATGGCAAGGGAACGCTATATATGAATAGTTTTTCTCACAGCTTAGGCTTTTAGGCAAGGCAAGCGAACGGGCAAGTTTAATTTTATGTTATGGTGAGACTGGAGAATTGCAGGCAATGGGATCGAAAAGGACGAACTGAACTGAGACAAATAATTTCTGCATAACGTCATTGATCAAGTGGGTATTGCTACCACGAAGACAGGGTAGAGCAGAAATACTATACTTTGCGTGCAAATAATATAATTATAGTATTTTAAATCGAACGATACTAAATATATTTCAATTCCCTTTCACTCATTTGAAGCAGACTGTCTAATTTTTTCTTTCCGCAGCTTTCTTGTGATTCTCAAATAGAATCAGAAATAGATGTAAACGTATCCGTCCAAACATAAACTTGGTTGTAAATGAGTGGTCCCTCTTTGTCGCCCCATGTTGGGGAATCCATGACAGTCTTGGATTCTGGATTCCACACCATGGATTCCTCATTCCAGCTACAGGATTTTAGTGTCTGACGTCGGTGGGACTTGGTTTCCGGATTCCAGTCGCTAGTGGGCTTCCGTAGTCCTTGAGCTGTATTTCTGATTCCACAAGTAAAAATTTCCCGGCTGTGCTCCCTTAGATGGGACAACTCTATTACCCTTTATAAATTAACTAAGATAATACGCGCGCTCCGATTGGCCGAGAGGCATGTTTGCATGAGAGTATGTAAACATGGTTGTGACGTCAAGATGCTTTGCTTTTCGCGCGCTAATCACGCAAGCACGAATTTGAAAAAGGTTTTGAGTTGAAAAACTCGAGGGATTGACGAAACGAGAGGGGTTGGGAGAATTCTCGACAGCTATGCAAACCCTCGACTTCGTCTCGGGTTTGCCCAACTTGTCTCGAATTCTCCCAACCCCTCTCGTGTTTATATCAGGCTATGCACACACGGAAACGTTTTCTATTGCTTAAGTAATCCTTGAAACTCCTGACCTAAGACGTTGCTAACAGTCAAATCCGCTTAAAACACTGTTCCTACCGTTACATTTGGAAAAAAGGTTGATAAATTCGCTACCTTTCGGTTTGTAGGATGAAAATACCCAATATGTCTAGATGAAGTTTATTTGGGCAACCGCGGTACTCGCGTTAAGCAACTCTCAATCTACTTTACGTACTCATTAGGGATCTTAAGCAAGTACGACAACCAAAACGACGACATGAGAAAACATGTCTTTTTAAGGGCAAAGGAATATACCTTCATTTGCATCACTATTTTTGTTACATTTCTTCAACATTTACTGCACGACTACGACATGAAACTTCATGATAAGACGTTTGTGGAGGACATGAACACACGGCAAATTCTCCTTTCTCTTTCTAGACCTGGATAAAATCCTTAAGAATTCCACTCCAGAAAAAATCGTCAGGACCCATTTAACAAATTGAGCGGGTTCTAAATAGACGCAATAATGTTTAAAAAAACGCATTAAGTTCAGTTTTTTAGCGATGTTTCTACTGCCGCCGTGCTCAACAAGATGACGAAATTGTTTCTTCAGGAAACACACACAAAAAAAAATACTTAAGTTATATTGTTCAAAGCAGGAAACTAATTTCTATCTTTCCCCCTCCAATCACCAATCACAGTGTATGATTTATGTTTAATTTCTAAAATGCACCAGCATGAAAATTGAGCATGCTCCTTGTCACCTTTAAAAAAGTATCTCTCTGTCAAAGGGTCCAACCATCACGTTCTGTCAACGTCATGTCTTATACCGCTGCTATCACAGTATTGAAGTACGTTGCAATTTTCCAGGGTCTCTGTATTTTTACTGGAAATTTTATCACTATGATTGTTTTTTGGATTCACCGATACAAGTTAAAGCGAACATCTTTTCTTCTTATCAACTTGGCTGTTGCAGATCTGCTCGCTGGACTGACACAAGCAGTTTTTGCAGCGAAAGCACATCCACAAACCATTTCAGCAGACATTTTAACTTGCTTTCAGGCCGCATTTTTGGCCGCATCTGTACTTTTTCTCGTTTTCATCTCACTGGAACGAGCCTATGCATTGATTTACCCTCTTCGACATCGAGTAACTAGCACCACTGCTTACATCAACGCTATCATAATCGTGTGGTTGATTGCTATAACTTGGGGTGCATCTTGTCTGTTAGTTGCGTTTGACATCTTCGAATTCAAATTTTACATTGGAGCCTTCTCTGTTACTGTTTTGTTGGGTTTGGTTACTATCTGCCTGTGTTACGTGGCAATCCAAGCTAAGCTTCGTCAAGAAAGTCCAGTTATCGACCCGGCAAATAACAGACACAATGCTGAGCGAAACACAAAGCTTTCCAAGACTTTCTGCATTGTCATAAGCGCGTCTGTGGCTCTTTGGGTTCCAGGACTTGTATTTAGCTGTATTTATATTATTTTTCCTTGGTATTCTGTGATTATGAACTACGTCTCCTTTATTCTACACCAAACTAATTCTCTCTTGAATCCGATTATTTACAGTTTAAGGATGCCATTTTTTAAGGAATCGTTTAAGCGCTTGAAAAACAAGATGAAAATTCGAAAGCAAACGAAAATGTACAGAGTTAAATTTCAAACGTCAAAAACAGAAACCTAAGCTGTGTATAGCTGTGTCTAATGGCTTCCGTCTTAAATTTCTTTCCCTCTTGGGTGTAAATAACATGGCATTAAGGAACCGAGTCATTTCAGCGGAAAGTACAAAATATGAATGGTACGCGGAAAACCCGTCAGGGATTCGTGAAACTTGTATTTCCATAGCTGATGAGGTGATATTCCATTAATAATAAATATGTCAAAAAGTGTCAAATGATTTTCAAAACAGACGTTTCGGGTGTATGAAAGTACAAAATATATTGTATTTAGTTTATTTCCTACATAATTCTGTTGACAATACAAAATGCAAATATAAAGTAGTAATTAAAACACTGGATGAAAATGAAGACCTTAGGACACCTAAATCAATTTCGATTTTGGTGGAAACCACTTCTGAGGCAATGGTAATTTCTAAATCTTTGGAGATCTTTAAGTCCTGGGGCAAAATGAAACCTTGCATGAGGATCCTTAGCAGTTACGTATTCTTGTTTTAAGAAAAAATAAATCGCTGCCGGTACAAGGGCAAGTGTAATAATACTGGTACAAGTGTAATTAAGAAATGTAGCTATTGAATGTTTTTGGAACAATAAACAATTAGCTTTCACTCGAAATTACACTTGTAAAAGTTATATTAAATTGATCCCAGGTTTTTTGATATCTTTTTAAGAGTACGGAGCTGTTTGTTCTCATAATATATAGCAATGTAGTAAGTCCCTACGACGATAAATAGACTTTGGCGTTTGCACAAAATTTAAAAATTTTGTCATCACCGATTGTTTGTTTTTGAAACGTTATTCGCATCTAAGAAAGTGAAATTTTTCATTTAACCAGAAACGTGAATTAAAGAACTTAAAATGGTCATGTTCGCGAAATAAGATTACCCGACGAAGGATAGCTGTCAAAGAACAAAAGATTTTGTCGCCTGACAAAAAAATTGTAGGCCTCCAAATGTCTTCGACGGTATGGGATCGTTGAAGTTTGTTAACAGTTGAGAAAATTTTGGTAGGTGGAAAAAATCGTCTGCATTCAAGGAATGGCTTCCCGTTGACCAATTTTTTGCCTGAACAAACAAAATTTTGGGCAGTAGTGAAGACAGGGCCTAAATATTGAATTGTTTTCCTTGTGAATTGTTCATATAATTTTTGGGGGATCACTAACATGGCTTCAATAAAACGGAATGCATAAAAACGAATGAATATTTTTTTTTGCTTTTCAAATTGCATAATAATTGATAAGTTATTTATGTAATAGCAGGTGGGGTGTTGTTTTTAAGTAATCTTGTATCCTGCTGTAAGCCTACCTCAGATTATTAGTATTTAGTATTTTACAGATATTGTAATCTGGAACCTGATTAAAGTTAAAGTTAAAGTTAAAGTTAAAGTTAAAGAAGATGTATGATCCATCTTCGTGTTCACAATACCTTTGTTGAGCTTGTCGTTTATAAGCTAAATAACGTGGTTTTGTCAATAGCGCTGCACTTTCGCCCATCTTTGTTTAACAGGAAAGTGGTGAACTTTAGTACTATTTACAGGAGCGTTTATGTTTGGTAACCATTGATTTTTACAATTTACACCTTACCTTATTATAAGAAATTAACGCTTGATGAAATTGAAATTCGCATTAATTCAAGTCGCGTTAATTTAAAATATAAGGAGTCTGACGTTTTAATTTAAAAAAATTAAAAACCTCTGAGTAGATCGTGCACGCTAGCCATGATGTTTTAAACACTACTATGGTTTTGAGTAAAGTCGAAGTGTTGTTGCCCGTACTGAACATCTTGTAACATCTTTTTAAAAACATCTTGTCTAACTAAACCGATTTTTGTGAAGACATCCTTCCTTGGAAAAGTATTTTGTCTCCTATGGCCGTTACTACTTTTGTAAGTTACACATACATAAGACAGCTTCTTATTTTAACGTCACGTTTTCAATTGTCATATTTCATATTTCAAGTTATATATGTTACAGGGCTTCATTGCTAACAGTGTACTTTTTCGATCGCTTTGGAATTTTAAACTTATTTTTCAGTTGTCTAAAGGTTTTCATGAATATTGGCAATCTCAAACTATAAATTATTGGGTTTACGAGAGAATTACTTAGATGTAACATGGTGATCATGTAATTCACAAAGTCAGGATACACGATTACACACAATTTACCTAGAGTGTAAATTGTAACACTTGGAGCCCAAAACGCAATAGACACACCTATCACGGAGAATAATGTCTTGGACAGTCTCCTCGTTTGTTCAAAATTTTTCCTGTTACATGCAAAGTCAACAGCTGGGTTTCTGTTCTGAATAGTTTTCCGGATCGATAAGTACGACACACAGATCGTAACCAAGCAGAAATTTATGACAACTGATAATCCAACTGCATACACAAAATCGAGAATCTCAAACGTGGACAGAAAATAAAATACACCCATAGCTATTCCAGCGAACCAGCCGATAGCCACACTGTATATGTAAGTCTTAGTGTTTGTTGCACGATGTCGAAGCGGACAAATCAAAGCGAAGGCCCGTTCCAGTGAAATAAGTACAAGAAAGAACACAGATGCTGATGAAAAGGCGTGGAAGGATGCTGATAAACTCTGATATCCCATGTGATTGGTTTTGCTTAGCTGCAGAAGACTAACTGCCAATCCTGCCACTTGTATTTCAGTGAACCCAACAAGAAGGTCGGCAACAGTCAAGTTAATGAGTAGAAGGAATGCTCGCTTTAGTTTGTTGCGATGAATCCAGAAAACAAATACAGTAAAAGTATTGGCACCAAGAATAACGACTGACAGCAAAATGAGGATGCCCAAAAATACTGTGTCACTGATATCAGACATAATAAAAAGAACGTTTTGAACCAGATAATTTTTCTGTGACTCTAAAGAACAAACATATCTTTTGGCTTCCAGAGTGTATGAAGCCTTTCATATTTAAATGATCCGGCAATTTAAATAAAGTCCCCGAGGAGATTTTAATTAAAATTCAATTGCGCTGTGCTATTGTTTTACTCTGGTTTCTGTCTTAAGTACTGTAAACCTCGTCAATGATTCAGCAATGTAAATAAACAGCTTTAAATGAGAGATGCAATCAACAGAGTAGACAAGTCATTAAAATTAACACGCCGGAGAAATACAGCAACAATAGCCTTCTTAAGTCTACTTTTAATTAAGGAAGACTATTGTTTTCTCTCCTACTAAAATAACATAGTGATTTATATAGATTGTGGACCACTATCATTCGGAGGGAAGAATATTAAATGCAAAAAGTGTACTTAATGGCGCTGCCCAGAGTTAATATTTTACAAAGAAATAATAAAAAACTAATTCAAAATGTAAAATTGAGTCCATTGTCGTTGAAATACCATGTTTTTCGTATGTCATTGAAATGACTAAAATGACAAAGGTCAAAGAAACATTGCAAATACGTCACTCTGACGTCATTTAGGCGTTGAAATTTTATTTTGTTCACTGATAGAAAACAAAATGACATTAAAGACATACATGAACAGTAGCAAAGTGGATGGTTGTTTTCTAGTATCAAACCAGACAAGATGAAGAGGTGACCACCTAAAAGCAGTGAATTGTGTATGTCGTTGTGACCATGACCAAGATGTCTTCCAACGGAACGGTGTCCCGCGCTACTTGGGAAGTGTCAACCCACGGGATGTGTCAGCTCTCGGAGAAGGTGCTCAAGCATGGGAGCTTATCTCTTGACTTAGGTGCATGAAAAAGCTAGAGGATGGTTCCATGCAGATGTCATTCTTTGAAACTCGATTGTCCTCAAGAATTCAAATGCCTTAAAAATCAATTTCATCTACTTATTCTTTCTCGGGAAATAAGTGAATAGCCGATCATCAATCTCTTAACAATGTCACCGGGTGTAATGAACCTTATTGTTAGTTTTAATCAGCAATTTAAAACAATTTTATATTTTAAAATAACATTTTTCCCACACAGCATCGATATCTGATTTAATGAAAAGATCCAATCAATGTGTTTATGGAGCGAAGTATTATTACTCGTTAGAAAAATTCCAAAAAGAACCTTTTACTGAATTTTGGTATTATGATGAGTAGTGGCATAGCTACCAAATTATGGAATCTCATTTAGATAAGGTCGTGTGCTTTTTTTTTTGCAGGTTTAATTAATTTTGTGTGGAATACGTTAACGTCAATGACGTCATAGCCTTTTGTCGTCTTGCAATATCGGTCAATTTACGTAACTTTTAAACTTCTGGCTCATTTCTGCGTTTGTTTCGCCTTTGAGTTATAATTACTCAGAGGTAATACAGTGTAAACATTTAGAAAAACAACAAAAACGTATCAATTTATGATGGAAAATGTACTTTCAAAACGAACAAAAATCTTCAAAACGTTCTGGTCACGTGACTGATGACGTAATGTCCCTGTTTTGGTCGTTAAAAAAATTAACAGGTAGGACATTGCTTTCCTGCAAATTTTCACTCCCGTTTGATGATACGCCGACTCTCTACAGCTCTCGGCCTAGTCTCCCGACTTTTTCCCTCTTGTTCATTGCCCCCTAAAATTTTAAATGCTGGAAGTCAGCTGGTTATTTTTAAATGTCCCACACAACCAGAACCTCAAATATGTTATTTGTTTTTAGCTTGATAATGAAATCTTGTCAAAGCAACAAAAAAAACTAATTCGGCAATCGTCACGTCACTGATGACGTCATTACCCTAGATGTGACCTGAGAAGATATTTTATGGCAAATGTTATCTGGTTGTGGTCTGATATTCTTTTGATATTCTTTTAGTGTCCGTGACGTTTTTTTTTTTTCTGACAGCTCGCTCTACGGACACCTGGGGTGCTTACTATTTACACCAATCATCCGGGGGAGACCCTGTTCCGGGGGAACACAGTCCACCTGGGTGATTTGTCCACCGGGTCCACAATGGACCCCGTTCAGGGTTCCGGGAACATGCTTCCCCAGGAAACATCAGCCTAAATTTTTTGTTTCCTTTAGTGGCTAGAAATGCATCTTAAACAATTATCCTTTATTAATTAATATTATTATTCATTCAAAATAATTTCCCCATTGTGATTGGCTAATAGCACACGCATAATTTACCATAACCAGCTACTCTTGACCAAATTTGGAAGAATTTTGCGTTTAATGAACCGATGACGTCAAAAGTGCAGCTTCCTTGCAGGTTAATGCACCGTTAACCGAGACGACCTGGGGACGAGGTTGTGTTGCTTTGGTTGTGAAGACAAAGATGGCAGACATTTCACTCATTTTAAGAGTAAGCACTGGGCGAAATAATAGCTACAAACATGGCAAGAACAGCAAGAAGACAACTCGAAGGGCGACATCTGCTATTTGAAGAATATTATTATGCGGAGCTGAACAACCTTAAACGAGCACTATCGAAGATGAACTCAACATCGATGTATCGATGGAGGAAGCAGATTTTAGCCATGTTTTTAAACTAGGAATTATTCTGAGCTTTCGTATCATATGAAGAATTATGGAGATCTGGGCGGGTGTTATCCGCCTCGACCTACGGCCTCGACGGATAACACCCTCCTCGATCTCCATAATTCTTCATAAGATACTCAGCCTCATTCATTAATTGTTAAAAAATGTACCAATTTTATTTCAATGATTATATCGCTTTCAACATTCAGAACGCTGGCGTCCCTTAACCCCTTAAGCCCTAACAGTGATCAGCATCAAATTTCTCCTTGAAATATCAATGCTTTGTATAACAGAGTGGTCATGAGAATTACGGACATGATCATACAAGATGAATTTGCTTGATATTTTATCAACTTCTCCCCATTACTCCTGTAGGAAATGAATAGGGGCAACAAAAGGAAAATTCAAATTTTTATCTTAGGGTTTAAAGGGTTAAAATGAAAAAGGTAAAAAGGCAGAATCAGGTCTAATCTCAGACCTTTTAAGGATGAAATAGACCATGTGAAAGGTGACAAAGCAGCTTCCAACGCCATCAACAAATTGCATCTCGTAACGGCGGCTCAGCTGCAACCTACAGCATGGTTCTGAGCATCCGTTTTGTAAAAGACGTTTTCCAACCCTTCTTTACCTTTTTCGGGCTCCTTAAATTCATGGTTTTTTTCTTAGAATATAATTCACAGCTGTGCTGACCGTTTCAAATATTGATGGAAAAAGCAAGAGCGTATCAAAATCAAAAATTCAGCGAAATATTGATCCAAAATCAAATTATTTCTTGAGAGAAACTGTGAACGCAAGAATCTAACCGTCCTTTGAAACCAAGTGATTAACGATAAAAGTTTCAAATAATAAAAAAAAAGAACAAAAAGTGCAAAGTTTACAAAGAGGTCAACATGTGAATGAAAAAATTGGTTGAAGCTACTTTAATAGGCTAAGTTATTACTACAATGATCGAAAACAAACATGGTAAAAACAATTTGTTTTTCAAAAAGGATAGTGTTAAAGCCCCTCTAGCCCCTCCCTCTCCGCGGTACCTGCACTGTAAGTAACCCGTAGATTATGTAGTTCTCTCTAACCAGTAGGTGTGGCTCCCTTTTAAAGATTCCGTGCATCACAAATACATCTTTATATAGTTACAGGTTTTCATTGCTAATAGTGTACTTTTTCGATCGATTTGGAATTTTAAACTTATTCCTTGATTGTTTCAAGGTTTTCATAAATATTGGCATTCTTAAGCTATAAATCATTGGGTTAACGAAAGAATTACTTGGATGTAACATAGCAAGGGTGTAATTCACAAACTGGGGATACTCGAATGCACACAACTTAGCTACACTGAAAAATGTTACGCCTGGAGCCCACAATGCAAGAGACACGCCTATCACGATAAAAAATGTCTTGGACAGTCTTGTGTTTCGTTCACATTGAACACGTTGCCTGTTGCGAGTGAACTCAATAGCTAAAGCTGAATTTCTGTTGTTGATTTTTTTCCTTATCGATAAGCAAGACACACAGATCGTAACCAAGCAGAAATTTATGACAACTGAGAATCCAACTGCATAATCCTCAAAGTCGAAAATCTTATGCATGCTTAGAAAATAAAATACACCCATAGCTATCCCAGCGAACCAAGCGATAGCCACAATGTATATGTAAATAATAGTGCTTGTTGCACGATGTCGAAGCGGCCAAATCAAAGCGAAGGCACGTTCCAATGAAATAAGTACAAGAAAGAACACAGATGCTGATGAAAAGGCATAGAGGAATGCCGATAAACTGTACATGTCTCCCTTGTGATTGGTTTTGCTTAGTCGCGGAAGAACAACTACCGCTCCTGTCTCAAGTATTGCAGTGAGTCCAACAAAAAGGTCGGCAAGAGTTAAGATAATGACAAGAAAGAATGTCCTCTTTAGTTTGTGGTGATGAATCCAGAAAACCAAAACAGTAAAAGCATTGGTCATAAGAATGACTACGGACAGAAAAATGAGAATGCACAATAACACTATCTCACTGGTATCAGACATACTGGAAAAGAACGGTATGCGCCATTTGATAGCGACAGATATCTTTTGGCTTTTTGGCTTGCAAAAACTCCAAAACGAGTTTTAATCAAGCTTGAAATTTATTTGCACTTTACAACTGTTTTACTTTCCGTTTCAGCCTCAAGTATTGTAAACCTCATAAAAGAACAATAACAGCTTTCAAAAGGGAGATGCAATGAACACAGTAGATATGTCATTGAATTGACGAGCCGGTGACGTGAATCACTGATAGCATTGTAACGTCTACTTTTAATAAAGTAAGAAAATTGTTTTCTCGTACTAGAGAAACAGGGAACGCAATAACAGTTATTTAAGTTTCTAAGATATTATCATTAGAAGTGAGAATATTGAATTCAATGTAAAGAGTGCATTTAATTATTTATTAAATCAGATAAGAAAGATAATGACATTAAAAACAAACATGAACAGAAGCAAAGTGGGTCCCTTTTTTTCTTCTTACCAGAAAAACTAATATAAGAAGAGCTGACCCCAACAGTGACTGTGGGGAACTTATTTTTTGCCTACAGGAAGTGTCCTCTAAATGTGAATGTCCCTCTAAGAAAGATGTTAAGCCAAGGCATGTGTAGAGGTGTCCAGTCACCTGCTTTAGGTGTACACCCAGTCGAGAGCTCTCCACTGACTGGAGGTGTCCATTAACTGAGCCGGTTCGACAGTGGTGAATATAACGATCAGCGGATGTTTCCCTGAAAATATCATTGTTTGTGCATTGTCGTCAATTCAAATGTCTTAAAAATCAATTTCTTCTCAACATTCTTACTCCGTAAATATGTAAATGAAAAGACTATCATAAATCTCTAAACAATGTTGCCGAATATTACGTACCTCGCGGTCGTTTTATGCCAAAGCAATTTAATTTAAATAACATCTTCCCCGAGTAACATCGATATCTGATTTGATAGAAAAAAGACATCGAATCAGAGTGTTTATGGAGCGAAGTACTATTAATTCGCTAGAGAACTACATATTAAGTAAAAGTTAGTTAATTTGTTTCAATTATAAAGGTGGAATTAAAACTCTATTTAAAGGAAATGTTCCTTGATTTATCATAGGCAGCGTCGCCTTCAAATTTATGTTTCTCTGAGAACAATATGCAGAAACTTTGGACTTAGAAAGAGAAAACAGCTGATTTATTTACGAATCTGTCATATCCTCAGTTCTTGCTCTTAACAGCTATATAACCATAAATCAATAATTATTGTTCAAAATTTTAATAGCATGTCATGTCATTTGTATGTTGCTAACAGTATCATAAGACATTAACTGCACATAGAATGCTCGATGAAAAGGAGATTTTCTTTCCTGGACATTGTTTTGAGCACTGTATGTCCAGGTTTTTACACAGCTGCAAAATTTGCGACTTGCCAAAAAACGCAACAACTGCAAGATAGACGATTTTTCGCGTTCAACATTTTGAGATTCTTTCAGTTATTAATGGCATGAGTGGAAAGCAAGCCTGTAGGTTTTACACAATTTGAGAAAACTACGAAAAATCGCAAGGTCGACGATTTTTCGCGTTGTTTTTCGATTTTTCTTTTTGATGTTAATGATTAACTCGAAATTGCAGTTTTATTTCGGGCTCTCTTTAACTCCTTTTCCACTGCTTTTGACTTACTTGCAGAATACGTGAAAACTTTGACATATCTCTTAGGAAAGTTGTCACTAAGACAACGTCCTATACACAAACTCGACACGAATGGGGGTACATCTGGGCAATAACATCCTAACATTGGAAGCGGCATGGTTTCATTAAAATATACCGCCAAGTGTAAAAGCTTAGTTCCCTATTTTACTGTATTTTAAAGTGCTGTGATGCTCAACCTCCTCTACTTAATTCAAAGCCATTTTGACTATTCAAACGTCTGTCTTCTCGTCTGCCCTGGATCATGTAAAACCTTTCCACAGTTGAAAATTTATTTCGACTTCACTTGCCAATAAAATATAACTCTCCATTTCAGTTTTATATTTTACAAGTGTTCATTGCTAACAGCGTCACTTTTCGATCCCTTTGGAATTTTACAACACTTATGTTTCAGTTTTCTGAAGCTTTTCAAGAATATTGGCATTCTTAAGCTATAAATTATTGGGTTCACAAGAGAATTACTTAGATGTAACATGGTGATGATGTACTTTACAAACTCGGGATACACGATTAGACCCAAATCACGTGCACAGTAAAATGTAACGCTTGGAGCCCAAAATGCAATAGAGACACCTACCACGATGAAAAATGTCTTGGACAGTCTTGTGTTTTGTTCAACACTTTGCATTCTATGAGCAGAGTCAATAGCTGGATTCCTGTTGTTAATTTGTTTTCGGATCGATAAGTACGACACACAGATCGTAACCAAACAGAAATTTATGTCAACAGAGAATCCAACTGAATAATGCACAGGATCTAGAATCTCATACGTCGACAGAAAATTAAATACACCCATAGCTATCCCAGCGAACCAAACGATAGCCACACTGTAGATGTAAACCTTGGTGCCTGTTACACGATGTCGAAGCGGCCATATCAATGCGAAGGCGCGTTCCAATGAAATAAGTACAAGAAAGAACACAGATGCTGAACAAGAGGCGTGGAAGGATGCTGCCAAAGTCTGATATCTCAGCATTTTTCTTAGTCCTGTCTGTTGCGGAAGATTAGCTATTATCAGTCCTGCCACAATTATTGCAGTAAATCCAACAAGAAAGTCAGCAACAGTCAAGTTAATGACGAGAAAGAATGTCCGCTTTAGCTTGTTGCGATGAATCCAGAAAACAATTACAGTAAAAGTATTGGCAACAACAATGAAGACCGACAGAAGAATAAAAATACATAAGGACACATGTTCAAGGTCACTGATATCAGGCATAGTTAAAAAATGAGCCAGTTAATTTTTGTAAGTAACCAGAGAGCAGAGATATCTTTTGGCTTCCAAATTGCAGCCCTTCGTATCTAACGGAGATCGGCTATTTAAAAAAGATCCACCAAAAGAACTTCTAAATAAATTTAAAAATCAATCTTGCCGTTTCCGCCTCAAGACAAATACAAAACTTTCAAAAGGCAGATGCAATCAACAGAGTAGATAATTTTTATGTCATGGAAATTAACACGCCTACGAAACGAATAACTAATAGGCTAAGCATTTTCATGTCAAATTAGTCAATTTTTCCCCTACTAAAATATTACTAATAGTGAATTATCATTGGCAGAAGAGAATATTGAAGACGAGTTCAATTAATTATTTATTAAAACTAATAAAAAATATAATGAAGAAAAAGAAGGAAAAGAAGAGGTGGCCACTGTTGTCTACAATTTGGAAGTTCTCAACCCACGGGATGTGTCAGTTCTCGGAAGGGGTGTCCACCTGCTTTTAGGTGTCCACCCAATAGGGAGTTGTCCACTGACTGGAGGTGTCCAGTTAACCGAGGTTCGGCTGTAATGAAACAAAAAATGGAGGATGTTTCCCTGGAGATGTCACTGTTTGTACTTTGTGGTCAATTCAAATGCCCTAAAAATCAATTTCTTCTACCTATTATTACTCCGGACATAAGTGAATAGACTATTATCAATCTCGGTCTAAACAATGTTACCGAATGTCTAATCTTACGGTCAGATTTAATTAAAAGATCGAATCGAAGTGTTGATTATGAATGTTTTGTCTTTAATATACAACTCATTTGATAGTGAAGTGCTGGTGAACTTTATGAAATCAGCGCGATATAAATGCTATAAAATGTAAATATATAAAAATATGGATCAAAAAAGTCCCTATTTGTTTGTTTGTCTTTGACTGTTTTTAAGGTCCGAACGGTCAGTTGCTTTCGCTCTACGGACTCCTTTTCATACATCTACGATATGTTTTAAAAACAGACATGTGGCAACGAAGGTACGAGGAAAAAAAAAAATCTACTGGAGAGGTAACCCTAGAATTTGTAAACTGTGTAATATTTAAACCATACTTCGTCCTTTGAAACAAAATAAGACAGTATATTTTAGATGTAAAATCTGCAAAACGTTTTAATTCAACACTCTTTCAGTTAAATTGAAAAAATTTACTCTTCTCAAATCTACCTAATGAAATCCCGCTTTCGAAATATCGATACTCAGTGACACAGGTTGTTATATCTTTAACGAAAAAAGTCCAAAATGATGACATAAGACAACACGAGTAAAAAGACTTAATCATTGTTCTTTATTCCTTTGAACTCTTTTTCATTGTGAGCGTTGTATGTGAAAAATATTTTTACAATACCTACTCTATTACCCAAGGTGTGAATAAGCCCCCCAGTACTCTACACAGACTTTCTTCTGTTTGAGTAAAATTTGTATTAAATTGTAAATTATTTTTCTTTTCAAAAAGTGGAACAGCCGTCTTAACTCCTTTTTATTGTTGCAGTTGTTTTCCTCAAACAGAACAGTGAACAGTGATATAAATATAACGGCATAGTCAGAGCACCGAAGCAGTCATTTAAACCCGGCAATGGCTTTAAGCATCAAATTTCTCCATATAATTTCTTATGTTTTATATAACAGCTTCGTAATGAGAATTAAGGAGATGATCGCACATCTTTTATTAACTTTGCCCCACCAGTTCTATAAGAATTAAATTTGGGCAACAAATTACAATTATAACCTTGATCTTCATCAGGCTTTAAAGGGTTAGTCTAAAAGTGAGTTCAGTAGGTAGGGAAAATAACCATAATTTACACTAAATATAATTTGAATTTCATCTTTAATTCAAACTATCAGGAAACCAATCACGGATCAATGCGCACCTTCCTAAAATATACACTGGCTCGAATCTCAACTATTTCTTCCTGTTTTACTAAAGATCAGCTGCTAACTTCGCCATCGAAAGTTTCAACCCTCACGGAATTTGTTGCATCATGTTTGACATGTCCAAAGCTGAAATTGCAATACTATGCATTGCAATTTTCCAAGGATTTTGCATCTTTCTTGGCAATTTTTTCACTGTATTTGTGTTTTGGATTCATCGACACAAATTGAAGCGAGGTTCTATTCTCCTTATCAACTTGGCAGTTACAGATCTGCTTGTTGGACTCACACAAATTGCTATGGTCGGAACGATTGCCTTTCCACATATTACTGGTGTACCCAAAGTTAGCGACAGGTATACGCCAGATATTTCAACCTGTTTTAAAGCTGTATTTTCAACTGCATCTGTGTTTTTTCTCGCTCTCATTTCACTGGAACGAGCCTTCGCTTTGATGTGGCCTCTTCGACATCGCGCAACAAGCACCAGCACTTACATCTACAGTGTTTTACTCGTATGGACAGCTGCAATAACAGTGGGTGTATCCTGTTTGTTGGTTGTGCTCGGTATCTTGAAATATAGATTTTTCATAGCTTTGTCGTCCGTTGTCATCATTTTATGTTTGATAACAGTTTCCCTATCTTACTTAGCAATCCGAACAAGTCTTGCTCAACAAAATCCAGCTATCGACAACGCACATAACAGGCAGGATGATGAACGAAACAAAAAGCTGTCCAGAACTTTGTTTATTGTCATAGGTGCGTCAGTTATTTTCTGGTTTCCAGGCCTTATAGTTTACTATGTTTTTTCACTTTCTTCTGTCATTTTGATCTTCCTATGTGGTACAATGTTACATGCAAACAATTCTCTAGTGAACCCAATTATTTATAGTTTAAGAATGCCAGTGTTTAGAGAAACTGTTAAACGATTACGAAAAAAATTCGAAAGAGCACGACAAAACCTACACAGTTAACTATAAATCATCTAAAGTGGAAACCTAATTGTAACGATTCGGGTAAGAATAAAACAGTTTCATCAACGTTTCCCAATTTACTGCTTGAACAGTGCGTGCATCATCTATTTCAAGGAAATAAAGACAAAGATAGTATTGATACCATGGTATTATGTTCTTTTTACTACACTATATTTAATCGAATTGTGTCTGTATGTCTGAGGAATGATTTACAATCAAACATCGATATCCTGTGCTGCTGTAATTCAAACTTATGTCAATAGAAGCAAAGTTATTTTAATCTTTTATTCAATCAATATCTGACTTAATTAAAAGATAGAATCGCCCTAGTGTTTTATTTTTTCTATATATAGCAAACAAAATTATTGCATAGCTTGTCTTATAGTTTTGAATTCACTGCAAAAACTAAAATAGGAAAGTATTATTGACTTTATGTAATTACAGTGGTAGAGTTCATAAACAAAACAATTTTTGTTTACCGAGCGCCTCTTTTCAGGTGCTGTGATCTTTTAAAAACCACACTGAAAAGAAAAAGAAAAAAGAGAAAAATTTTAGCAAGGCACCTCCTAATTCCATGTAAACAAAATCAAATCTGGTAAAGAAGGTCTTGGAAGAAATAGAAACTGAATTATTTACGAATCGAGTACGTATATATCCCCCGTTTTTTTCGTTTATAACAATATTCTAAAAAAAAAACATTGAGGAAATGTCATTTATATGATAAAAGTCTCAACTCAAATAATATTAATTGCACTTCAGAAAGCTTTATACTGTTTTTAAGGCTACTGCTTTAGAAAAGACATTACTAGGACAATGCCTTAAACAGAAACCCAGCGTGAAGTCTTGATAATTTTTTTTTCTTTCGTATTAAGAAAAATTAAAATATATTTTAAAAAATTGCTTATTTTTAAATTTATTTTTATAAATTAAAGAAATATATACTTTTTTTTCCTCGAAGATATTAGCCTTTCAGTATACTCTGAAATTCGAGTTCAAAAAAAGTTCGCGAAACGTTCGCAGGCTAAGTTCATATATATGTGTGCATGCATGTATATATATATATATATAACCACAATGCATTTTTTAATCACGGCAAACATATGGAATTCCTTAATTTTTTAACTTCTTATACTTAAGTAAAACCTCGTAGTAATTCACGTGAGTTCAGTTTCATCTAAACCATACAAATCATGTACTCTGCTAAGTCTGCTAAAGGTTAATTATACCTCCATTGAATTTTACACTAACCCTCAAAGTTTTCCCGTCTCTTTATATTTTATATTTTAAGCCTTTTTTTATCAAATTAACGTCGGACCGTAAAATGAAAAAATAGTCCCTTATAAATGAGTTTTTTTACTAGCTGTTTATATAAAAGGTACTTTCTTAATACAACAGTACCTTTTTTTCTTCAACCGAGTTAGCGGAAATTAAGGAAAACAATTATTTGCATAGCGCCATTATTAAAACCTGGATCCTTATCTGGAGAATATTATTCTGAGGATATTTCCCTGAAGATGTCACTGTTTGTACATTGTGGTCAATTCAGATGCCTGGCTAAAAATCAATTTCTTCTTCCTATTCTTACTCCGGACATAAGTGGTAGATCATTATCAATCTCTGAACAATGTCACCGAATGTCAAATCTCACGGTCAGATTTAATTAAA
The DNA here is from genome assembly GCA_964035705.1 of Porites rus. Lineage (NCBI taxonomy): Eukaryota > Metazoa > Cnidaria > Anthozoa > Scleractinia > Poritidae > Porites > Porites rus. The sequence continues at coordinate 26,341,416 of OZ037995.1, forward strand.
AAGATCAAATCGGAGTGTTGATTATTTAAGTTTTTTTTTTTTTAATTTGCTACTCATTTGATGAGAAGTGCTGCTGAACTTTGTGAAATTAACGCGATATAAATTCTATAAAATTTAAATAAATAAATGTATGGATAAAAAACAGTCCCTAGTTGTTTGTTTGTTTGTTCTTGTGATTTTTAGGGTCTGAACGGTCAGTTGCTTTCGCTTCAGGACTCATTTTCATACATCTAAGATGATATGTTAAAAAAAAAAACAGACATGTGACAACGAAGGTACTAGGTTAAAATCTAGTGGAAAGGCAACATTAGAATTTGTTATCCGTGTATTTAAGCCCTAAATAGTCCGTTAAAACAAAGGAAAAAAATAAGACTATATTGTGGATGTACGCTCTGCAAAAAGTTGCGTGTCAGTAAAAAGTAAAACGCGAGGTCGGGGGTCTACCTTTTTTAAGAGAATGCTGTTTTAGGGTTAGGGTTAGTGTCAACACTGTAAATTTAAAATAATCGACTCTTCACTAATTTACTTTATGAATTGCCTGTGACACAGGTTGATAACGAAGAAAATCTAAAATGATGCCAACAGACAGCTCGAGTAAAAATATTGTTCTTTAAGTCATTTGAACTTTATTTTAACGTGAAATGTATACAGTAGAACCCCGATAACTTGACTACCTCAGATAACTCGAACTAAATTTCAGTTTCGGCTCGATCAAAAGTTCAACACTGAAATTTACCCCGACAACTTGAATTCAGCAGGTTCTTAACTCCACTCGGATGCCATCCCATTAACTCTTCTTGTTGTACACGGGTAAAGACACTAAATCTAACACTGGCCAACACTAAAAGCCATTTGATTTTGATTGGTGCAAATAACAGATCACGTTTTATCATAAAAAAAAAACTAACCATGTTACCGTTTCTGGTGAAAGAAATTTGTACATCACAATACTCTTTAGTGCCAAAAAATCAGTAAATATAATTTTTTAGCATGGCAAATTGAATTTTGCAATCGACCCTGATAATTCGAACCTTTTTTTCGTTTCCCTTCAGAGTTCGAGTTACCTGGGTTCTTCTGTATCAATACTATTTTCACAATCATTACCTCATGTATTACCCTAGGTGTGACTAATCCCCTCTACTCCGCAAAGATTTTTCTATCGAGTTAAAAATATAAATTTCTGTTTGAGGTAAATTTCTATTTTTAAAAACGTGGATCAGCTGGCTCAAATCCTTTTTATTGTTGTTATCCTTAATCATAGCGGCGACCAGTGATATAAAGCCGTCACTTAAACTCGGCGTTAAGCCGTAAGAGTGATAAGCATCAAATTTCTCCATATAATATCTGAGGTTATATAAAGCAGCTTCGTAATGAAAATTGAAGACGTGATCACACAAGAAGAATTTCTTCATGTTTTATTAACTTCGTCCCACCAGTTCTATAAGAAATAAATTTCGGCAACAAATTAGAATTATATAATCTTGATCTTCATCAAGCTTTAAACGGTTAGTCTAAAAGTAAGCTCCAGTACGAAGTGAGACTAGCCATTCTTTAATTAAAATTTGAATTTCATCTTCAATTCAATCTATCAGGCAACCAACCACAGATCAATTCGCCCTGGCCTAGATAATACACTGGCTCGAATCTCAACTACTTCTTGCTGCATTTACTAAAGGTAACCTCCTAACTTCTCCATCGAAGGGTTCATCCTTCACGGGATTTGTTGTGTCGTGTTTGAGATGTCTAAAGCAGAGATTGCTATACTGTGCGGTGCAATTTTGCAAGGATTTTGCATCTTTCTTGGCAATTTTATCACTGTATTTGTGTTTTGGATGCATCGACACAAATTGAAGCGAACTTCTTTTCTCCTAATCAACTTGGCAGTTACAGATCTGCTTGTTGGACTCACACAAATTCCCATGGTCGGAGCGATTGCCTTTCCACGTAGTATTAGTGTACGCAAAGTTAGCAACATATATTCGCCAGATATTTCAACCTGTTTTCAAGCTGTATTTTCAACTGCATCTGTGTTTTTTCTCGCTCTCATTTCACTGGAACGAGCCTTCGCTTTGATGTGGCCTCTTAGACATCGCGTAACAAGTACCAGTACTTACATTTACAGTATTGTACTCGTATGGACAGCTGCAATAACAGTTGGTGCATCGTGTTTGTTAGCTGTGTACGGTATCCTGAAATACAGATATTACATGGCTCTCTTGTCCATTGTCATTATTTTAAGTTTGGTTATAGTCTCCCTGTCTTATTTAGCAATTCGAACAAAACTCACACAACAAGGTCCAGCTATCAATACTGCACATAACAGACAGGATAATGAACGAAACGCAAAGCTTTCTAGAACTTTGTTTATTGTTATAGGTGCGTCAGTCATTTGCCTGGTTTCCAGGCCTTGTAGTTTACTTAATCTCTTTATTTTTCACTCCCGGTCAACATTCTACCATTTTTATCTTCCTGTTTAGCACAATGTTACACGTAACCAATTCTCTCGTGAACCCAGTTATTTATAGTTTAAGAATGCCAGTCTTTAGAGAAGCTTTTAAGCGAGTAAAAAAGAAGGTAAGAATTCCAAGGCAACACAAAACCTACACAGTTTATTATAATTCATCTAAAGTGCAAACATAATTGTTATGATTCGGGCGGAAAAGTAAAACAGTTTTACCTACGTCTCCTAACTTGCTCCTTGAACTGTGCGTTCAGCATTTAAATAAAGTCAAAGATAGCATAATATTTAACATGGCATTATGGTCTTTTTACTCCACAGTATTTGAAAATCTACTGAAAATAGCTGCGCACCTAGATAGATTGCGTCTGTGGTATTATAATCAACTATCATTGTACTCCAAACTTGTCAATAGACTAACATGAATCTCTGAAGTGATAAACTTCGTTATAAGTTTATGACAAGGTAGTTTCCCCTGAATTTTAATCTTTTACTCCGTCAATATCTGACTTAATTAAAAGATCGAGATCTTGGCCGGTGTTTTTTTAATAGAGCAAACGAAATTAATTCACAGTTTGTCTTATATTTTAGCATTCGCTGCAAACGCTACAATACAAAAGTATTAATGATTTTATGTAAATATAGTGGTAAGGTTCATAAACAAAAAAATTGTTTTCTTTACAGAGTCTTTTTTTAGCTATGATCTTTTAAAAACCACCCTGAAAACCAAAATTTAAAGCCTTTGTGGAGAAACACCTCCCAAGTAATTTATGTGTAAACCGGAATAATGCCCCCTTATCTGATAAGACTTAATGATGATATTCCGAAAATCAAACATTGCTCAAATGTTATTTATATGATAAACAGCTTCCACTTCAGAGGGCTTTCTGTTAATGAGGCTTCCGTTTTAGAAAACCATTACTGGGGCAATGACTGCAATGGCAATGACCCAGCGTGAAAAAGGAGCACTTCTGAAGAAAAACATCCTTTCCTTTTTAATGTAAAAAGGACATTATTCCTTATTTATTAAACATGTAGAAGTTTTTAACTTCTTTTACTTTTTTTAAGTTCTTCTACTTTATCAAAACCTCGCATTAACACAATTATCTTCCGTCTCCTCGAAACCTGGGTCATGTATGTTCAGTTTGAACTCCAAAACAACTTCTCCTCTTGATAGCAACAACAATAGCTTTTGTTCCATCGCGAACAAATCTTACAGACTTCAGACTACAATTTTCTTCGAGAGCGAAAAGCGCATGTTCTCACACCCCACCCACGGGTAGGGTCGTCACATTGCAAGTGTAGTTTCAAAGGGGGTCGAGACGATCTACCGCTTCGGGTTCGGTCCCGAACAATACAAAAACTTTACTCTGCTAATGATTAATTTTAACTCGTTTGAATGTTATACTAGCCTTAAAAGGTTTTTTCACCCTAATTGCCATTTTACCTTTTCATGTCATTTTTATCAAATTAAACATCGGAGCATAAAATGAAGTAAATAGTCTCTTATAAATCAGTCTTTTAAAAGCTGTTTCAGTAAAAGCTACATTCTTAATATGACCGTACCCTATTTAACTTCAACCGAGGTAGCGGAAACAAAAATAAATATTTCCAAAGTTCCATTATTAAAAAACTGGTTAAATATCTGGTGAATATTATGTTCAGGTCAAGTTTATCCTCAACAGAGTTTAAAAAATATTCTGTTCCGTCTGCTTGTACAGCAAAATTCCTACGGAACCGTTTTTGTCGCTACTTCACTGTACGTCGTCATTCTCTTTGGGAATACTTTTACTGTATATGTTTTCTGGATTCATCGCCACAAAAAACGCGAACGTTTCTTCTTGTTATTAACTTGACTCTTGCAGATCTATCGGTTGGGTTCACTGGAAAACTCATGGTACTAGGAACGACATACTGGACTAAACAAAGTCACTTACCAAAAAATTTCCGAGATCTTTCTTTCCGCGGTTGTGACCGTATCCTTGTATTTTTTGCTTTGATTTGGCCACTATCGAGTAAAAAGCATCAAGGTTTACATCTACAGCGTGATTATGGTTTTGTTAGCCGGAATTAGCTCTGCTAGGTGCACTGAGACTTCTAACCACGTATGGAATTTTTAAATTTTGGTATTATGTAGTTGGTTACTTGGTAACTCGGTCCTAATTTATTTCTCTTTGATCACGATCTGTATGTCGTACGTATCAATCCGGAAAAAGGATTAACAACAGAAATCCAGCTATCGAGGTAATACACAACAGGCAAACTGTGGAACAAAATGCAAAACTCTCCAAAATCTTTTTCATTGTCATAGCTGCGTCTGTTGCTTTATGTGCTTCGAGCGCCACATTGCACAGTGTAAATGCGTTGTGTCCAAGTTTGCTTCCTTGGTTTATGAATTGTACTTCCTTGATGCTGAATCATATTTTCAATTTATAGTTACAGAATACCAGTATTCAGAAAATCCAGAACAAAAAACAGATTAAAAATAAAATGAAAGTTCTCAAGCGATCGAAAAGATATACAGTGAGCGTTGAAACCCAAACGATGATTCCAATCAAGACGCCGCCATTGCAGCAATGAAAGCGTGCCTCTGTGACATCCGTAGCTGGATGATCAATGACAAACTCATGATCAATGATTCCAAGACAGAGTTTATGCTCATTGGGACGAAGGCGCAGCTACAGAAAACTAAAAGCGCTACTCTAACTATTGGCGAATCCATCATCTCTCCCAGCATGGAACCCCTTAGAAATTTAGGGGCCTGGTTCGACTGCCATTTCAACCTGAACTTTAACATAACCAAAACTTGTAGGAGTGCTTTTTTTCATCTACACAATATTAGACGCGTCAGAAAATATCTAAGCATAAAATCTGCCGAGAAATTAGTCCACGCTTTCATCACAAGCACATTGGACTATTGTAACTCACTTTTATACGGACTACCCCGCTGCGCCCTCACTAAACTGTAGCGTGTTCAAAACGCAGCTGCAAGAGTTCTATATCTAGCACCACGGTATTGCCATATCACACCAATATTATACGAATTACACTGGCTGCCTGTAACTTAAGATTACTATAATCACTCACAAAGCAATCCATGGAACAGCTCCTAATTATTTATCATCTCTCGTTAACTTTAAACCTAATTCTTCCTACAGCCTCAGATCAAAATTTAATAACAAATATCTGCTTTCAAATCCAAATTTCATTTCTTTCCCTACTCTTGGTGACCGAGCCTTTGTAGCCACCGCACCAAAGGTGCGGAATAATCTTCCGTTAGATCTTAGACGCACCTCCGATTTTGAAGACTCACCTTTTTAAGAAAGCCTTTTCTGATATAATGTTGTAATTTATAGACTAGATAATTATTCAATCGTGTAATTTTTAATTGTAAGGCGCATTTGAAAACTGTATAGTTGAATTTGTGCGGTATAAATAAATGTTGTTGTAATTATTATTATTATTATTATTATTATTATTATTATTATTATTATTATTATTATTATTATTGATGCTAAACTAATAAAGGTATGCTACTTCTTGCATGACACAACTGACAGGATCATAGTCTTCCTTGCAAGGAACAACAAGGTTGTGATTGCATATTGAAGTAATAACCCATCGTATCGATTGTTTATCGCTAGCATCTCCCAAATATGGTCAGCGACAACCAGGGAGGCGTTTAAGCCTATCAGAAACGACAGAATACCAGCTTTGAATGAATAATGAATTTCTGTCACCTAATCGATGCACACCTGCCTTAATAACATCCTGGCACAAATCTGCAATATTTTTCACTCCATTATTTTACTAAAGATAAGCTACCTCGCCATCGAGAGGGTCGACCTTAACATTTTACTCTGACAAGTCTGAAATGTCTAAAGCCCCTGAGATTGCAGTGTTGGGGGTTGCAATTTTCCACGGTTTTTGCATCTTTCTTGGCAATTTTTTCACAGTCTTTGTGTTTTGTATTCATCGAGATAAATTGAAGCGAACGGTTTTCCTCCTAATCAACTTGGCAGCGGCAGATATGCTTGTTGGACTCACTGAAATAGCTATGGTCGGAGCGATTGGCCTTCCACAAATGACTGGGCTACGCAAAATTGGCAATACAGATTCACCTGATATTTCAACTGTTTTTCAAGCAGCATTTTCGACAGCATCTGTACTTTTTCTCGCTCTCATTTCACTGGAACGAGCCTTCGCTTTGCTGTGGCCTCTTCGACATCGTGTAACAAGCACCAGTACTTACATCTACAGCATTATACTCGTATGGACAGCTGCATCTACAGTGGGTGCATCGTGTTTGTTAGTTGTTCATGGAACCTTGAAATATAAATTTTACATGGCCTTCCTATCCATTGTCATCATTTTTTGTTTGATAACAGTTTCCCTGTCTTACTTAGCAATCCGAACAAGACTCACTCAACAAGTTCCAGCTATCGACAACGCACATAACAGACAGGATGATGAACGAAACAAGAAGCTTTCCAGAACTTTGTTTATTGTCATAGGTTCATCTGTCGTTTTCTGGGTTCCAGGCCTTGTCGTTTATTATATTACCTTTTTTTCTTCCGGTCAACAATCTTTGATTTTCACCTATTTATTTACAATGTTGCACATAACAAATTCTCTCGTGAACCCAATTATTTATAGTTTAAGGATGCCAGTCTTTAAAGAAAATTTCAAACGAATTAAAAATCTGGTGAGAATCCAAAAGCAACACAAAACCTACACAGTTAACAGTAACGCATTCAAATTGGAAACGTAGTTATAATTGGTTAAGAAAGAGTTAAAACAGTTTTATCGACATCTTCTAAACTTGCTGCTTGAACGATGCTTTTCGCATTTATTTGGAGGAAAAACTGCATCTATACTCTTCGATTTAAAAATCTACTGAACGTAGTCTATCTTAGTCAATGGCACCGGATGAGATCAACCAATAGAGGATAGAGGGGACAGAGAAGGCATCCCCCATACACACCCTATTCCATAGGTAAGTCGTCTCGAGTTATTTTTAAGACCACAGATCCCAAGGGGGATTACACAACAGCCAATCACATGGGGCGAATGTGTTCCGCGTGGATGACCCACGCTCAGAGCCACGCGTCCTTCACGAATTGACGCTGAAAAAAATGCCAGAAGACGCAGAGAGCGATATTGCTATTCGTTTTGTCCACGAAAACGACTAAAGAGAGATTTCCACTAAAGTGGTGTCAGCGAAATGGACATTAAAAAAGAATCGCCCTTCCTCTCTTGTATAGAGCTAGCAGTGCATCAGGGAAATCCTTAACACGCTGAATATTCTCTCAGGATCATTTATAATTTACAGTTTGAAGAGAGCAATTTCTGGTTTGATATGTTTTCTTTTATTAGTCGTTTATTATTCAGCAAAAATAACACTTGGCGTCCTACTTGCTTTATTGTACGAACGACCGGTTTCAACAGACCGGCGAAATTTATCATTTTATTAAAGCACTGAGGTTACGACAACTTCGAGTTAAACTTATTTCACGGGTTGTCAAAGAGTCCAGCGATTCCCTTTTCCCATGTGAGCGCCGACTCATTTCGCTTCAATAGTCAGAAATGCTCTCGATCTCTTTACACTTTCATTGCCTTTCGCCCGTCATGTTTTGCATGGCGTTTCGTCATGCGAAACCTTCACGAAACATCCACGCAGCGCGCGAGGTAACTTTATCACGATTCTAAAAATAACTCGAGACGAAGTAACTATGGAATAGGGTGTGTATGTGGGATGCCTTCTCTGTCCCCTTTATCCTCTCTTTTGTGACAAAGTATTTCAATTTTCCACTCCAATAGCGTTTCTCCGAATCGAATCAATATCAGACTAAATTTAAAGATCGAAGAATCACCCATTGTGTTTATGGAGCAAACATCATAATTTCACCAGTTGTCTTTATGGGCGTAGCCCCCTGGTTTATGAAATGTTTGAAGTTTACTTCAAACATTTCATAAACCACTTACCTAAAATTGCATAGAAACATTTGTAAAACAGAAAGATTTTTTAAGTTCCAGTGTGTCGCTTTTGGCTGAGATAGAATAGTTATTGTCTAAATGATGCAGATTAAAGTCTACCAAGTTTTTCATTCATAATCCTCAAATAAACGCCGCAATGTTCTCATCCTCGGAGACCCAGGGGCAGTCAGTCGAGTCAGGATAAAAGACGCGACGAAATTTTTCAAGTACGGGCGAAGGAGCTTAAAAAAGAACAGTGCTAACTTTTTCGGTAAAAAGAGTACAATGAAGCTTCGTATTTTTTAAAAATTACTCGAATAGCCTGTAAGTCAAATGTCTTCCTCGTAGTCATTCTCGTCCTCAAATCTAAATTTATCTGATGTAACTATATTAATATAATTTTAGAAAACAAAAGTGGAAGACGCTTGACTAAAAAATATTTTTACATGCTTTGAAGGAGAGAAAGCTTCCTCGCTACTATCCGGACAAACACAGTGTTTAAGTGACTAATACGTTTGCAGCACTTTCTAACATTTTTTAGTGAGAATTCTTCGTGAATTGCTTCGACGTTCTTCCACAAAGCAGTTGAACATTTTTTTTTTAATCATGATAGTAAGCAACGATGCAAATTAAATAATTAAGGACTAATGGTGAGCCACGCTCCAGTTACCCTGTCGATACTAGTGTAGATGAGTATACCTCACTCAGGAATTGGCACGTGTGGTAGAGGGCAGCGCAAAGAAATGCAATTGAACCTCTTGACAAGGACCATCTTGAGGACGGAGGTATACAGCAATTTCGAGAAAGGTTGTCGAAAAAAAAAAACGCGAAAAACCGAAAGGTATTAGGGGTGGTTTTGATTTCACTGTTCTTCAAATAAATTTGACATAATAGCACGAAAGGCCATGGACGTATGTTTGCGAGTGCGTAAAAGTGCTTGTCCCGAATGGAAGCGGTGTTAGAGGACTTTTTTCAATCTGCGGAGTTTACAGTCAAGCCAGGTCAAGCTCAAGCGTACCACCACCGTCCCTTCCCCCACCCAAACATTCAATTAATGAATTCATTATTCGCAGCTTGAATCCGCTTTTAGTTGTACATTTCAGTTTCATTTCTGCACTTCTGCATGCGTAATGAGCAATGAATTCACACGCGAGGACGGAGGAGTTATGAAATTTCTCCCGGGTCAGTTTTCGTGATTTTGATGTAAATGTCCTTAAAGCAATATATCCATTCAAAGACATTTCAATCTGATCGAATAGTTATACAGAGGGTTTTCCGCCAGTGCTATGGATTTCAGGGTGTACCAACTCTGGATTCCTGGTTTTATGCATACACGAATACAGAGGAGTTACCTTAAAAAGTCATTATTCATTACGCGTATGCAGGAAGACAGATTTGAATTTGAGACTGTTTGCGGCAACTACTAACGGATTCATTTTTCAAATACTCGCTTCATTAACGCGATCCTCGGGGTACGCCTGACCTGTCTTGACAGTAATCGAGGACGCCATTTTATCGAGTAAATACGGCATAGACAAAATTCCAAGGTATAATTGCCCACGAGCAAGCCGAGCGAAGACGGTCGACTTGCGAGGCGGCCAGCTTAATGCCACGCAAGGTTTTGCAGGGGGAATAAAAATTCTCGATCGTGCTGTTAAAAGTATAATGTAAGTGTAATGTAGGAAGTAGATTTAGTAGCGTTAGATTTCACGTGTAGTTTTACGTGACTTTTGATGACCTCACGCGAAGCAGGCAGAAAAATTCTCGATCGTGCTGTGAAAAGTGTAATGTAAGTGTAATGTAAGGTGTAGATTCCCTGGAGAGTTTAATAGGGTTAGATTTCACGTGTAATTTCACGTGACTTTTCACGATCTTTGTTGAAACAAACCTTCAAAGCTCGAACATTGTTCTATCCCAAACTATTGTACTTGTACGAACTAAAACTCGCTATTTCAAGTTCGCACTAACCTATAAATGTTATTTTCCTTTCGCTGTTTGAAACTCGACAAATTTAGCGTTCAAAAGAATAAGAGCGATTTTAAGGCCAAGAGCATGGCAGAAATGTAGGAACGAGGAGTGCTTGTAGTGGAAAATCTCGCCTCAGCAGCCGAAATGGTTTTATAAACATTGGAACTAAAACCGGTGATGTAGGTAAATTCTTTTTTCTTTCGTTGGCATTTAGCGAAGGCTACCACTATTATTTTAAACTAGCGAAAAACAAAAACAATCTCTCACAATCTCTCTCGCAGATATCAGTTGTGGCCGGATTCATTTACCGCCGGTCCTAAGGGGAGGTACTCCAATCAATTTTGTACCGTGCTTCGATGGTTTAGTTTCAAACAGAGGTTTAAAGGCTACAACAGTTTAAAGAAACCCAATCGAACGACCTATTTAAATACAATCTTTGATTTCTTATCATATTTTTTTGCTATCGCCTATTCCTCTTTCTTCATACTGTTGGCAGCTACGAAGGGCTTTCCGAAAAATAATTTTACCTTTTGAAAAATACCATAGTAATCTCCTTCATGCCTAGTCATCCCTAGTCATGTCTTGTCATCCGTAGTCATCCTAGTAATCCATAGTCATCCTTGTCATCCCATTCATCCCTAGTCATTGCAGACATCCCTATTCATCCTTAGCCATCCTCAGTCATCCCTAGTCATCCTTAGTCAGCCTAGTCATCCAAACTTAGGCTAGTCATCCCAGTCATCCCTAGTCATCCTAGTCATCCATAGTCGGGCTAGTAAACCCAGTCATCCCTACACATTGCACACATCCCTAGTCATTCCAGACATCCAAAGTCAATCAATCAATCAATCAATAAAGCTTTATTAACGGTATCACTTCATTAAAAATGCTCTTCCAGTGAGCCGTTTACATAACAAAATTTTCAGAGAAACTACATTAATGCTAAAATATATCTATATATTAAGAAAATCTATCCTATAATTAATTACACAAAAATCAATCAACCTTAAAGGTACATTAAATAACTAAAATAAAATTCTATCTCAACTCCCTCAAGGCAATCCCTGGTTCAAGACAAAGATAGGGCAGACTTGAAAGAGTTGAGATTTATCTCGTCTTTAAGCACATTTTCTAGGCCATTCCACATGACTGCTCCCCTATAGCTAAAGGCCCTCTTAGCAGCTCCAGTACGGAGCCTTAGTACAAAAATGTTGTTCGAGGCACCTCGCACGTTGTAGGAATGAACCCCAGAGGTTGGTTTAAACATGTTCTTTAAACTCTCAGGGTAAAGGTTATTTAGAGATTTAAAAACACTTATTGCGAGCTGTTTAGAGCGTCTTTGCTCAAGGGTATCCCATCTCAAGTCTTGGAGGATATCCGCAGATCTTGTATTATAACCACTAAATGTTATAATTCTTCCAGCCCTATTTTGCAATCTCTGGAGTCGGTCACACAGGCCTTTTCCCATACATCCCCAGACTTCGGAGCAATAATCAAAATAAGGAGCGACTAAAGCATCATACATTTTCAGTAGGGTTTGGCGAGGCACCAGGGAACGAATACGTTTTAAGGCCCCTATACCTGCAGATACCTTTTTACAGATGGTATCTACATGGGATTGCCACCCCAATGCCTCGTCAACCTCTATTCCCAGATACCTATAATTAGTCACCCGAGTCGATTGTTGACTATTAACAGTAACGTTTAAGTCACCATTTAAATGCCTTAGTCGGTAGTGGCTTCCAATTATCATATATTTTGTCTTTTTGACATTTAATGTGAGTTTATTGGATTTCAGCCACTTTTGAACCTCATCCAAGTCTTTGTTTAACTTTTCTTCAAGAGTTGCGGGGTCATAGGCGGAAAGGGTAAGCGAGGTGTCATCAGCATACATGAGTGCAGATGATGACAGCTCGCATTCTTGTAGGTCATTTATATAAATGAGAAACAACAAGGGTCCAAGTACAGAACCTTGTGGGACCCTATAACTAACAGGAAGATAGTCTGATAGAGTTTCATTTACATAAGTACTCTGAAAGCGATTTGATAGGTATGATTTGAACCACTGAACTGCATGCGGGTCGAGACCATAAAGTTGCAGTTTTTTTTAACAATATGCTGTGGTCAACCGTATCAAAGGCTTTCTTAAGATCCAGAAAGAGTACACTGTTAATTAGGCCATCATCAATATTTAAGTACCAGTTGTTAGTAGCTTCAAGCAAGGCACTCAAAGTAGAATGCATCGATCTGAAGCCATGCTTAGAAACTGTCAGCAAATTATTGTGAGTTAGGTACTCATAAAGTTGTTTGAAGATAACCTTTTCGATTATTTTACTGACAACTGGTAGAATATATATAGGTCTATAGTTATTAGGATCAGACTTAATATCCTCCTTATATAAAGGTAATACTTTTGAAATTTTCCACCCGTCTGGAAAATACCCACACCTAATGGATAGGTTAATTATATGGGTGAGAGAAGGCACGATTTCAGGACAAGCTTCTTTCAAAAGCCTTGCAGAAATACCATCTAGGCCTGTAGCCTTATCGACTCGAAGCGAACTCACTAAACGGTGAACAACACCGCAGTGAGTCTCGTTCAAGGTAAAACTAGAATTTGATGGCGTAATGTAGTCCTCGAAACAAACACTAGTTTTGGGAATATTATCGGCTAACCTAAGCCCAATGTGAGTAAAGTACTAAGAGCATATAGTATTAAGAGCATTAGAGATTTCTAATGGGGTAGTACTTGAGTTATCTCCAACATCTATTCTATTTATTTGAGTTGTTGGTAAATTTCGGCCCAATATTGAGTTTATTGAGTTCATTGAGTTTATCGAGTGATCCTTAGTCATCCTAGTCATCCGTAGTCAACCCTAAAAGATTACCAGGGTTGACTGGGATGACTAGGGATGACTAGGGATGGCTAGGGATGACTGGGATGACTAGAGACGACTGGGATGACTAGGGATCACTGGGATAGTCATTCTAGTCACCCTAGTCACCCAAGTCGCCTCAGTCACTCAAGTCACCCTAGTCACCCTAGTCATCCTAGTCACCCTAGTCATTTTAATCATTCTAGTCACCCTCGTCATCATAGTCATCCATACTCATCCTAGTCATACTGCTCATCCGTAGTCTTTCCTAGATATCCCAGGCATCCCTAGTCATCCCAGTCATCACTAGTCATCCCTAGTCATCCCAGTCATCACTAGTCATCCCTAGTCATCCCAGTCATCCCTACTCATCCCTAGTCAACGGTAGTCATCCTAGTCATCCATGCTCATCTTTGTCATTCAAGTCATCCCAGTCATCCCATTCACCCCTAGTCATTGCAGTCATCCCTAGTAAACCTTAGTATTCCTTAGTCATCCCTAGTAATCACAGTCATTCCTAGTCATCCCTAGCGACTTAGGTAACTTGGGTGACAAGAGTGACTAGGGTAACTTGGGTGACTAGGGTGAACAGGGTGACTTGGATAACTAGGGTGACATGGATGACAAGGGCGACTAGAATGACTATCCCAGTCATCCCTAGTCATCCCAGTCATCTCTAGTCATCCCTAGTCATCCAAGTCAACCCTATTCATCCCTAGTAATCCCACTCATCCCTAGTCATCTGAGTCATCCATAGTCATCTCTCAACATCCCCCTCATCCTTAGTAATCCTAGTCATCCCTGGTCATCCCAGCTATCCCTAGTCACCCCTTCTCATCCTTAGTCATCCCCAGTCATCCTAGACATTGCTAGTCCTCCCAGTCATCTTTAGTCATCCCTAGTCATCCCCAGTCATCCCAGTTTTTCCTAGTCATATCTAGTCATCCCCAGTCATCCCTAGTCATCCATAGTCATCGCAGTCATCCCTACTCATCTCTTATCATCCCTGTCATCCTTACTAATCCTAGTCATCCCTAGTCATCCTTACTCATCCCTAGTCATCCCTAGTCATCCCAGTTATCCCAATCATACAAAGTAATCGCATTCATCCCTAGTGATACTTAGTCATCCTTAGTCATCCCTTGTCATCCGTCGTCATCTTAGTCATACCTACTCATCCTGGTCATCCATTGTCATCCCAGTTATCCCTAGTCATTCCACTCATCCCTTGTCATCCCAGTCATCCATATTCATCCTATTCATTCCAAGTCATCCTTAGACGATGACTAGGAATGACTGAGATGACTAGGGATGACTAGGCATGACTAGAGATGACTGTGATGACTACGAATGAGTAGGATTACTAGGGATGACTAGGGGTGACTAGGGATGACTAACGATACCTAGGGATGACTGCAATCACTAGGGATGAATGCGATGACTGGGATGACTGGGATAACAAAGAGCTCTATGGATAACTAAGATGACTACGGATAAAATTTATTCGTTTACATAGTCATCCCACGGATACGATGACTAGGGATAACTAGGGATGAGTCCAATGACTAGATATGAATGGAATGACTGGGATGACACGGATGACTATGGACGAATAGGATGACTACGAATGAAATTTATACATTTATACAGTCATCCCTAGTCATCCCAGTCACTGCTAGTCAACTCTAGTCATCCGTAGTCATCCTAGCCATCCATAGTCATCCTTGTCATCCCAGTCATCCCAGTCATCCCGTTCATCCCTAGTCATTGCAGTCATCCCTAGTCATCCTTGGTCATCCTTAGTCATCCCTAGTCAACCTAGTCATTCCTAGCCATCCCGAGTCATCCTAGTCATCCATAGTCAAGCTAGACATCCCAGTCATCCCTAGTCATTCCACTCGTCCCTACTCATCCAAGTCATCCATAGCCATCCTTAGTCATCCCTAGTCATCCTAGTTACACCTAGTCATCCCTAGTCATCCTAGTCGTCCACACTCAGGCTAGTCATCCCTAAAGGATGACTAGGGATGACTAGGGATAACTAGAGATGACTAGGGATGACTAGAGATAACTAGGGATGACTGGGGATAACTAGGGATGACTAAGGATGACTCGGGTGACTGGAATGACTAGGGATCATTAGCGATGACTGGGATAACTTGGGATGACTAAAGATGACTGGGATGACTAGGGATGACTCGGATGACTTGGATGACTACAAATGACTGGGATTACTAAAGACGACTTGGGTTTACTGGCGATGATTAGGGGTGACTAAGCATGACTAGGGATCACTGCAATGACCAGCGATGAATGGGATGACTGGGATGACAAGGATCACTATAAATGACAAGGATGACTACGGATGGAAAATATAGATTTATATAGTCATCCCTAGTCAACCCTATTCATTCGAAGTCATCCTAGTCATCCATAGTCATCCTTGTCATCCCAGTCATCCCAGTCATCCCATTCATCCCTAGCCATTGCAGTCATCCCTAGTCATCCTAGTCATATTTAGTCAGGCTAGTCATCCCAGTCATCGATACTTATTAAACTCGTCCATAGTCATCCAAGTCATCCATGGTCATCATTAGTCATCTTAGTCTAGGGATGACTAGGGATGACTAGGGATGACTACAGATGACTGGGATGACTAGGCATGACTAGAATAACTAAGCTAACTAGTAAAGACTGGGATGACTAGGGATGACAAGGGATGACTGGGGATGACTAGAGATGACAAAGGATGAAGAGCGATGTCTGGAATGACTAGGGAAGACTAAGGATAAATGGCGATGATTGGGATGATTAGGGATCACTAGGGATGAATAGGGATGACTGACATCACTAGGGATGACTAGGGATGACTAGAAATGACTGGGATGACTAGGGATGACTGGGATGACTTGGGTGACTACCAATGACTGGGATGACTTGGGATGACTAGCAATGACTGGGGATAACTATGGATGACTAAGGATGGCTAGGGATGACTAGAGATGACTAGGGGTGACTAGAGATGACTAGCGATGACCTAGGATGACTGGGATGACTAGGGATGCCTGGGATGACTAGGGATGCCTGGGGATGACTACGAATGACTGAGATGACTAGGGATGACTGGGATTTTTAGGGATGACTGGGATGACTTATAAACTAGCAATGATTGGGATAACTTGGGATGACTATGGATGCCTGGGGATGACTAGGGATGACTAAGGATCACTAGGGATAACTGGGATGACTAGGGATGCCTGGGATGACTAGGGATGCCTGGGGATGACTACGAATGACTGAGATGACTAGGGATGACTGGGATTTCTAGGGATGACTGGGATGACTTATAAACTAGCAATGATTGGGATAACTTGGGATGACTATGGATGCCTGGGGATGACTAGGGATGACTAAGGATCACTAGGGATAACTGGGATGACTAGGGAGGACTAGAATAACTGGGATGATTGGGATGACGAGCAATGACTAATGCGACTATAGATGACTAGGGATTACTGGGGATAACCAGGAATGACTAAGGATGACTAGGGATGACTGACATGACTAGGGATGACTACCTTAGTCACCCTAGTCACCCAAGTCACCCAAGTCACTCTGGTCACCCAAGTCATTTTAGTCATTCTAGTCACCCCAGTCATCATAGTCATCCATAGTCTTCCTAGTCATATTAGTCATTCGTAGTCATCCCTAGTCATCCCAGGCGTCCCTATTCATCTCAGTCATCACTAGTCATCCCTTGTCATCCCAGTCATCCCTACTCATCCCTAGTCATCCGTACTCATACTAGTCATCCATAGTCATCCTTGTCATTCCAGTCATCCCAGTCATCCCATTCATCACTAGTCATTGCAGTCATCCTTAGTAAACCTTAGTCATCCCTAGTGACTTAGGTAACTTAGGTAACAAGGGTGACTAGGGTAACTTGGGTGACTACGGTAACCAGGGTGACTTGGATAACTAGGGTGACTAGAATAACTATCCCAGTCATCCCTAGTCATGGCAGTCATCCCTACTCATCCCTAGTCATCCCTAGTTATCCCCGTCATCCTTAGTAATCCTAGTCATCCCTGGTTATCCCTAGTCATTCCTTCTCATCCTTATTCATCCATAGTCATCTTAGTCATCCCAGTCATCCCATTTATCCCCAGTGATCGCAGTCATACCAATGCAAGTCGTCATCAGTCATTCTTCGTCATCCTTAGTCATCCCCACTCATCATAGTCATCCCTAGTCCTCCCAGTCATCTCTAGTCAACTCTAGTCATCCCTAGTCATCCCAGTAATCCCTACTCATCCCTAGTCATCCATAGTAATCCCAGTCATCCCTACTAATCCCTTGTCATCGGCTTCATCCCTAGTCATCCTCAGTCATCCGAGTTACCACTAGTCATCCCTTGTCATCCGTAGTCATCCTAGTCATCCATAGTCATCCTATTCATCCCAGTCATCCCACAGTCATCTCATTCGTCCCTATTGATACCTTGTCATCCTTATTCATCCTTATTCATCCCTTGTCATCCTTGTCCCTTTTTTTTTATTTTGTTTTTTTTTGATTTTTTTTTTTGTAGTCATCCTAGTCATACCTACTCATCCCAGTCATTCCACTCATCCCTAGTCATCCCAGTCATCCATAGTCATCCGGAGTCATCCGTAGTCATGCCTTGTCATCCCAGACATCCCAAGCCATACCTAGTCATCCCTAGTCATCTTAGTCATCCATAGTCATCCTACTCATCCCAGTCATCCCAATCACCCCTGGTCATTGCAGTCATCCCTACTCATCTTCGTCATTATAATTCATCCCTAGTCATCCCAGTCATCCACAGTCAGGCTAGTCCTCCCAGTCATCCTTCGTCATTGCACTTATCCCTAGTCATCTCTTATTCATCCCTAGTCATCCCTAGACGATGAGTAGGAATGACGGAGATGACTAGGGATGACTAGGGATGCCTAGGATGACCAGGAATGACTAGTATAACTAGAGAAGACTAAGGATGACTAACGGTGACTAGGAATGACTGCAATCACTAGGGATGAAAGCGATGACTGGAATGACTGGGATAACTTGGATAACTGGGATGACTAGGATGACTATGGATGCCTAGGATGACTACGGATGACTACGGATTAAATTTATACATTTATATAGTCATCCCAGGATTAGGATAACTAGGGCTGACTAAGGATACCTAAGGATGAGTAGCCACTACTGCAATGGCTAGAGATGAATGGGATGATTGTCATCCTAGTTATCACAGTCATCCCCTTCATCCCTAGTCATTGCATTCATCCCTAGTCATCCTTGGTCATCCTTAGTCATCCCTAGTCAACCTATCCATTCCTAGTCATCCATAGTCATCCAAGTTATCCATAGTCAAACTAGTAATCCCAGTCATCTGTAGTCATTCCACTCATCCCCAGTCATCCAAGTCATCCATAGTCATCCTTAGTAATCCTAGTCATCCTAGTTATTCCTAGTCATCCTAAGTCATCCTAGTCATACATGCTCAAGCAAGTCATCCCTAGTCATCCCTAGAGGATGACTAGGGATGACAAGGGATGGCAAGGGATGACTAGGGATGACTGGGATGACTAAGGATGACTGGGATGCCTTGGATGACTAGCAATGACTGGGATGCTTAAGGATTACTAGGAATGACTGGGGATGACTAGAGATGACTAAGGATGACTAGGGATGATTGGCATGATTGGGATGACTAGCAATGACTCGGATAACTGGGGATGATTAAGGATGACTATTATGACTATGGATGACTAGGATGACTAGGGTGTCGAGAATGACTAAAATGACTGGGGTGACTTGGGAGACCAGGGTGAAAGGTTTACTTGTGTGACAAGGGTGACTAAGGTAACTAGGGTAACTGGGGTGACTTGGATCACTAGCATGACTTGGATGACTTCGGTGACTCGAAAGACCATCCCAGTCATCCCTAGTCATGCCGGTCATCCATCGGATGCCTAGGACTGGGATGACTAAGGATGACTAGAAATCACTGTGGATGACTAGGGATGACTAAGGATGAGTAACGATGACTGGGATGACTAAGGATGACTAGGTATGACTAGGGATGACTTAGATGACTAGGGATGACTGGGATGACTCGCATGACCGACAATGGCTGGGATGACTAGGGGTGACTAAGGATGACTAAGGATGACTGGGATGACTGGGGATGACTGGGGATCACTAGGGATGACTAGGTGACCATATTATTCTAGTCATGCTAGTCACCCAAGTGTCCCTAGTCATTTTAGTCACCCTTGTCATCCTTAGTCACCCCTAGTCATCCCAGCCATTGTCGGTCATCATAGTCATCATAGTCATCCATAATCACCCTAGTTATCCTACTTATCCGTAGTCATCCCTAGTCATCCAAGGCATCCCTAGTCATCCCTAGTCAACCCTAGTCATTAATAGTCTTCCTAGTCTTGCATAGTCATCCTTGCCATTCCAGTCATCCCATTCATCCATAGTCATTGCGATCATCCCTAGTCATCCTCGTCATTTCTAGTCATCCCTAGTCATCCTAGTCATATTTAGTGAGGCTAGTCATCCCAGTCATCCTCAGTCATTGAACTCATCTCTAGTCATCCAAGTCATCCATAGTCATCATTAGACATCCTAGTCTATGGATGACTACAATCGACGACAAAATTGTTGAGACATTGTACTCAAATAGGGTAACTTCAGAAACATAAGAATCCACACCCCTCCCCTATCCGCTCCATTCAAAGTTGAGATGTTTCTAGTTTTCTAAAGGTAGCTCGAACAGTGGCACAATATTGCATGGAGAGGATGGGGGAGGAAACGCTATCTTTTCCCCTTTTGAAGTCCGGAAAAAGTCAAAAAGTCCATTTATGGCGAAGTGTCTCAACTCATTTTGTCGCCGATTGCAGGTATGACTAGGGATGCCTAGTCAAGACTGGGATAACTCGCATAACTAGCAATGACGGATTACTAGGGATGACTAGAGATAACTAAGGATGAATAGGGATGTCTCGGATGACTAGGGATGACTAAGGATGACTACGGATGACTACGGATGACTAGGGATGACTGAGATGACTAGGAATGACTAGGGATGACTAGAGATGATAGGGATGACTATGGATAACTGGGATGACTTGGATGACCAGCCGTGACTGGGATCACTTGGGATGACTATGGATGACTGGGGATGATTACAGATGACTACTGATAACTAGGGATAACTGGGATGTCTAGGGGTGACTAGGGAGGACTACGATGACCAGGAATGACTGGGATGATTTGGATGACTAGCAATAACTGGGATTACTAGGATTACTGCGGATAAATAATGATGACTAAGGATGACCACGGATGACTAAAATGATTGGAGAAGGACTAAGGATGACTACCTTAGTCATCTTAGTAACCCAAGTCATAGAAGTCACCTTTTTCACCCAAATCATCGTGTTCATTTTAATCATTCTAGTCAACCTAGTCATCATGTCCATCCAGAGTCGTCCTAGTCATCTTAGTCATCCGTAGTCATCCCTTGTAATCCTAGGCATTCCTCGTTATCCCTAGTCATCCCAGTCATCCCTAGTCATCCGTAGTCATCCTACTAATCCATTGTCATCCTTGTCATTCCAGCCACCCCAGTCATCCCATTCATCCCTAGTCATTGCAGTCATCCCTAGTCACTCTTAGTCATCCTTAGTCATCCCTAGTCATCTCTATTCACTTGGGAAACTTGGGTGACTAGGGTGACTTTGATTACTAGAGTCACTTGGATGATTAGGGTGACTAGAATGACTATCCCAGTCATCCCAGTCGTCTCTAGTCATCCCTAGTTATCCCTAGTCATCCCTAGTCATCCCAGTCATCCCTAGTCATCTCTAGTCATCCCAAGTCATCCCTAGTCATCCCTTTACATCCCCGTCATTCTTCGAAATGCTAGTCATTACTGGTCATCCTTACTCATCCCAACTCATCTGTAGTCATCCGTAGTCATCCCAGTCATCCCAGGCATCCTATTTATCCCTAGTCATTCCAGTCATCCGTAGTAATCCTTGCTCGTTATTAGTCACTCTAGTCATCCTACTCATTCCTAGTCATTCCTTGTCATCTTAGTCATCCTTAGTTAGGGTAGTTATCCCAGTCATCCCTAGTCATCAAAGTCATCCATAGTCATCCTTAGTCATCATAGTCATCCTTAGATGGGATACCCTTGAGCAAAGACGCTCTAAACAGCTCGCAATAAGTGTTTTTAAATCTCTAAATAACTTTACCCTAAGAGTTTAAAGAACATGTTTAAACCAACCTCTGGGGTTCATTCCTACAACGTGCGAGGTGCCTCGAACAACATTTTTGTACCAAGGCCCCGTACTGAAGCTGCTAAGAGGGCCTTTAGCTATAGGGGAGCAGTCATGTGGAATGGCCTAGAAAATGTGCTTAAAGACGAGATAAATCTCAACTCTTTCAAGTCTGCCCTATCTTTGTCATGAACCAGGTATTGCCTTGAGGGAGTTGAGATAGAATTTTATTTTAGTTATTTAATGTACCTTTAAGGTTGATTGATTTTTGTGCGATTAATTATAGGATAGATTTTCTTAATATATAGATATATTTTAGCATTAATGTAGTTTCTCTGAAAATTTTGTTTTGTAAACGGCTCACTGGAAGAAAATTTTTAATGAAGTGATACCGTTAATAAAGCTTTATTGATTGATTGATTGATTGATTGTCATTCGTAGAAGAGGAATAGGAATGACTAGGGATGAGTAGGGATGACTTCGGATGACTTCGGATGACTAAAGATGACTGGGATGACTAGGGATTACTGGGATGACTCGGATAACTAGCAATGAGTGGCATGACTAGGGATGACAAGGGATGACTAGGGACTAGTAGGGATGACTAAGGATGATTAGGGATGACTGGGATGACTAGGCATAACTAGGGATCACAAGGGATAAGTGGGATGAATAGGGATGAGTAGGGATGACTAAGAATGACTAGGGATGACTAAAGCTGACTTTGAAAAGCAGGCGTTTTATTTTCATCTTTATCATTTTAGTTTTTATCTTAGATCTACATTAGTTAGGAATTCGAAGTAAGTTTTTCTATACTTCAATCTAAATGTATACCTGAAGGAAATACCGTGTTTAAATAAAGTTTGCAGTCATCCTCAGGCATTCCAAGAGGATGACTAGGAATGACCAGTGATGACTGGGATGACTAGGGATGACTGGGATGACTCGGATGACTAACAATGACTCGGGCGACTGAGGATGACAAGAAAGGACTAGGGATGACTAGGGATGACTAAAATGACTAGGGTCACTTGGATGAAAAGGGTAAAAGGGTTACTTGAGTGACAAGGGTGACTAGGGTTACTTGGGTGACTAGGGCGACTTCAGCCCAGTCATCCCTAGTCATCCCTAGTCATCCCAGTCATCTCTAGTCATCCCCTGTCATTCCTGGTCATCCCAGTCATCCCTAGTCATCCCTTGTCATCCCCAGTAATTCGTAGTCATCCTTACTCATCTCTAGTTATCCCTTGTCATTCCAGTTATCTCTATTCATTTCTTGTAACCCGTAGTCATCGCTAGTGATCCCTAGTCATCCTAGTTATACCTAGTCATCCCTAGTCATCCCAGTCATCCCTAGTCATCCCTAGTCATTTTAATCATCCTTAGTCATCCTTAGTCATTCCAGTTATCCCTAGACATCCCTGGGCATTCGTAGTCATCCCTAGTCATCTATAGTCATCCTAGTCATCCCTAGTCATCTTAGTCATCCTCATTCTTCCTAGTCATCCCTAATCATCCCAGCCACCCTTAGTAGTCCTAGTCATTCCTAGTAATTTCCAGAATTTCCTAGTCATCCCTAGTCATCCAGAAATCACTGTGGATGACTAGGGATGTCTAAGGATGCCTAAGTATGACTGGGATGACTAAGGATGACTAGGTATGACTAAGGATAACTGGGATGACTAGGCATGACTAGGAATGACTTGGATGACTAGGGATGACTGGGGATGACTAGAAATGACTAGGTGACCATGTTACGCTAGTCACCCTAGTCACTTAAGTCCCCGTAGTCATTTTAGTCACCCTTCTCATCATAGTTATCCATAGTCATCCTAGTCATCCTACTTATCCATAGTCATCCTTAGTCATCCAAGGCATCCCTAGCCATCCCTGTTATCCCTAGTCATCTCTAGTCATCCCAGTCATCGCTAGTCATCCGTAGTCATCCTATTCATCCATAGTCGTCCTTGTCATTCCAGCCATCCCAGTCATCCCATTCATCCCAAGTCATTTCAATCATGCCTAGTCATTCTGAGTCATCCAAATTCATCCCTTGTCATTGTAGTAATTTCTAGTCATCAATAGTGACTTGGATAACTTGGGTGACAACAATGACTAGGTTAGCTTGCGTGACAAGAGTGACTAGGATGACTTGGATCACTGGTGTGACGTGGATGACTAGGGTGACTAGAATGACTATCCCACTCATCCCTAGTTATTCCTACTTATCCCAGTCATCCCAGTCATCCCTAGTAATCCCTTGTCATCCCCGTCATCCTTAGTAATCCTAGTCCTCACTAGTCATCCTTACTCATCCTTAGTCATCTCAGTTATCCCTAGTCATCCCTTGTCATCCACGTCATCCATAGTCAGGCTAGTCATCCAAGTCATCCCTAGTCATTCCACCGATCCCTACTTATCCCAGTCATCCATAGTCATCCTTAGTCATCCTAGTCATCCCTAGTCATTCTTACTCATCCATGGTCATCCCCAGTAAACCAGGTATCCCTAGTCATACCTTGTAATCCCTAGTCATCTTAGTCATCCATAGTCATCCTAGTCATCCCTGCTCATATCTAGTCATCCGAAGTTATCCTAGTCATCCGTAGTCATCCTTGTCATCCCAGTCATCCTATTCATCAGTAGTCATTGCAGTCATCCCTAGTCATTGTTCGTCATCCTCGGTCATCCCTTGTCATCCTAGTCACTCCTAGTCAACTCTAGTCATTCTAAGTCATCCATAGTCACGCTAGTCATCCCAGTCATCGCTAGTCATTGCACACATCCCTAATCATCCCAGGCATCCATAGTCATCCCTAGTCATCCCCAGAGGATGACTAGGGATGACTGGGCAGAGGATGACTAGTGGGTGACCATGGTGAAAGGGTTACCTGGGTGCAAGGGTGACTAGGGTAACTTGGGTGACTAGGGTAACTTTGATCACTAGGGTGACTTGAATGACAAGGGTAACTAGAATGACTATCCCCTTTATCCCTAGTCATCGCAATCATCCCTAAGATGCTTAGCACTGACGAGGGATGACTAGGGATGACTGGGATGACTAGGGATGACTGGGATGACTATAGATGACTCGGGATAACTGGGGATGGCAAGGAATAATGAAGGATGACAAGGGATGGCTGCAATGACTAGGGATGAATGGGATGACAAGGGATGACTAGCGATGACTAAGGATCACTAGGATGACTAGGGATGGCGAGAGATGACTAACGATGACTACGGATGACCAGGATCGCTAGGATGACTATGGATGACTAGGGTGACTAGAATAACTAAAACGACTAAGGTGAGTGGGTGACCATGGTGAAAGGGTTACCTGGGTGCAAGGGTGACTAGGGTAAATTGGGTGACTAGGGTGACTTTGATCACTAGGGTGACTTGAATGACTAGGGTGACTAGAATGACTATCCCCTTCATCCCTAGTCATCGCAATCATCCCTAGGATGCTTAGCACTGACGGGGATGTCCAGGGATGACTAAGGATGACTTAGGATGACTAGGGATAACTTAGTATGACTAGCGATGACTGGAATGACTAGGGATGACTACGGATGGCTGGGATGACTATGGATTACTCGGATGACTCGGATGGCTAGCAATGACTGGGATGACTAGGAATGACTGAGGATGACTGGGGATGACTGGGAATGACTAGGGATGACTAGGGACGGACTGGGGATGATTGGTAATGACTGGGAATGCCTCGCGATGACTAAGGATGACTAAGGGTCACTAGGATGACTAGGGATGACTACGGATGACTAATTATGGCTAGGGATGACTGGGATGACTAGAGATGACTAGGGATGACTAAGGATGACTAGGGATGACTGGGATGTCTAGGGATGACTCGGGATGACTGGGGATGACTAGGGATAACTAAGGATGACTAGCGATGCCTGGGATAACTAGGGATGCCTAGGGATGACTGGGGATGACTAGGATGACTAAGGATGAATAGGGATCACTGGGGATGACTAGGATGACTAGGGATGACTGGGATGACTTAGATGACTAGCAATGGCTGGGATGACTGGGGATGACTGGGGATGACTAGGGATGACTAAGGATGACTTGGGATGAATGGGATGTCTCGGGATGACTAGGGATGACTAGGGGTGACTGGGATGACTAGGCATGACTAGGAAAAGAGGGATTACCGGGATGACTAGGGATATCTAAGGATGACTAGCGATGACTGGGATGACTGGGATGACTAAGGATGACTAGTGATGACTAGGGATGACTGGGATGACTCGGGTGAATGGGATGACTCAGATGACTAGCAACGACTGCGATGACTAGGGATGACTGGGGATGACTGAAGATGACTAGGGATGACTAATTATGGCTAGGGATGACTGGGATGACTAGGGATGACTAGTTATGACTAGTGATGACTAGGGATGACTGGGATGACTAGGAATGAATGGGATGACTCAGATGACTAGCAATGGCTGTGATGACTAGGGATGACTAATTATGGCTAGGGATGGCTGGGATGACTAGGGATGCCTGGGGATGACTAAGGATGACTAGGGATGACTGGGGTGTCTAGGGATGACTAGGGACGACTGGGATGACTAAGGATGACTAGGGATTACTGCGGATGACTGGGGATGACTAGGAATGACTAAGGATGACTAGGGGTCAATAGGATGACTAGGGATGACTAGGGATCACTGGGGATGACTGGGGATGACTAGGGATGACTTAGCATGACTAGGGGTCACTCGGATGACTTGGGATGATTAGGAATCACTGGGAATGACTACAATCGGCGACAAAATTGTTGAGACAATGTACTTAAATAGGGTGACTTCGGAGAACAAAAGAATCTGCACCCCTCCCCTGTCCCCTCCAGTCAAAGTTGGGGTGTTTGTTGTTTTCTATAGGTAGCTAGAACAAGGGCCCAACATTGTACGGAGGGGATGGGGGAGGAAAGCTATATTTCCACCTTTTGAACTTAATAAAACGTAAAAAAGCCTACTTTTGGGCGAAGTGTCTCAACTCATTATGTCGCCGACTGTAGGAATAACTAAGGATGACTAGCGATGACTGGGATGACTAAGGATGACTCGGATGACTCGGATGATTAGCAATGACTGGGATGTCTAGGGATGACTAGGGATGACTGGGGATGACAAGGGATAACTACGGATGACTAGCGACCACTGGGATTACTAGGGATAACTAGGGATGACTAGGGACGACTGGGATGACTAAGGATGACTAGGGATGACTAGGGATGACTGGGATGACTAGGAATGACTGGGATGACTAGGGATGACTGGGACTATTAGGGATGACTGGGATGACTCAGATGACTAGATGACTGGGGATGACTAAGGATGACTAGGGATGACTAGGGATGACTAGGAAGACTAGGGATTCCTAGGGATGAATAGGGATGAATAGGGATGATTGGGATGACTAGGCATGACTAGGCATGACTAGGGATGACCGGGATGACTAGGGATGACTCGGATGACTAAAAATGACTGGGATGACTAGAAATGACTTGCGATGACTGGGGATGGCAAGTCATGATAAAGGATGACTAGGGATGCATGGGATGACAAGGGATGACTAGCGATGACTTAGGATAACTGGGATGACCAGGGATGGCGAGCGATGACTAACGATGACTACGGAAGACCAGGATGATTACGATCAATAAGGATGACTAGGATGACTAGGGTGACTAGAATAACTAAAATGACTAGGGTGACTTGAGTGACCATGGTGAACGGGTTACTTGGGTGCATGGGTGACTAGGGTAACTTGGGTGACTAGGGTGACTTGGATCACTAGGGTGACTTGAATGACTAGCGTGACTAGAATGACTATCCCCTTAATCCCTAGTCATCGCCATCATCCCTAAAATGCTTAGCACTGACGGGGACGTCCAGGGATGACTAGGGATGACTGGGGATGACTAGGGATAACTAAGTATGACTAGCAATGACTGGAATGACTAGGTATGACTACTTATGGCTGGGATGACTAGGGATGACTCTGATGACAAGCAAAGACTCGGATGACTAGGGATGACTTTGGATGACTTTGGATGACTAGGGATGACTAACGATGACTACAATCGGCGACAAAATTGTTGAGACATTGTACTTAAATAGGGTAGTTTCAGAAAACAAAGGAATCCGCACCCCTCCCCTGTCCCCTCCATTCAAAGTTGGGGTGTTTGTTGTTTTCTATAGGCAGCTAGAACAAGGGCACAACATTGCACGGAGGGGATGGGGGAGGAAAGCTATAGTTCCTCCTTTTGAAGTTAATAACACGTAAAAAAGCCCAGTTTTGGATGAAGTGTCTCAACTCATTTTGTCGCCGATTGTCTGAATCGACATCTACGCGCTGTTGTCTTATTAGCACCGGTTAGGAGACGGTAACTAGTTGAGATTACTATATACACCGGGTCGTTTTTCAGAAGATAGAGAAGATACCCATATAATCCCTTTCCTGTGTTTTTCGAGAGAAAATTAGTTTTGACAATCCTTGTACTCGGTAGTGTTTTCAAGTAATTACGCAGCATACCCACGTACGGAATGATTGATTTTCCTCTGGTAACTAAGTGTGATCGGTAGGAATCGATGGCAGGTCATATATTGTATCTCAATATATCCCTAGTAAGTTCGAAGTGTTTATTCGAAATTTGGCTATTTGATAAGGGTGGGATGGACGATAAAATAGCCATGATTGCTATGCGCAGGAGAATTTTCAAGAAAAATGTTCCAACTTCTGACGCACAGCAAAGCTGCATAGCATCGCTAAATCTGTGCAGCAGATTCGTTGCCCATATACCCATAAGGGTCTTTGAAGAATGTACTTTACAGTAGAAACTATGAGGTCAGGAGGGGACTGGCCACGAGTAACCACGAGTAACCAACTTTGTTCTTAAAAGATAATTAGATTTATTTTCTTTTATACTCATCGTGGTTACTCGTGGTTACTCGTGGAAATTCCTCCTAAAGAGCAATTTTAGCCATTATAACTACCTTAATGCCTAGAATTTCCTATCCTTTTCACTTTGTTCTTTGTTTCGATGCGTTTCGATAAAGGATAGAATAAGAAATCGTGAGCGACGCGCCTCATTGCACGATGTCAAGGCAGGGTTAAGCGTGACACGAAATGTCACGCACTGAAAATAACGAAATCGCCTTATTCTAATTGTTCTAAAATAGATATGATGAAGTCCAACACAACAAATAAAAAGCCACCAGGGGTCTTACATCCCAGCATAAAGAAATGAATTCAATTACCTTTCTAAAGGACGTACGGCCACTTTTGAGATTCAGACAATCGGCGACAAAATTGTTGAGACATTGTACTTAAATAGGGTAGTTTCGGAGAACAAAGGAATCCGCACCCCTCCCCTGTCCCCTCCATTCAAAGTTGGGGTGTTTGTTGTTTTCTATAGGCAGCTAGAACAAGGGCACAACATTGCACGGAGGGGATGGGGGAGGAAAGCTATAGTTCCTCCTTTTGAAGTTAATAACACGTAAAAAAGCCCAGTTTTGGATGAAGTGTCTCAACTCATTTTGTCACCGATTGTAGAGGTCACTAGGATGACTAGGGATGACTAGCGATGAACTGGGGATGATTGGGGATGACTGGGAATGCCTGGGGATGACTAAGGATGGCTGGGGGTCACTAGGATGACTAGGAATGACAAGGGATGACAGGGGATTACTAGGAATAACTAATGATGACTAACGATGACTGGGATGACTAGGGATGACTTGGATGACTAGGGATGACTGGGATGACTAGGGATGACTGGAATCACTCAGATGACTAGATGACTGGGGATGACTAAGGATGACTTGGGATGACTGGGATGTCTAGGGATGAGTAGGGACGATTAGGGATGATTAGGATGACTAGGGATGACTGGGATGACTAGGGACAACTAAGGAAGACTAGCGATGACTGGAATAACTAGGGATGACTAGGGATGACTAGGAATGACTGGGATGACTAGGGATCACTGAGGATGACTAGGGATGACTGAGGATGACTTGGGATGACTTGGAATGACTTAGGATGACTGGGGTTAACTAGGATGACTTGGGATGACTAGGGATGACTGGGGATGACTGGGGATGACTAGGGATGACTAAAGATGACTAGGGGTCACTAGGATGACTACGGATGACTAGGGATGACTGGCGATGACTCGGGATGACTATGGATGACTAGAATGACTAGGCGGACTAGAATAACTAAACTGACTAGGGTGACTTGGGTGACCAGGGTGAAAGGGTTACTTGGGTGCAAGGGTGACTAGGGTAACTTGGGAGACTAGGGTGACTTTGATCACTACGGAGGCCTGAATAACTAGGGTGACTAGAATGACTATCCCAGTCATCCCTAGTCATCGCAGCGAACCCTCGGATGATTAGCACTGACTGGGATGGGATGACTGGGGATGACTAGGGATAGCTAAGTATGACTAGCGATGACTGGAATGACTAGGGATGACTTGGGATCATTAGGGATGACTGGGATGACTAAGGATCACTAGGGATGGCTGGGATGACTAGGGATGACTCGGATGACTCGAATGACTAGCAATGACTGGGATGACTAGGGATGACTGGAGATAACTGGGGATGACTGGGGATGACTAGGGATGACTAAGGATGAGTAGGGGTCACTAGGATGACTAAGGATGTGTAGGGACGACTAGGGATGACTGGGAATGACTACGGATAACTAAGGATGAGTAGCGATGACTGGGATTACGAGGGATGACTAGGGATGACTGGGATGACTAAGGATGACTAGGGATGACTGGAATGACTCTGATGACTAGCAATGACTCAATCAATCAATCAATCAATCAATAAAGCTTTATTAACGGTATCACTGCATTAAAAATGCTCTTCCAGTGAGCCGTTTGCAAAACAAAATTTTCAGAGAAACTGCATTAATGCTAAAATATATCTATATATTAAGAAAATCTATCCTATAATTAATTACACAAAAATCAATCAACCTTAAAGGTACATTGAATAACTAAAATAAAATTCTATCTCAACTCCCTCAAAGCAATCCCTAGTTCAAGACAAAGATAGGGCAGACTTGAAAGAGTTGAGATTTATCTCGTCTTTAAGTACATTTTCTAGGCCATTCCACATGACTGCTCCCCTATAGCTAAAGGCCCTCTTAGCAGCTTCAGTACGGAGCCTTGGTACAAAAATGTTGTTCGAGGCACCTCGCACGTTGTAGGAATGAACCCCAGAGGTTGGTTTAAACATGTTCTTTAAACTCTCAGGGTAAAGGTTATTTAGAGATTTAAAAACACTTATTGCGAGCTGTTTAGAGCGTCTTTGCTCAAGGGTATCCCATCTCAAGTCTTGGAGGATATCTACAGATCTTGTATTATAATCACTAAATGTTATAATTCTCCCTGCCCTATTTTGCAATCTCTGGAGTCGGTCACACAGGCCTTTTCCCATACATCCCCAGACTTCGGCGCAATAATCAAAATAAGGAGCGACTAAAGCATCATACATTTTCAGTAGGGTTTGGCGAGGCACCAGGGAACGAATACGTTTTAAGGCCCCTATACCTGCAGATACCTTTTTACAGATGGTATCTACATGAGTTTGCCACCCCAATGCCTCGTCAACCTCTATTCCCAGATACCTATAATTAGTCACCCGAGTCAATTGTTGACTATTAACAGTAACGTTTAAGTCACCATTTAAATGCCTTAGTCGGTGGTGTCTTCCAATTATCATATATTTTCTCTTTTTGACATTTAGTGTGAGTTTATTGGATTTCAGCCACTTTTGAACCTCATCCAAGTCTTTGTTTAACTTTTCTTCAAGAGTTGCGGGGTCATAGGCGGAAAGGGTAAGCGAGGTGTCATCAGCATACATGAGTGCAGATGATGACAGCTCGCATTCTTGTAGGTCATTTATATAAATGAGAAACAACAAGGGTCCAAGTACAGAACCTTGTGGGACCCCATAACTAACAGGAAGATAGTCTGATAGAGTTTCATTTACATAAGTACTCTGAAAGCGATTTGATAGGTATGATTTGAACCACTGAACTGCATGCGGGTCGAGACCATAAAGTTGCAGTTTTTTTAACAATATGCTGTGGTCAACCGTATCAAAGGCTTTCTCAAGATCCAGAAAAAGTACATTGTTAATTAGGCCATCATCAATATTTAAGTACCAGTTGTTAGTAGCTTCAAGCAAGGCACTCAAAGTAGAATGCATCGGTCTGAAGCCATGCTGAGAAACTGTCAGCAAATTATTGTGAGTTAGGTACTCATAAAGTTGTTTGAAGATAACCTTTTCGATTATTTTACTGACAACTGGCAGAATAGATATAAGTCTATAGTTATTAGGATCAGACTTAATGTCCTCCTTATATAAAGGTAATACTTTGGACATTTTCTACTCGTCAGAAAAATACCCACACCTAATGGATAGGACTGTGATGCCTAGGGATGACTGGGGATGACTGAACATGACTAGGGACTACTAATTATCGCTAGGGATGACTGGGATGACTAAGGATGACTAGGGATAACTAAGGATGACTAGGGATGACTGGGATGTCTAGTGATGACTAGGGATCACTAGGGATGACTGGGATGACTAGGGATAACTAGGATGACTAGGGATGACTAGGATGACTAGGGATAACTAAGGATGACTGGGATGACTAAGGATGACAGGTGATGACTAGGGATGACTGGGATGACTGAAGATGACTAAGGATGACTAATTATGGCTAGGAATGACTTGGATGACTAGGGATGACTTGCGATGACTAAGGATGACTAGGGATGACTGGGATGTTTAGGGATGACTAGGGATGACCAAGGAAGACTGGGATGACTGAGGATGACTAGGGATGACTAAGGATGACTATTGATGATTAGGGATGACTGGGATGACTATGGATGAGCGGGATCACTCAGATGACTAGATGACTGGGGATGACTGGGGATAACTAAGGATGACTTGGTATGACTGGGATGTCTAGGGATGACTAGGGATGACAAGGGATGACTAAGGATGACTAGGGATGACTGGAATGACTAGGGATGACTGGGATGACTCTGATGACCAGCAATGACTCTGATGCCTAGGGATGACTGGGTATGACTGAAGATGACTAGAGATGACTAATTATCGCAAGGGATGACTGGGATGACAAAGTATGACTAGGGATGACTAAGGATGACTAAGGGTGACTGGGATGTCTAGTGATGACTAGGGATCACTAGGGATGACTGGGATGACTACGGATGACTAGGGATGACTAGGATGACTAGGGATTACTAAGAATGACTAGTGGTGACTGCGATGACTAAGGATGACTAGGGATAACTAAGGATGACTGAGATGACTAAGGATGAAAAGTGATGACTAGGGATGACTGGGATGACTGAAGATGACTAAGGATGACTAATTATGGCTAGGAATGACTGGGATGACTAGGGATGACTAACGATGACTAACGATGACTAGGGATGACTGGGATGTCTAGGGATGACTAGGGATGACCAGGGATGACCGGAAATGACTGAGAATGACTAGGGATGACTAGGGATGACTAGGGATGACTGGGATGACTATGGATGACCGGGATCACTTAGATGACTAGATGACTGGGGATGACTGGGGATGACTGGAGATAGCTAAGGATGAGTTGGGATGACTGGGATGTCTAGGGATGACTAGGGATGACAAGGGATGACTAAGGATGACTAGCGATGACTGGGATAACTAGGGATGACTAGGGATGACTAGGGATCACTGGGATGACAAAAGATGACTGGGGATGACTGAGGATGACTTGGGATGACTTGGGATGACTTAAGACGACTAGGGGTCACTAGGATGACTCGGGATGACTAGGGATGAATAGGGATGACTGGAGATGACTAAGGATGACTAAGGATGACTAGGGGTCACTAGGATGACCACGGATGACTAGGGATGACTGGCGATGACTCGGGATGACTATGGATGACTAGGGGGACTAGAATAAGTAAAATGACTAGGGTGACTTGGGTGACCAGGGTGAAAGGGTTACTTGGGTGCAAGGGTGACTAGGGTAACTTGGGTCACTAGGGTGACTTTGATCACTAGGGTGGCCAGAATGACTAGGGTGACTAGAATGACTATCCCAGTCATCCCTAGTCATCGCAGCGAGCCCTCGGATGATTAGCACTGACTGGGATGTCCAGGGATGACTAGGGATAGCTAAGTATGACTAGCGATGACTGGAATGACTAGGGATAACTAGGGATCATTAGGGATGGCTGGGATGACTAAGGATGACAAGGGATGGCTGGGATGACTAGGGATGACTCGGATGACTAGCAATGACTGGGATGACTAGGGATGACTGGAGATAACTGGGGATGACTGGGGATGACTGAGGATGACTAGGGATGACTAACAATGACAAGGGGTCACTAGGATGACTAGGGATGTGAAGGGATGACTAGGGATGACTGGGAATGACTACGGATAACTAAGGATCAGTAGCGATGACAGGGATTACTAGGAATGACTAGGGATGACTAGGGATGACTGGGATGACTCTGATGACTAGCAATGAGTGTGATAACTATGGATGACTGGGGATGACTGTTTATCGCTAGAGATGACTGCGATCACTGGGGATGACTAGGGATGACAAGGATGACTGGTGATGACTAGGGATAACTAAGGATGACTAGCGATGACTTGGATTACTAGGGATGAATAGGGATGACTGGGATGACTAAGGATGACTAGGGGTGACTGGCATGTCTAGGGATCACTAGGAATGACTAGGGATCACTAGGGTGACCTTGATCACTGGGGATGACTAGGGATCACTAGGATTACTAGGGATGACTGGGGATGACTAGGGATAACTAAGGATGACTAGCGACCACTGGGATTACTAGGGATAACTAGGGATGACTAGGGACGACTGGGGTGACTAAGGATGACAAGGGATGACTAGCGATGACTGGGATGACTAGGCATGACTGGGATGACTCAGATGACTAGCAATGACAGGGGATGACTAGGGATAACTAGGGATGATTAGCGATCACTGGGGTTACTAGGGATGACTAAGGATGACTGGGATGACTAAGGATGACTAGGGATGACTAGGGAAGACTGGGATGACTGGGGAGGACTGAAGATGACTAGGGATGACTAATTACTGCTTGGGACGACTGGGATGACTAGGGATGACTAGGGATTACTAAGGATGACTAGGGATTACTGGGATGACTGGGGATGACTGGGATGACTAGCGATGACTAGGGATGACTGGGATGACTAGCGATGACCGGGATGACTACGGATGACTACGGATGACTTGGGATGACTAGGAATGACTGGGATGTCTTAGGATGACTTGTGATGACTAGGGATTACTGGAATGACTAGGGATGAATGGGATGACTCAGATGACTGGCAATGACTGTGATGACTAGGGATGACTGGGGATGACTGAAGATGACTAGGGATGACTAATTATGGCTAGGGATGACTGGGATGACTAGGGATGACTAAGGAAGACTATGGATGACCTGGATGTCTAGGGATGACTAGGGATCACTTGGGATGACTGGGATTACTAGGGATGACTAGGGATAACTAGGATGACTAGCGATGACTAGGGATGACTAGGAATAACTAAGGATGACTAGCGATGACTGGGATGACTAGGGATGACTAAGGAAGACTAGGGATGAATGGGATGTCTAGGGATGACTAACGATGACTAGGGATCACTAGGGATGACTTGGATAACTAGGGATGACTAGGATGACTAGGGATGACTAAGGATGACTAGGGATAACTAAGGATGACTACCGATGACTGGGATGACTAGGGATGACTGGGGATGACGGGGATGACTAGGGATGACTAGGGATGAGAGAAGATGACTAGGGATAACTATTTATGGCTAGGGATGACCGGGATGACTAGGGATGACTAGGGATGACTAAGGATGACTAGGCATGACTGGGATGTCTAGGGATGACTAGGGATCACTAGGGATCACTAGGGATGACTGGGATGAATACTGATGACTAGGGATCACTAAGGATGACTAGGATGACTAGGGATGACTACGGATGACTAGGGATAACTAAGGATGATTAGCGATGACTTGGATGACTAGGGATGACTGGAATGACTAGGGATGACTGGGGATGACTGGGATGACTAGGGATGACTGGGGATGAGTGAAGATGACTAGGGATAACTATTTATGGCTAGGGATGACCGGGATAACTAGGGATGACTAGGGATGACTAAGGATGATTAGGGATGACTGGGATGTCTAGGGATGACTAGGGATCACTAGGGATGACTGGGATGAATACTGATGACTAGGGATGACTGGGATGACTAGGGATAACTAAGGATGAGTAGCGATGACTGGGATGACTAGGGATCACTAAGGAAGACTAGGGATGACTGGGATGTCTAGGGATGGCTAGGGATGACTAGGGATCACTGGGGATGACTTGGATGACTAGGGATGACTAGGGATTACTAGGATGACTAGGGATGACTAGGGATAACTAAGGATGACTACCGATGACTGGGATGACTAGGGATGACTGGGGATGAGTGAAGATGACTAGGGATAACTATTTATGGCTAGGAATGACCGGGATGACTAGTAATGACTAGGAATGACTAAGGATGACTAGGGATTACTGGGATGTCTATGGATGACTAGGGATCACTAGGGATCACTTGGGATGACTTGGATGAATAGTGATGACTAGGGATGACTGGGACGACTAGGAATCACCAGGGATGACTAGGATGACTAGGGATGACTACGGATGACTAGGGATAATTAAGGATGACTAGCGATGACTTGGATGACTAGGGATGACTAGGGATGACTAACAATGACTAGGGATGACTGGGATGTCTAGGGATGACTAGGAATCACTAGGGATCAGTAGGGATGACTGGGATGAATAGATATGACTAGGGAGGACTCGGATGACTTGGGATAACTAAGGATGACTAGCGATGACTGGTATGACTAGGGATGACTAGGGATGACTGGGATGACGAAGGAGGACTAGTGATGACTAGGGATGACTGGAATGACGGGATGAATGAGATGACTTAGATGACTAACAATGACTGTGATGACTAGGGAAGATTGTGGATGACTGAAGATGACTATGGATGACTAATTATGGCTAGGGATGACTGGGATGACTAGGGATGACTAGGGATTACTAAGGATGACTAGGGATGACTGGGATGACTAGGGATGACTAGGGATGACCAGGGTGACTAGGGATGAGTGGGATGACTAAGGATAACTAAGGATGACTAGCGATGACTGGGATGACGAGGGATGACTAGGGATGACTAAGGATGATTGGGATGACTAAGGATGACTAGGGATGACTAGCGATGACCGGGATGACTAGGTATGACTGGGATGACTCAGACGACTAGCAATGACTGGGATGATTGGGGATGCTTCGGGATGACTAAGGATGACTAAGGATGACTAGGAATGAGAAGGATTGATTAGGGAGGACTGGGATGTCTAGGGATGACTTGGGATGACTAGGATGACTAGGGATGACTTGAATAACCAGTGATGACTCGGGATGACTAGGGCTTACTGGCATGACTAGGGATGACTGGGATGACAAGGGATTACTAGGGATGACTGGGATGACAAGGGATTACTAGGGATGACTGGGATGACTAGGGATGACTTGGGATGACTTTGATCAATAGGGTTGACTGGGTTGATTAGGGACGACTAGGAACGACTAGGTTGACTATCGATGACTAACTATAGGATGGCTAAGGTGACTAGAATGACTAAAATGACCAAGGTTACTTGGGTGACAAGGGTGTTTAGGGTAACTTGGGTGAGTAGGGTGACTAGGGTGACTTGGATCACTAGGGTTACTTGGATTTAGTGTGACTAGAATGACTATCCCAGTAATCCCTGGTCATCCTTAGTAATCCCTAGTAATCCCAGTCATCTCTAGTCATTCCTAGTCATCCCAGTAATCCCTAGTCATCCCTAGTCATCACCAGTCATCCTTAGTCATCCCTAGATATCCTAGTCATTCCTAGTCTTTCCCGACATCCTTAGTAATCCTAGTCATCCCTAGTCATCCTTACGCATCCCTAGTCATCCCTAGTCATCCTTACGCATCCCTAGTCATCCCTAGTCATCCCAGTTATCCCTTGTCATCCCTAGTCACTCGAGTCATCCCTATTCATCCAAGTTGTCTTTAGTGCTCCCAGTCATCGCTAGTCATCCCTAATCATCCCTTATTATTCCAGTCACCCCAGTGATTTCTAGTCATCCCAGTTATCTTCAGTCATCGCTAGTCATCCCTTGTCATCTCTAGTCATTCCACTCATCCCTAGTCATCTCTAGTCATCCCAGTCATCCCTAGTCATCCCATTCATCCCTAGTCATCCCTAGTCATCCCTTGTTATCCCTAGTCATTCCAGTCATCCCTAGTCATTTCTAGTCATCCCAGTCATTCCTAGTCATCCCAGTCATCCATTGTCATCCCTAGTCATCTCTAGTCACCTGAGTCATCCCTAGTCGTCCTTAGTGATCCTTCTCATTTCTTGTCATCTCAGTCGTCCCTAGTCATCCCTAGTCATTCCAGTCATTGTTGGTTATCCCAGTCATCTTAGTCATCCCAGTCATTTTTAGTCATCCCAGTCATCTTAGTCATCCCAGTCATCCGTAGTCATCCCTAGTCATTTTTAGTCGTCCCAGTCATCCCTAGTTATCCTTAGTTATTGCCTAATTTCATGCCGCGCGGGAGCCTGGCACTACCGGATTTCCCGGACTTTTCAAATTCCGGATTGAAAATGGTTTGCAAAATAGAAGGTAAAGCAAAGGTCATTGCGCATAGTTGAGACGATATTAAGGGCCAGATTACTCCAGAAAGTTAAAATTCTAAAGCCAGGAACAATTTTTTTACTGCGATAAAGAACCTGGATTAAAAATTTCGAACTACCAAATAGCGAAACACGCCAGAGTGACCATGAGTGAAAGGGCAACATTGTATATCAGGTCGGCAAGGCTTACATTAGATTTTCTTCCCGTCGCTGCGTACGGTCTCAGTAGAAATCCTAAAGATCAGAACGGAAACAATTCTAACTGAACATGGATAAAAGCAAGTATACCTCAGTCTTACTTGAGAGGCATTTCTCGTCCCGTAACACTGCAGTTGCTGTAATTTGGGGAATCACCTTGTAATCACAATCAAGAATGTCACGTACATCTGCCTTTTGGCTAGTATGCACTGAGTATAGACTAGTCCCTTATCTTCCATGATGTGAACAACACTAGGTTTAACATACATAACGCCACAAAGTTCACTACACTCAGTACCTTTCACGGACATTACTCTTTTCCGTGACGGGAATAATCCAGGTAAGCCCTTCTGTACTACCCTTTTAAGTTTTGCTCCAGCAAACTTAGGCTACGATCGGTACATACACAATCACATCTGTGTTCTTTCTTGCAATGATCCTCTACTTTTCATATGTGGTTAGAATTAAATAGGATCCTATGCTGTAGAAAATTTATAATCATGTTTGGTTCGAGCGACCTGTTCATCGAACGATTGCTTGCACTTGCTATGTGTCGGCTCCTTAAGTTTAGCTTCAGGGAATGACAGAAATACTGCATTCTTTTTTTACTAAGTTTACACAGATTCTCCGAGGGAATACTAATCAATATTTCTTCGAAAAGGAATGCTTTCATTCGAGTTTTTACTCCGACTATCCGTCATTTTCAAACTGGATTTTTTAAAAAGTCCGAGAAAATCCGGTAGTGCCAGGCCCCCTCGCGGTATGAAATTATGCAATCCAAGTCATCTCTAGTCATCCCAGTCATCCCTAGTCATCCCTGGTTATCCAAGTCTTTTCTAGTCATCCCAGTCATCCCTAGTCCTCCCTAGTCTCCCTAGTCATCCCAGTTATCCCTAGTCATCCTTAATCATCACTAGTCATCCCCAGTCATCCCTTGTCATCCCTAGTCATCCCAGTCATCATTAATCATCCCTAGTAAACATTCCTGGTTATGCAAGTCTTTTCTAGTCATCCCAGTCATCCCTAGTCATCCCTAGTCATCTCAGTCATCCCTAGTCATCCCTAGTCATCCCTAGTCTTCCTAGTCATCCCAGTTATCCTTAGTCATCCTTAGTCATCCCTAGTCATCCCCAGTCATCCCTATTCATCCCTTAGTCATCCTAGTTATCCCTAGTCATCCTAGTTATCCATAGTCATCCTTGGCATTCCAGTCATCCTTAGTCATTACACTCATCCCTAGTCATCCCAGTCATCCATTGTCATCCTTAGTCATCCTCGTCTTCCCTAGTCATCCTTACTCATCCTTACTCATCTCTAGTCATCCCAGTCATCCCTAGTCATCATAGTCATTCTTAGTGATCCCTAGTCATCCTAGTCATCCCTTGTCATCCTAGTCATTCATAGTTATTCTAGTCATCTTAGTCATCCCAAGTCATACCAGCCCTGGGGCTTATATCTTTCAAAGGCCCTTTTTGAGCGTTTTTTTTTTTGGAAGGGCCAAAATTCGGAAAGGGAAATTTGCGTTTTGAAAATCGGCTACGAATATACTGGGTGGGAAACGTCTCAAAATTCTCTGGGCTAGCTTAAAGTTGGAAGGAAATTTAAGTCAGTAGTTACTAAGGACGTAGATCTTTCTTAAACTCAGCCATACAAGTACTTTGTCTATATGTACTGAGGAAATCCAACCAAGACTGAATAGATAACCATGCAAACAGCAATATGCTGCGACACTTTTTGATTGCAATCATTTTGCGCACGTCATAAATCTTTGGCAAATGCAAAAATTATGTTACTGTACCGTTTTATTTTGAATGTGAGGGCAATTTCCGAGTGGTTTTTCTTCGTTTCTCAAAAAGAACCTTTGTTAATATCAAACAATTGAGTACCCTGCGAGCAGTGGTTTCTCCAGGTCGGACGCTGCGCTACGAACGGGGAGAAACCACCGCGCCACAAAACAACCATAATTCAAATCCTCACTGATAAGTCAGTCTTTCTCAACCTGTTTAAGGTATAAGGAATAATGTGTGAATTTGAAATAGATCACATATACCATCACATATAGTTAATACGAGCCACTGATGGTTCATTTTTACTTCCAGTGCAACTCAATATAGTAAATTCTCGAACCATACACATTGGCCCTTGACGTGGGAAATGAGTAACTTCTTTAATTTCCGTAGTGTTGGGCCTGCGCGCTGGTAGCATGATGCATCGCTACCCATGGTTAGAATTGCTCGATTTATGCCCGCTTCTTGGCCAGTTCCAAGGAATTCAGTGGAAGTGACTTCAAGTTTCGCCCCTCCCACCTCCCCTGGTGGCGGTTGATCTCGCATACCCCCATTATTCGGTATGCCTATTGTCCTGGCAGCCGCGGTTTCCTCCCATAATTTAGCTCCCCGTGTGCGGTGTGAACATTATACGACAGGAGCAGTTTTCGCTCGCTCTGTTCTCTACTGTTCCTTGAAGATCTACTCAAGGATTATCGCGATTTGACCCGTAAATAAAAATTAATGCTAATGTCCAATCTTCATTGAATTCACCTTTCCTTGCTAACAATCACCCTGTCAACAAAGCCTTCCTTTCGCTTGTTCGATTTTGGCGGAACCGAAAAAGACTCTGCATGAATCGAGTAACATCTTTGTTGAACATGCGCGGCACGTTGTTAAAAGATATAGTTTCGAACTCAGGCCACTCTGAACTCAGGCCTTAAGCGCACCGTGCGCTTGCTTCAGCCGGGTCGGTAATGACCATCGGTTTAACTATAAATGTATGCTCGCACTCGAAAAAAACCAGTTTGACGAGACAAAACAAGATTGTTTAGTCCAGAAGTTCGGGCTTCGGCGACCTCAAAGGTTTGACGTGATTCAGGCAGAGCCTCTTTTTCTCCTCTTCACCCAATGAGGCTCTGCTGGCAGGGTGTTGAGAAGCTACAATCCTGGACAAAAGGCCTTGGGAAAGTCATGCAATATTCGTGATTCCTGTCATTTTTGGTTGTCGTAATAAAAAAGTGCTAACTTTTAGAAAATATCCCATACATTGTTAACACCCCGGAATAATTCTAGAGATACGCGTTCAACGTCACTTGTGGGGTGAGGGGCGGGTTTGGCAACATGTGACTCGAAAAAAGCCTCACAACGGCAAATTTTAGCTGAAATTTGTCTTATGAAAGGGCTGTTTAAAGCTAGTGGTTCGCATGGTACAAAATCGCTATACTGGAGAGCAAAAAATGCACTGAGACAAAATAAGCGAAGGAAATTTCCATTTTAAATGATATCAGTTCTTTGTTTGTGTTGTCCCAGTAAGTACCTTCCTCTCCAGCATGGTAGACAGACTGATTTCAGACTGAGAAAACAGCTGACATTTCGCGACGCTACCACTGGCTTCCCTCCGAAAAGACTTTTAAGGAAAGACCGCAGACGACGCATCAGTACCCAGACCTATGTACTGCATCTCTTTGCGTGGTTCAAGCAAATTTCCCACGCTTCCTGACCAGTCGTATCTGGGTGGCGTGACGTCATCAGTATGGAGTTTCTGCAAGTCGTATACTGGAGTAGGCTCGATTATCAGCCACTGTTCGTGAAATAAGCCCACGCTCCTTCCCGACCAGCAGCCGGACTCAGGAGTTTGCAATTGTCAATTTCCACCAATCAGATCGTTACCAGCTCAAATCGAGCCGGCAGCATAAGTTTGTTTTCATGGAGCAGATTTAAAACGGCAAGTGCAAGGTTGTTGTTTGATGTCGCGTGCGATCGTGTGTTAGGGCGTTAAATTATTAAATATATATATTATTAAGTTATTTACAAAGAAAAGTATTAGCTCAGAGAAACTGGCAAATGGTAGGTATGATTTTGAAGTTCAACCAACCGCAACCATGGTTGTTGACAGCTAACGTGAAAGAGACGACTGTCAAGTCCATCGGTAATGCAAGATCGATGTAAATACAATCCGTATACGTGTTTCTGATTATTTTTTTTGCAAATACCATTGCGACGACGAGGCAAAGTACAACATTTCTTCGGTATTTAATTACATTCCCCATTTCCGATGTTGGGTAACGACGCATAAATTAAAATTTTGAACTTACGTCACAGACGCGATAGAACACTCACGTGTCCAGCCGTCTCTTCTCGGTGTGGACCGAGAGAGTGGCGGAAATCGAGCCTAATACTCTAGGTCCGTATCTCGAAAAACCTCGCGTGTCTCGTATGTCACTAAAGTTAAGTAACCCTTTTCGGGTGGGGTCAGGAACTGCATGGGTTTCTAACCGAGAATATATCCTAAAGACTCCTAGAACTGTGAAAAAAACGGCCAAGGTTGTGGGAATAATTTAATGATTTCAATGATCACTTTAAGCCCTAGCGTTCAAGCGCTATCCACTGGACAAAGATCTCTCTAGTGTATAACGTAATTGTTTCCCCGAATATTTATCGAATTTTTCCCCGAATATTTATGTTGGATGGTGATTCGTCTGGAAAACCGACGGCAGGAAAATAGCAACGCTTTGACGATAAAAAAACACAACTCAAACGCATTTCCGACACACAATCGTGGCGCAA
This sequence comes from Porites rus, assembly GCA_964035705.1. Classification (NCBI taxonomy): domain Eukaryota; kingdom Metazoa; phylum Cnidaria; class Anthozoa; order Scleractinia; family Poritidae; genus Porites; species Porites rus. Next base: position 26,384,718 of record OZ037995.1, read on the forward strand.
ATGTCAGCAGTTTCTAGTCTGTTTAATATGTAAAACATAATAGTCTAGAGAGCACTTTAATTCAAACCAAACACTGTATTTTCCATTTTTGAACAAAATGAACATAACTATAAACATTAGCTAAAAGAGACTTAAGAACAGAACCACATAAAATGTCTTTCTTTATCTGGAAAGCGACACGTCTACAAGATAAGGGTACAAATAAAAACTTCAAGCGTCAAAGTTCCAAACCTAACACCGCTCCTAAATATACAAAAAAATATTAGCAACAATGCTGCCTCAAATATTAACCACTGATGTAATGACATCAGTGATCAGAATCATAATGATGTTATTACTGGGAAAATGACCGATAAAAAGAACTGCCTCAACACTATCAAAGTTAAAAAGGAATGCCAAAAAACTCAACTTATTATAAGGATAAGGACACACAAACAGCTGCTTTGCGAGTAACGAATAACTCTCACTTTCATGAGGCCTCATCGCTAAAATCGTTTTGTTACACTTTTAAATTTCCTTTAAAGGCCACTCGTCAACAGGGAAAGTTCTTACACACAACGCAGTATATCTTCAAACCATTAGTCTCCCGTACAACAGATCCGCAATTTATGTTTCTTTTGCTTCGCTGTGCTTCGGCGACAAAATACATGAGCCGAAAACATAACGGTTCCAAATGTAATCTTTTTACAAATAATTGACACCATAAGAACTGCCTTATTACCTTTTTCAACGAAAACAAAACAGTAGCTTCCTAAGGGTCTTCAATTCCTAAAAGCATCAATCGAACAAGAAACTGAAACTGAATTTTTTTTTGTAAATGATCGAAACCAAAAAAATTGAAGCTAGACTGTAAATGTTAAGAAACTCTTTCCTCGTCTATTTGCAGAAAACAGTTTAAGTGTCTTAAGTGTCCAAGGAGTCTGCCACCACTAAATTCACCAATCAAACCAGAAACTAAAACTGTAACTACTACCATACAAGGGTCGCACGCTTTAGCCTGAATTTCATCCGATTACTTCGAGTCGTTATTACTCCCTCAGTAACGCCTGAAACGACCAGCCGTTAATGCCGTCCAGTGACGTCACTACTCCTTGACCTTTGCTTTAATTCATGCAAAACGTAAAACACAATTTTCAAGTTTTCAAACCTGGCAAACCGAGAAATATCGTTTGAAAATGTCTGCATGACACAGAATTGCTTTATTTTTTTCGATCGTAATTCATGTTTTACGTTAAAACTATCAACTACTTGCAGTACAACTCTGAACAGGTTGTAGTTCTGTAATCAAACTCGGTCTCAATAACGCAATCAAATAAACACACACACGGGACCCTTAGAACAAAAACACAATGTTTTCATAATTATACATAATTATGAGAATGTTAAGGCAATCAACCAATTAAGACCACTATCCGGTTTTCGGGTAGTGAGTGACGTCACTGGACGGCATTAACGACTCGAAGTAATCGGATGAAATTCAGCCTACTCGCGCTCACCAGAAATGAACTTGTAATGAGGGTAAACGGTGCAAATGATTCGCTATAAAAAGCATAACTTTTGAACTTTTCTTAAAAGCAATCCTGGTTCGTTTCTTGCTTGAAAAAACTTTCTACTTCTAACAAAACTCAAATAGTGTTTTGTGTTGAACCTTTTTTCACACTCCACTTTCTACAAACCATTAAAAGTAGCCTTCTAATAACATTTTCCTTAAATTTTCGCGTTAATTGAAACAAAGCAACTACGTTTTTGATACCCTCTACTTAGTGTTGAGAGTCGGTTCTAAAATGCTATCAACTGGAAAGAACATTAACACTTTAAACAATTAGGAAAATTCTTTTAAACAAACAAATCACCCAGATCCAAATAAATTTAACGTTTAGTTAAATAGCTTACATTTACCAGGAAATATTAATAAATCACACAATTTTAAATACGTTAATTAAATTATGACGTTAGGTCCAGTAACCTCATATGGTCATCATAATGTTGACGAAGCAGCGGCTTGGTCTTAATCATCCTAAGACAAATCCAACAACGGTGTCTTTCTTCGTGTACTTTAAGAGATGTCCTCCAACAAAAGGCCTTGTTACACTGCTTTTTTTCACCCGTGTGTATTCGTTCATGCGCTCTCACATATCGTTCCCAGCGAAACGCCTTCTCACAATGCTTGCACTTAAATGGCTTCTCACCAGTGTGTACTCTTTCATGTTTTTTCAGATTTCCTGCCTCGCTAAAGGCCTTGTTACAGTGCTTGCACTGAAATGGCTTCTCACCAGTGTGTATTCTTTCATGTACTTTCAGATGTCCTGCCTGGCTAAAGGTTTTGTTACATTGCTTGCACTTAAACGGATTCTCACCACTGTGCGTTCTCTCATGTTTTTTCAGACTTCCTGCCTCGCTAAAGGCCTTGTTACAATACTTGCACTTAAATGGCTTCTCACCTGTGTGCGTTCTTTCATGTACTTTCAGACGTCCTGCCTGGCTATAGGCCTTGTTACAATGCTTGCAATTAAATGGCTTCTCACCTGTGTGTCTTCTCTCATGTACTTTCAGATTTTCTGCCCGGCTAAAGGCCTTGTTACAATACTTGCACTTAAACGGCTTCTCACCACTATGCCTTCTTTCATGAATTTTCAGATGTCCTGCTTGGCTAAAGGCCTTGTTACATTGCTTGCACTTGAAAGGCTTCTCGCCACTGTGTGTTCTTTCATGTCTTTTCAGATCTCCTGCTTGGCTAAACGCCTTGTTACACTGCTTGCACTTAAATGGCTTCTCACCGGTGTGTTTTCTTTCATGTGCTTTCAGACTTCCTGCCTGGCTAAAGGCCTTGTTACATTGCTTGCACTTAAAAGGCTTCTCACCACTGTGTGTTCTTTCATGTCTTTTCAGATTTCCTGCCTGGCTAAAGGCCTTGTTACACTGCTTGCACTTAAATGGCTTCTCACCAGTGTGTATTCTTTCATGTTCTTTCAGACTTCCTGCCCGGCTAAAGGCCTTGGTACATTGCTTGCACTTGAAAGGCTTCTCGCCACTGTGTGTTCTTTCATGTCTTTTCAGATCTCCTGCTTGGCTAAATGCCTTGTTACACTGCTTGCACTTAAATGGCTTCTCACCGGTGTGTTTTCTTTCATGTGCTTTCAGACTTCCTGCCTGGCTAAAGGCCTTGTTACATTGCTTGCACTTAAAAGGCTTCTCACCAGTGTGCGTTCTTTCATGTCTTTTCAGATCTCCTGCTTGGCTAAACGCCTTGACACAATGCTTGCACTTAAATGGCTTCTCACCAGTGTGTATTCTTTCATGTAGCTTCAGATTTCCTGCCTGCCTAAAGGCCCTCTTACCTGTGGGTGTGGGTGCAAATACTTAACCTTTTTCTACTATAATAGTCAAATATGCATTAAAGTTGCTTCTAATGCTTTGGAAATTTCACCTACAAGAAAAATATTATATTCATCTTCAGACTATAAAAGCAGCACTGTTACTAACAGCCGGGGTCCGGGTATTTCCTTAGCTAATACGAGCAAGAAAACAGACAAAAAACACTTCCTGTTTCTTCATTTCCCGCCTATTAAGTGCATATACCAAGCAAAGTGAAGTTAAAGTGACAGCTCTGTAAAAACTTAACATTTTTTTACATTTCGAAAACCTTTCAAACCTGTTTTTGGTGCCCTAGACAATAATGTCCCAACATGCCTATCAAAAGAACCACAATTCAACGAGGCTGACACAATGTACAAAAAGCTGAGAGGTTTCCTCCAAACTGCTGATAATGAAAAACTGACCACAGAGTCTATTTGATGCTATGCATGTTTCAACAAACACAAAAAGATACATGCTAGCCTGGATGGTGAAATTATCCAAGATGTCATGTTACCACTTTGAAAACCAAAAAAAACTAAGGTGTTTACAAGATATGGTAGAAAATATGACGACGGGCAAAAAATGCTACATATGATACACAGGGTCATCCATCTAATAATCACAGACCCAGTTAAGGACATTATACAATGTCTTACATAAAGCAAAAAGTATCAAAAATTACTCTTATAACCGTAATAACGAACTAGTTCTCTCCCGCAAAAACCCTAATATGAATGGAGGGCACCAAAGTGGGAATTAAAAGGGCTACATTCCAAAAAAAGGCTTAAAGTTCTATTTTTAATATCGGGGTGCTTTTGTGACCCATAAGGAGAACAGCAGAAGGTTGAAGTATTTAGGAGAGATAACACATATGCATGTGCTTTAATACAATTTTTCCAGCTCACTAAGGAAAAAGTCACATTTTCTTAGTGTTGACAGTAAAGTCAAAACAACTCGTCAACGTAATTGCCATGTGAGTGGAGGTGGGTTGGTTATTAAATTATAAATGGAATGCCCACAGCCAAACAAAAAACACCAATGTTAGGGCAAAAACAAGAGACCAAGAACGGAAATACTTCTGCTCCAGATACATGAGAATTTAGATCAGATGTAATGAGTCCATAACCTCAAATGAAATTTAAGAAGCACGCCAGGGTGACATCACTCACATAAATAATAAGAGTTACAAAACATCAACATGACACAAATAACTTAGGACAGCTTTGAATCTAAAGCAAAAATGATATTTTTTCACATTTCCTTTTTACCTTCAAAGTCTGCTTTCAACACCTAACAGTTTCTTGTGCGGTTTAAATAAATATTCTATTAAATCGATGTCAACGCAACCTAAACGCTAGCTTACGCTTCACTGTTATCATCGTTTGTTTTTGAGCTGGTAATACAGCTTGGCAAAAAATGTCTGATTTCTCCACATTTAAGTCTATTAGTTCAATTATATATCGGGATCGTAAAGCATACAACTAATACACGTACCTCTTAATGTCATCATCTGTGAACGTCGTCGCATGAGCAAAGATGGCGACTTTCCCATGTCTTCCCATGCTCCTTTGTTTCTTCTTAAAAACCCTCATTCCCAGTTCCCATCGCGTTCAAGATGGCAAACTGACAGAAATATTTGTTTCAATTCAAAAATATACACCATCTTTATTCGATTAACCCCCCCCCAACTGTTCATGTAAACATTTCTAGAGTGTCCGATATTAAAAGTTATTGGATTTTAAAAATTTCACAATTACTGACAACAATTACGAGAATTTATTTAGAAACATTAGTGTAAAGCAGAAAGATTTTTAAAGTTCCGATGGGTCCCTTTTTCGCTGAGATAGAATAGTTATTGTCTGGATGATGTAGATTAAGTTGTCCCAAGTGCTTCACGCATAATCTTTGAATAAACGCCGCCGCGGCGTTTATTGATTGATTGCTTTATACACAGCGTTGATTGATTGTTCTGAATGGGAGCGGTATTATAGGATAGTTTTCCATCTGCGGAGTTTACAGTAAAGCGTACTACCATCCCCTCTCCACCAAAGATTGAATTAATAATTTCGAGTTACAGTAAAGCGTAATACCATCCCCTCTCCACCAAAGATTGAATTAATAATTTCGAGTTACAGTAAAGCGTAATACCATCCCCTCTCCACCAAAGATTGAATTAATAATTTCGAGTTACAGTAAAGCGTACTACCATCCCCTCTCCACCAAAGATGGAAGTAATAATTTCATTATTGGAAGCTTTTAAATCGGCATTTGGTTGTGAAATTCAGTTTCAATTTCTGCACTCAGTCCTGCATACTTAATGAGCAGTAAAATCACACGCGAGGTAGTTATGAAATTTCTCCCAAGTCGGTTTTCTTGAAATTGATGTAGACGTCCTTAAAGCAATTTTATCCATTTAAAGATTTTTAAATCTGATCGAATACAGAGGGTTTTCCGCTAGTGCCATGGATTTCACAGAACAAGTACCAACTCCGGATTCCAGTTAAGGATCCGGATTGCGGATTGCGGATTCCGGATTCCTGCTTTCATTCCGCAAACGCGAACACGGAGAAGTTATCTTGAAAAAGTCATTGTTCATTATGCGCATGCAGGAAAACAGATTTGAATTTTAGGTTGGTTGCGGCAACGACTAACACATTCATTTCTTCAAATCATCGCTTCACTAATGAAATTCTGGGGATACGCTTGACCAGTCTTGATTGTAACCATCGATGACGGCATTTTATCGAGTAAATACGGCATAGACAGAAGTCCAAGGTATAATAATTTGAATGAACGTAAAACAAAAACAATCTCTCACAATGGAAAGTTTCTCGGAGATATCAGTTGTGGCCGGATTCATTTACCGCCGGTGCTGGAGGAGGTCCTCCCATCAAACGAACCTTGGAAATTCCGGATGTGGTAGAGGAGAGTAACATCGCTATGTTTGCCCACGACACAAAGATCTCTTGAAAGAGGTCAAGTCTGCCGCTGATGTTGTGTCTCTCCAGTCGGATCTGAATCGACTCGACGCTTGGTCAAAAGACTCCGGTCTCACTTTTAACGAGACAAAATGCAAGGCTCAGAGAATATCCAGGAAACTGAAGCCAATCGAGTCATCGTACACCATCAAAAGGAAAGTTCTAGAGTCAGTGGTCACCGAGTGTGACTTAGGAGTCCTTGTCGCTAACGACCTCACATGGAGCAAACAAGTGTTTGAGCAGTCGTGTCGCGCAAATAAGCTGTTAGGTTACATTAGACGTAATACAGGATTTATACGAAGCACTGAAGTTCTGCGATCGGTTTATCTCACTTTAGTTGGATCTCTTTTCGGCTATGCAACCCCAATTTGGGCTCCTCAGTCTATCGAACTAATTACAAAAATTGAAAGGACGTAGAGGCGAGCCACTAAATGTATTCTCAAATTGCCTTTTTCCTGCACAGTTTCTTACTTGGATAGACTTAAAACTTTGGATCTGCTGCCATTAACATTCTACCACGAGTATCCACCGGTGTCCCAAGCTCACGTTACGAGTCTGTTATGTAAACAGTCTTAATAGAGAGTCGGTGTCGTGTTACAAGCAATAGTTGAGACTTTGTATGAGAAATTAATAACTTAGGCTTGCGAACACTAAATATCATTATTCTTACTTATTTTTCCATAAAATAAGTAAAGAAGACTTACCTTTGATGTATTCCTGTGTATTTTGGTGTAAATTCATCGATTTAGTCGGGGTTTTTTGCTGTTATTGTTTTTCTTCATCCGGTGGTGTTATAAAAATTTGTAGAGCCTAAATGTCAGACAGCAACTTATCAAAAGTCCTATATCAACAGATGCATACGCGTCTGGAACGTTGTTGCTGATGAACTGAGCCTGCGCATGAACGCTCTGAATGATTTTAAACAGGCAATGGTAGAGTATAACAAAACCGCCTTAAGTAATTATACGACTGGGGAAATTCCCGCACTTTTAAGTCTGTCTGTCTTAAATGCAATAAGTGTCGTAGTCTTGCCCAGCCTATCTCGTGTTGTTTTTAATTTTGTGATCATATACAGTGAGACCTCTATTAAGCCGACCCCCAATTAAGCGGACACCCTCTATTAAGCGGACACTAAGCCGGGTCCCGAAACGAACGTCTGATATTTCCCTTTATATTGAACCCCTACTCAGCGGACACCTCTATAAAGCGGACGCGGACACTAAAATAACTTGTATTTGGCTATAAATTTCTTTTGTTAAAAACCTCTATTAAGCGGACACCGGACTGAATTACGTCCTTGAAATACGTACTGAAGTCAGCTAATGTTTTTGCATTTACAAACAAGTTAAAGTTGGTAATGAAATGTCTAGATAGCTTCTTTAATAACATGCAACTTTATTACAGTAGAGAGTAACCGTTGAATGTTGATCGTTTTAAATGAACATTGGGCAATTTTTACAACCTCTATTAAGCGGACACTTGGGAAGGTGTCTGCTTAATCATAAGGTTTCACTGTATTTTAAATATTCTATTATTTTAATTTTCTGGGCCGCAGTAATTGGCTCACGCTGTTGTGGAATCCTGGCCACTTTTTCTTTGTTATTTTGTTTGATTACCCTTATGTATTTGTATTTGTATTTATATTATGTTGGCAAAACTAATAAAATAAATAAAATAAATCAATTCCGTACCGCGCTTCGATGGTTTAGTTTGGAGGTTTGGAGGCTACAACTATATATTAAAGAAACCCAATCGAACCACCTCAGTTTAAATACATTGTTTGATTTCTTTTCATTTATTATATAGACACGAGTGTTTTACTGGAAAATATATCACTCGTAAAATTCATAAAAACTACATCCGGGACCCGAGTGGTTTATTTTCCATAATCTCACACTTGGGTTTATCAATGACGTAATTTCAAAATTTGTAGGTTTCTTGCGGCCTTTGTATTTTATTTACACATTTTTCAAAGCTTTGTTTATATTTTGTCAATGTAGAGCCTTATTCAGCTCAGTGTTATTTCTCCAGATTATTGTAAACAATGTCTTATATTGATGTACTGTAACTGTTTGAGCCGTCATAATAGCGAATAAAAATCTATTCTTTTATCGATGTCTTCTTGTCTATATAATAAAAAGAACATTATACGGCGGCTTGAAGACATGAATTTTATTTTCGAGTGGCATAACAATATTTTACGAACGAGCGCAGCGAGTGAGTAAAATATTGTTTTTGCCACGAGAAAATAAAATTTATATCTTCGCGCCACCGTGTAATATCCTCTATATATTTTTTTGCTATCGGCTTATTTCTCTTAATTCATACTGTTGGCCCTTTACACCTACGCTAGTTTTGCGATAAACGTATTTTACATTTTGGGAAATACCGTAAAATTTCGAAAATAATCCCCGGGGCTTGTATTTTTCAAAGGCCATTTTTGAGGGGCTTATTTTTGGCAGGGCTTATATTCGTAGAGCGAAATTTACGTTTCAAAATTGGCTGCGTTTATACTGGGAGGGAAATGTGCGTCTTAAAATCCACTGGGCTAGCTTATAGTTGGAAGGATAATTTTTGTCGGTAATTTGTGGCAATTTTTTACTGAAACTCGCTTTGAGGACGTAGATCTTTCTAAAACTCAACCATGCAAGTACTTTGTCTACACGAACCGAGGAAATCAAATCCAAGACTGAAAACTGAACTGCGCAAACAGAAAAATACTGTAAAACCTTCTGAGTACAATCATTTGATCAACCTATGCCACAGATATTTATATTATAAAAGAAAAAAAGGCTCCTTCATGAGTGAGATGTTTCTTATTATTAATGTGAACGTGTGATACAGTTAAGCCTTAATGTGTCACTTGCGATGGACTGTGTGACTGTTGAGATGCGGTTCGTAAGTCCAACCCACAAAAATGACCCTTGCTCGCCAACGAGTCCTCGGTAGCTCAGAGGTTAGAGCATCCGATCTAGAACACGGAGGGTCGCGGGTTCGAATCCCATCTGGGTCTCAGATTTCTTTTTCTGTGTCCTCTTATGGTTGATTCTTTACATCTCCCTTTATTTCCTTTATAAAATCATTTTGCCCAAGTAATACAGTCAAACCTCTTTAATACGGACACCAAAGGGACAGAACCAAGTTTCCGCTTTACAGAGGTGTCCGTGTTATAGAGGTAGGGAATGTATGATTTTTAGTATTTCTGGGACCAAACGAACTGTCCGTAATAGAGAGGTGTCCGTAAGGAGAGGTTAGACTGTATTTCTTTGGCAAATACAAACATTAATGTGCTACTGTACAGTTTTTGCCTTGTTTTATTTTGAATTAGAGGGCAATTTCCGAGTACAATCAATTTCAATTGGGGCTTTTCTTCGTTCCTCAAAAAAAGCCTTTGTTAAATATCAGACAATTGGGTACCCTGCGAGCAGTAGTTTCTCCAGGCCGGACGCTGCCCTAGGAAAGGAGAGAAACCATTGCGGCACAAAACAACTATAATTCAAATATAATCCTCACTGATAAGTCAGTCTTTCTCACGCTGTTTAAGGTATAAGGAATAACGTGCGGATTTCAAATAGATCACATATACCATCACATATAGTTAATACGAGTCGCTTCCTTTTCTCCTCCTCACCCAATGAGGCTCTGCTCGCAGGGTGTTGAAAAGCTACAACCCTGGACAAGAGGCCGTGGGAAAGTGATGAAATATTCGCTATTCCTGTAATTTCTGGTTGTCGTAAATTGCCTTCAATGTCGCTTGTGGGTTGAGGGGAGGGGTTGGCCACATTTGAATTGAAAAAGCTTCACAACGGCAAATTTTAGCTGAAATTTGTCCCATGAACAGGCTGTTTACAGCTAGCGGTTCACGTGGTACAAAATTGCCATACTGGAGAACAAGAGATGTACTGGGACAACAAAAACGAGGGAAATTTCCATTTTAAATGATGTCAGCTCTTTGTTTGTGTTGTCCCAGTACGTACCTTGCTCTCCAGCATAGTAGACAGACTGATTTCAGACCGAGAAAACAGGCGACATTTTGTGTCGCTACCACTTGCTTCGCTGCGAAAAGACATTTAAGGAAAGACCGCAGACAACGCATCAGTACCGAAACCTGATGCATCAGACTGGTTCAAGCAAATTTCCCACACTTCCTGTCCAGTCTTATCTGGGTGGCGTAACGTCATCAGTGTGGAGTTTCTGTAAGTCGTATACCAGAGCAGGCTCAATTACCAGCCGCTGTTTGTCAAATGAGCCCACGCTCCTCCTCCGAACAGCCGGCTGGATGCATGAGTTTGCTGTTGTCAAGTATCACCAATCAGGCCCCGGTTGCTCGAAAGATGGTTAATTTAACCATATGTTAGTTGGTAACGGTTGGTTAAATTTGCTAACCGTGGGTTAACTAACTGTTAGTTAAATTCCCGTTGCTCGAAGGTCTGTTTAGCAAACGCTAATCCGTTGTTAGCTAACTACTAACAAAATAAAGCGAAAAAGCAAATCAACTGCCATTTTGTTTCACGGATTTTGCAACACACGTCATTTTAACCGATGGTTAACAAGCGAACACTAGTAGCCAGGTACGTTAAATTTAAGGCATGGTTACAAAAAATTCAACCCTTGGTTAACACTAACCAGCGTTCGAGCAACCGAAACTAACCCTCGGTTAACTTTTAACCATTGGTTAAGAGTTAACCATTTTTCAAGCAACCGGGGCCAGATCGTTACCTGCTCAAATCGAGCAGGTAACATAAATTTATTTTCCTACAACACAATTCAAACGAAGGATGCAAATTTGTTGTTTGATGTGGCGCGCTATCGTGTTTAAGGGCGTTTTAAGCTTAAAGCCTAAAATATTTACAAAGAAAAGTATTAGCTTAGAGAAACTGGCAAATGGTAGGTATGATTTTGAAGTTCAACCAACCGCAACTATAGTTATTGACAGCTAACGTGAAAGCGACGACTGTCAAGTCCATCGGTAATGCAAGATCGATGTAAATACAATCCGTACGCGTTTCTGCTGATTTTTATGGCAAATACCAAGGCGACAATAAAGTAAAGAACAACGTTTGTTCGGTATTTAATTACATTTCCCATTTCCGATGTTTGGTAACGACGCATAAATTAAAATTTCGAATTTACGTCACAGACACGATAGGCCACTCACGCGTCCAGCTGTCTCTTCTCGGGGAGGACCGAGAGAACGGCGAAAATCGAGCCTAATACTCGAGGTCCTTATCACGAAAAACCTTGCGTGTCTCGTATGCCAATAAAGTTAAGTAACCCTTTTCGAGTGGGGTCAGGAACTGGATGGGTTGTCAACCGAGAATATATTCTAAACACTCCTAGTACTGTAAAAGCAACGGCCAAGGTTGTGGGATTAATTTAATGAATTCAATGATCACTTTAAGCGTTCAAGCGCTATCCACTGGATAGCGCTAGTGCATAACGTAATTGTTTCCCCGAATATTTATCCATCGGATAGTGATTCGTCTGGTAGAAAGCACTATCCAACGGTTGCACAGCCGAAGGCAGGAAAATAAGCAACGCTTTGACGATAAAAAAAGAAACACAGCTCAAACGCATTTCCGATACACACTCGTGGCGCAAATATCAACACTTTCTAGGCTGTTTAATATGTAGAACATAATAGTCTAGAGAGCATTTTACTTCAAACCAAACACTGTACTTTCCATTTTTTAACAAAATGAACATAACAATAAACATAAGCTAAACGAGACTTAAAAACGGAACCACGAAAAATATTTTTCTTTGTCACGAAAGCGACACGTCTATGAGATGAGGGTACAAATAAAAATTTCAAGCGTCAAAGTTCTAATTCTAACACCGCTCCTAAATATATAAAAAATATTAACGACAATGCTGCCTCAAAAATTAACCACTGATGTAATGACGCCCGTGATCAGAATCATCTATGTTGATGAGGTTACTGCAAAAATGGCCGATAAAAGAACAGCCTCAACACTATTACAGTTAATAAGGAATGCCAAAAAACGTACCTTATTATAAGGATCAGGCCACACAAACAGCTGCTTTGCGAGTAACGAATAACTCCAACTTTCGTGAGGCCTCCTCGCTAAAATCGTTTTGTTACACTTTTAAATTTGCTTTAAAGGCCACTCGTCAACAGGGAACGTTCTTACACACAACGCAGTATGTCTCCAAACCATTAGTCTCCCGTACAAAGCATCCACAATTTATGCTTCTTTTGCTTCGCTATGCTGCGGCCACAAACTATATGAGGCGAAAACAAAAAAGTTCCAAATGTAAACTTTTTGCCAATGATTGACACCATAAGAACTGTCTTGTTACTTTTTCAACGACAACAAAACAGGAGGCTCTTGAGGGTCTTCAATCCCTAAAAGCATCAATCAAACAAGAAACTGAAACTGAACTTTTTTGCAAATGATCAAAACCACAACAATTGATGCTAGACTGTAAATGTTAAGAAACTCTTTCCTCGTCTATTTACAGAAAACAGCTAAAGTGTCTTAAGTGTTCAAGCAGTCTGCCACCACTAAATACACCAATCAAACCAGAAACTAACACTGAAACTACTACCACACAAGGGTCGCGAGATTCCCAGAAATTAACTTGTAATCGCGGTAAACGGTGTAAATGATTCGCTATAAAAAGCATAACTTTTGAACTTTTCTTAAAAGAAATCTTGGTTCGACTCCTGCTTGAAAAAGCTTGCCACTTTTAAAAAAAACTCAAATAGAGTTTTGTGTGGAACCTTTTTTCACACTCCACTTTCCTTGAACAATCGCCTTGTAATAAAATTTTCCTTAAATTTTGGCGTTAATTGAAACAAAGCAACTACATTTTTGATACCCCCTATTTAGTGTTGACAGTCGGTTCTAACATGCTATCAACTGGGAAGAGTATTAACACTTTAAACAATTAGGAAAATTCCATTTAAGCAACCAGGAAATTACCCAGATCCAAATTAGTTTGAGTTTTTGTTGATTAGCTTAAATTTACAAGGAAATATTAATAAATAGTTATACAAAGTTAAGTAACACAATGTTGAATACGTTGATTAAATTTACGACGTTAGGTCCAGTAACCTCATATGGTCATCATAATGTTGAAGAAGCAACGGCTTGGTCTTAATCGTCCTAAGACAAATCCAACAACGGTGTCTTTCTTGGTGTGCTTTAAGACCTTGCCTCCAACGAAAGGCCTTGTTGCACTGATTGCACTTGAAAGGTTTTTCACCAGTATGTATTCTTTCATGTCTTTTTATATTTCCTGCCTGGCTATAGGCCTTGTCACAATGCTTGCACTTAAATGGCTTCTCACCTGTGTGTATTCTCTCATGTACTTTCAAATGTCCTGCCTGGCTAAAGGTCTTGTTACAATGATTGCACTTAAATGGCTTCTCACCTGTGTGCGCTCTTTCATGTGCTTTCAGATTTCCTGCCTGGCTAAAGGCCTTGTTACAATGCTTGCACTTAAATGACTTCTCACCTGTGTGTCTTCTTTCATGTACTTTCAGATTTTCTGCCTGGCTAAAGGCCTTGTGACAATGCTTGCACTTAAATGGCTTCTCACCTGTGTGCGTTCTTTCATGTACTTTCAGATTTCCTGCCTGGCTAAAGGCCTTGTTACATTGCTTGCACTTCAATGGCTTCTCACCAGTTTGTCTTCTTTCACATACTTTCAGATTTCCAACCTGGCAAAGGGCTTTTTTACACCGCCTGGATTTAAAAAGTTTTTTACGTCTATATTGCATCTTACCTGCGGATGTGGACGCAAACAATTAACCTTTTTCTTCAATAATAGTCAAATATGCATTAAAGCGTTGCCTATATTTGAAAATTTTAGCCACAAAAAACTACTATAATCATCTTTAGACTATAAAAGCAGCGCTGTTACTAACGGCCGGGGACTGGGTATTTCCTTAGCTAATAACTGCAAGAAAATAGACTAAAAACACTTCCTGTTCGTTCAATCCCCCGCCTATTAATTGCATATACCAAGCAAAGTGAAATTGGAGTGGCAGCCTTGTAAAAAAGTGACATTTTGTTTACATTTCGAAAACCTTTTAAATTATTTTTGGCGTCCTAGACTACCAATTTGTTCCAAGATGCCGTTCAAATGACACACAACGCAACGAGGCTGACACAATGTACAAATAGTGAGGTTTGCTATGAGTTAAAAACTGACCACAGAGTCTACTTGATGCTATGCATGTCCAACAAACACCAAAAGATACATGCTTATCCAAGGTGTCATGTTGATGCTTTGAAAACCAAAAATTACTAAGGTGGCCACAACATATGGTAGAAATATGATGATAAGTAAAACCATGCTACATATGATACACAGGGTCATTCCACTTAATTTTCACGCACCCAGCTCAGGACATTATACAATGTCTTACATGAGGTAAAGAGCATCAAAAGGTGCTCTTATGACTGTAAATATGAAATAATCTTCACCAGCAAAAGCCTAATATAGATCGAAGACACCAAAGTGTCAATACAATGGGCTCAATTTTAAAAACAGCTCAAAGATCTATGTTATCGGGAGCTTTGGTGACCCGCAAGAAGAACAGGAGAACAGTGAAGTCTTCAGGAGAGTTGACACATATGTATGTGCATCAATACATTTTTCCAGTACACTGAGGAAAAATTCAGATTTTTTTAGTATTAACAGCAATGTCAAAACATTTCGTCAACGTAACTGCCACGAGGGTAGAGGTGGGTTGGTTATTAAATGGAATGTGCAGTTCCAAAAAATATCCATACCCCCCCCCCCTTGAATTTCAACTCAGGGGGTGCCCACCCCCTAGAACTTTCGTCATTTTATTCATGAGCTGACGACAATTGTTACATAAACTATTGTGCAAGCCGTGAAAAATGCACTCAACCGAACTCAAATAAAAGATCGCTTTTTCCTTTGAAATATCGATTAACAGTAAAGTAATAGCTTGCTCATCAATCTTACTCTGAACGCCAGGAAAAGAGACTCGAGAGGCCACCCCCTACCCCCATGAAAATTGTCTCTATTTAGACCCCCTCCCCTCAGAACTTCCGTTGCCCTTCGTGGGGGGGGGGGGTGGTATGGATGCCCACACAATGCCCACAGCCTACAAAAAATCATCAATGTTTGGACAAAGCAGAATACTAAGAATGGAAATACTTCTGCTCCAAGTACATGTAGAATCTAGATCAGATGTAATGAGTCAATAACCTCAAATGAAACACAAGGAAGCAAGCCACGTTGACACCACCCACAGAAAAAATATGAGCAGTTACAAAACATCAACATGACACCAATAACTTAAGACAAATTTAAGCCTTAAATCGTAAGCAAACTTGATATTTTTTCACATTTCCTTTTCACCTTCAAAGTTTCCTTTCTACACCTAACAGTTTCTTGTGCGGTCTAAATAAATCAGGGATCACTAAGATTTCAAGTTGCTTGATAAATACAACAAGTAGGAAGGGAATTAAACAGCTAGGGACTTCTTTTGGTTCTATTTCTCTTCTATTTTCCTGTGATCGTAGCCGGGGACCACGTTGAAAGTAGCCGCTGGAAATCCCCGACCCCGTCCTCTTAATGACAGCCCTGTAAATTAAGCTTATATTTAATCGATGTCAACCGGCAACCACGCTGCTAGCTTACGCTGTAATACTGTTATCATGCTTTGTTCCGGAGCTGGTAATACAGCTTGGCAAGCTTGCGAAATATGTCTGATTTCCCCACACTAAACTCTATTGATTACTTCGCTTATATATCCGGTTCTTAAAACGTACAACTAATACACGTACCTCTTAATGCCATCATAATGCGACCTCATAATGCAGGTGTACGTTGCATCAGCAAAGATGGCGACTTTCCATGGCTTCCCATGCTCCTTTGTTTCTTCTTAAAAACCCTCATTCCCAGTTCCCGTCGCGTTCAAGGTGGTCCAAACTAGCAAAAATATTTGTTTCATTTGAAAAATATACAACATCTTTATTCGATTAAACGCCCCAACTGTTTATATAGACATTTCTAGAGTTTCCGATCTTAAAATCTATTTTAAAAAATTTCAACAGTTTTTGACAACAATTACGAAAAATTATTTAGAAACATTTGTAAAGCAGAACGAGTTTTAAAGTTCCAATGTGTCCCCTTTTTGCTGAGATAAAATAGTTATTGTCTGAATGATGTAGATTAAGTTGCCCCAAGTGCTTCAAGCTTAATCTTTGAATAAAAGCCGCATTGTTCTGAATGGGAGTGGTGTTCTCAGGACCGTTTTCCATCTGCGGAGTTTACAGTCAAGCGTAAAACCACCCCCTCTCCACCTGAATTTTGAATTTTATCCATTCAAAGAAATTTCAATCTGATCGAATACTTATACAGAGGATTTTCCGCCAGTGGAATGGATTTCAGAGTGTACCAACTCCGCATTTCTGGTTTTATGCATACACGAATACAGAGGAGTTACCTTAAAAAGTCATTGTTCATTACGCGTATGCAGGAAGACAGATTTGAATTTGAGACTGGTTGCGTAAATGACTAACGGATTCACTTTTCAAATAATCGCTTCATGAACGCCATCCTGGGGGTACGCCTGACCTTTCTTGAGTGTAATCTAGGACGGCATTTTATCGAGTAAATACGGCATATACAGAATTCCAAGGTATAATAATTTAAACTAACGTAAAACAAAAACAATCTCTCACAATGGAAAGTTTCACGGAGATGTCAGTTGTGGCCGGATTTATTTACCGCCGGTCCTAAGGGGAGGTCCTCCCATCAATTTTCTACCCTGCTTCGATAGTTTAGTTTCAAACAGAGGTAAAAAGGTACAACAATTTGAAGAAACCCGATCGAACCTCCTCTTTAAATACATTGTTTGACTATTTATCTTTTTTTACTATCGCCTTTTTGTTCTTAATTCATACTGTGGAAGGTTTTCCGATAAATGATTTTACTTTTTGGAAAATACCGTAAAATTCCGAAAATAAGCCCCGGGGCTTATATTTTTCAAAGGCCCTTTTTGAGGGGGTTATTTTTGGAAGGGCTCAAATTGGGAAAGGGAGATTTGCGTTTCAAAATCGGCTAAGAATATACTGGGAGGGAAATGTGTGTCTCAAAATCCACTGGGCTATCTTACAGTTGGAAGGAAATTTATGTCAGTAATTTGTCGCACTCGCCTTAAGGACGTAGATCTTTCTAAAACTCAGCCATGCAAGTACTTTGTCTATATGTGCTGAGGAAATCCAACCAAGACTGGATAGAGACCTACGTTAACAGCAATATACTGTGACACTTTTTGATTGCAGTCATTTGGCAGACGTCATAAATCTTTGGCAAAAGCACCGTTTTATTTTGAATTTGAGTGCGATTTCCGAGTGGCTTTTCTTCGTTTCTCCAAAAGAATCTTTGTTAATATCAGACAATTGAATACCCTGCGAGCAGTGGTTTCTCCAGGCCGGACGCTGCGCTACGAAAGGAGAGAAACCACCGCCCCACAAAACACTATAATTCAAATCCTCACTGATAATTCAGTCTTCCTCAAGCTGTTTAAGTTATAAGGAATAATGTGTGATTTGAAATAGATCACATCACCATCAAATAGAGTTAATGAGAGTCGCTGATGGTTCATTGATACTTCCAGTGCAACTCAATAGAACAATTATTGTCACTGCATACATAATTGGCCCGTGACGCAAGAAATGAGTAACTAGTTTAAATTTTGTCGCGTTTGGCCTGCCCGCTGTTAGCATGATGCATTGCTACCCTTGGTTAGAATCGCACCCTTTTTGCCCGCTTCTTGTCCAGTTCAACGTAGTTCAGTTGAAGTGACTTCAAAGTTTCGCCCCTCCCACCTCCCCTAGTGGCGGTTGATCTCGTATACCCTCATTATTCGGCATGCCTATTGTCCTGGCAATCGCAGTTTCCTCCCATAACTTAGTTCCCCGCACTGGGACAATAGGCATACAGTGCGAATATTATACGACAGGAACAGTTTCCGAAGTAACTTCCTTAATTTCCGTCGTGTTTGGCCTGCGCCCTGGTGGCATGATGAATTGCTACCCATGGTTAGAATTGCTCGGTTTTTGCCGGCCTTTTGGCCAGTTCCACGGAGTTCCGTGGAAGTGACTTCAAGTTTCGCCCCTTCCACCTCCCCTGGTGGTGGTTGATCTCGCATTCCCCAAGTATTCGGTATGCCTATTGTCCTGGCAGTCGCGGTTTCCTCCTATAATTTAGCTCCCCGTGTGCGGTGCGAATATTATACGACAGGAGCAATTTTCGCCCGCTCTGTCCTCTACTGTTCCTTGAAGATCTACTCATAGATTATCGCGATTTGACCCATAAATGAAAAATAACTATTAATGTCGAATCTTCATTGAATTCACCTTTCCTTGCTAACAATCACCCTGTCAACAAGGTCTTTCTTCAGCTTGTTCGATTTTGGCGTAACCGAAAAAGACTCTGCATGAATCGAGTAACATCCTTGTTGAACATGCGCGGCATGTTGTTAAAAGATATAGTTTCGAACTCAGGCCACTCTGAACTCAGGCCTTAAGCGCGGTGTGCGCTTGCTTCAGCGGGGTCGGCAATGACCAGTTTGACGAGACAAAACAAGATTTATAGTTATAAAAAAGTGCTACCTTTTAGAAAATATCCCATACATTGTTAACACCCGGAATAATTCTGGAGATACGCGTACAACGTCGCTTGTGGGGTGAGGGGAGGGGTTGGCCACATGTGACTCGAAAAAAGCCTCATGAAAGGGCTATTTACAGCTAGTGGTTCGCGTGGTACAAAATCGCTATACTGGAAAGCAAGAGATGCCTGGGACAAGACAAAAGAAGGAAATTTTCATTTTAAATGATATCAGTTCTTTGTTTGTGTTGTCCCAGTACGTCCCTTGCTCTCCAGCATAGTAGACAGACTGATGCTAGACTGAGAAAACAGCTGACTTTCGCGACCCCATCACTGGTTTTCCCGCGAAAAGACTTTTAAGGAGCGACCGTAGACGACGCATCAGTACCCAGACCTAAGTAGTCCATCTCTTTGCATGGTTCAAGCAAATTTCCCACGCTTCATGACCAGTCGTATCTGGGTGCGTGACGTTAGTCATCTTCAGAGTCAAAGACTACCGCACAGGTTGTCGAAACGTCAGTCACTGTCAACAACAACAGTCCTATTCAGGACTACCTTCACCCGGACGATCAAACGCAACCTACTTTTGAAACTTAAATGATTTACAAGGAAAAGTATTAGCTTAGAGAAACTGGCAAATGGTGGGTATGATTTTCAAGTTCAACCAACCGCAACCATGGTTGTTGACAGCTAACGTGAAAGAGACGACTGTGAAGTCCATCGGTAATGCAAGATCGATGTAAATACAACCCGTACGTGTTTCTCCTGGCAAATGCCAATGCGACGACGAGGCAAAGTACAACATTTGTTCGGTATTTAAACCTTTTTTCGGGTGGAGTAAGGAACTGGATGGGGTTCTAACCGATAATATATCCTAAAGACTCCTAGCACTGTAAAAACAACGGCCAAGGTTGTAAGATTAATTTAAATGAATTCAATGATCACTTTAGGCCCTAGCGTTCAAGCGCTATCCATTGTATAAAGATCTTTCTAGCGCATAACGTGATTTTTTCCTAGAATATTTATCCGCTGGGTAGTGATTTGTCTAGAAGAAAGCACCGTGATCAAACGTTTGGACAACCGGGGACAGGAAAATAAGCAAGCCTTTGACGATAAAAAAAAAAAAAAATGAAACGCATTTCCGACGCACACTCGTGGCGAAAATATTAACACTTTCTAAGCTGTCTAATATGTAAAACATAATAGTCTAGAGAGCATTTTACTTCAAACCAAACACTGTATTTTCCATTTTTGCACAAAATGAGCATATCAATAAACATAAGCAAAAACAGGCCCAAAAACGGAACCACACAAAAACTGATTTTCTTTGTCACGAAAGCGTCACGTCTACAAGATAACAGTACAAATAAAAATTTTAAGCGTCAAAGTTCCAAACCTAACACCGCTCCTAAATATAAAAAAAAATATTAACGACAATGCTGCCTCAAAATTTAACCACTAATATAATGACCCCAGTGATCAGAATCATCTATAATGATGTGATTACTGGGAAAATGACCGATAAATAGAACTGCCTCAACACTATAACGGTTAATAAGGAATGCCAAAAAACTCAACTTATTATATGGATAAGGCCACGCAAATAGCTGCTTTGCGAGTAACGAATAACTCTCACTTCCGTGGGGCCTCATCGCTACAATCATTTTGTTACACTTTCAAATTTCCTTTAAAGGCCACTCGTCAACAGAGAACGTTCTGACACACAACGCAGTATATCTTCAAACCATTAGTCTCCCGTATAACAGATCCGCAATTTATCTTTGTTTTGCTTCGCTGTGCATCGGCCACAAACTTTATGAGCCGAAAACAAGAAGGTTCCAAAAATAAACTTTTTGCAAATGATTGACACCATAAGAACTGTCTTGTTACCTTTTTCAACGAAAACAAAACAGGAGGTTCCTGAGGGTCTTCAATCCCTAAAAGCATCAATCGAACAAGAAACTGAAACTTCATTTTCTTGCAAAAAATCGAAACCACAAAAATTTACGCTAGACTGTGAATGTTAAGAAACTCTTTCCTCGTCTATTTACAGAAAACAGCTTAAGTGTCTAAGGAGTCTGCCAACACTAAATGCACCAATCAAACCAGAAACTGAAACTACGACAATACAAGGGTCGCGCGCTTACCAGAAATTAACTTGTAACTGCGTTAAACGGTGTAAATGATTCGCTATAACAAGCAAAACTTTTAAACTTTTCTTTAAAAAAATCCTGGTTCGACTCCTGCTTGAAAAAAATTCCCACTTTTAACAAAACTTAAATAGTGTTTTGTGTGGAACCTTTTTTCACACTCCACTTTCTACAAACCTTGAACAATAGCCTTCTAATAAAATTTTCCTTAAATTTTCGCGTTAACTGAAACCAAGCAACTACATTTTTGATAACCCCTATTTACTGTTGAGAGTCGGTTCTAACATGCTATCAACTGGAAAGAACATTAACACTTTAAACAATTAGGAAAATTCCTTTAAGCAACCGGGAAAATTACCCAGATCCAAATTAATTTGACTTCTTGTTGATTAGCTTAAATTTAAAAGGAAATATTAATAAATCATTATACAAAGTTAAGTCACACAATGTTGAGAACGTTTATTAATTTTACGACGTTAGGTCCAGTAACCTCATATGGTCATCATAATGTTGACGAAGCAGCGGCTTGGTCGTAATCATCCTAAGACAAATCCAACAACGGTGTCTTTCTTCGTGTGCTTTAAGACCTTGCCTCCAACGAAAGGCCATGTTACACTGACTGCACTTGAAAGGTTTCTCACCCGTGTGTATTCGTTCATGTTCTTTCGCATATTGTGCCCAGCGAAACGCCTTCTCACAATGCTTGCACTTGAAAGGCTTCTCACCAGTGTGTTTTCTTTCATGTTCTTTTAGATTTCCTGCCTGGCTAAAGGCCTTGTTACAATGCTTGCACTTAAATGACTTCTCACCTGAGTGTATTCTTTCATGTACTTTCAGATTTTCTGCCTGGCTAAAGGCCTTGTTACACTGCTTGCACTTAAACAGCTTCTCACCACTATGTGTTCTCTCATGTCTTTTCAGACTTCCTGCCTGGCTAAAGGCCTTGTTACATTGCTTGCACTTAAAAGACTTCTCACCAGTGTGTATTCTTTCATGTACTTTTAAATTTCTTGCCTTGCTAAAGGCCTTGTTACATTGCTTGCACTTCAATGGCTTCTCACCAGTTAGTCTTCTTTCACATACTTTCAGATTTCCACCCTGGCAAAGGGCTTTTTTACACCGCCTGGATTTAAAAAGTTTTTTACATCTATATTGCATCTTACATGTGGATGTGGACGCAAACAATTAACCTTTTTCTTCAATAATAGTCAAAAATGCATTAAAGCGTTGCCTATATTTGGAAATTTTAGCCACAAAAAAACTACTATAATCATCTTTAGACTATAAAAGCAGCGCTGTTACTAACGGCCGGGGACTGGGTATTTCCTTAGCTAATAAGTGCAAGAAAATAGACCAAAAACACTTCCTGTTTGTTCAATCCCCCGCCTATTAATTGCATATATCAAGCAAAGTGAAATTGGATTGGCAGCCTTGTAAAAAAGTAACATTTTGTTTACATTTCAAAAACCTTTTAAATTCTTTTTGGCGTCCTAGACTACCAATTTGTTCCAACATGCCTTTCAAATGACACACAACGCAACGAGGCTGACACAACGTACAAATAGTGAGGTTTGCTATGAGTTAAAAACAGACCACAGAGTCTATTTGATGCTATGCATGTTTCAACAAACACCAAAAGATACATGCTTATCCAAGGTGTCATGTTGCTGCTTTGAAAACCAAAAATTACTAAGGTGGCCACAACATATGGTAGAAATATGATGATAAGTAAAACCATGCTACATATGATACACAGGGTTATTCCACTTAATTTTCACGCACCCAGCTCAGGACATTATACAATGTCTTACATGAGGTAAAGAGCATCAAAAGGTGCTCTTATGACTGTAGATATGAAATAATCTTCACCAGCAAAAGCCTAATATAGATCCAAAACATCAAAGTGTCAATTAAATGGGCTCAAATTCAAGAAAAGCTCAAAGATCCAGGAGAGTTGACACATATGTATGTGCATCAATACATTTTTCCAGTACATTGAGGAAAATTCAGATTTTGTTATTATTTCGTCAACGTAACTGCCACGAGGGTAGAGGTGGCTGGTTATTAAATGGAATGTGCAGTTCCAAAAAATATCCATACCCCCAAAGTAGCCGGGGGAAATCCCCAACCCCGTCCTCTTAAGACAACCCTGTAAATTAAGCTTATATTTAATCGATGTCAACTGGCAACCACGCTGCTGGCTTACGCTTTACTGTTATCATGCTTTGTTTTGGAGCTCATAATACAGCTTGGCAAGCTTGCGAAATATGTCTGATATCTTCGCACTAAACTCTATTAATTACTTCACTTATATATCCGATTCGTAAAAGGTACAACTAATACACGTACCTCTCAATGCCATCATCATGTGTCCGTCGCATCAGCAAAGATGGCGGCTTTCCCATGGCTTCCCATGCTCCTTTGTTTATTCTTAAAAACCCTAATTCCCAGTTCCCGTCGCGTTCAAGGTCGTCCAAAGTGGCAAAAATATTTGTTTCATTTGAAAAATATACAACATCATTATTCGATTAAACCCACCAACTGTTTATATAAACATTTCTAGAGTTTCCGATATTAAAAATTATCTTACAAAATTTCAAAACTTTTTGACAACTATTATGAAAAATTATTTACAAACATTTGTAAAGCAGAAAGAGTTTTAAAGTTCCAATGTGTCCCTTTTTCGCCGAGATAGAATAGTTATTGTCTGGATGATGTAGATTAAGTTGCCCCAAGTGCTTCATGCATAATCTTTGAATAAACGCCGCATTGTTCTAGTGAATGGGAGCGGTGTTCTCAGGACCGTTTTCCATCTGTAAAACCACCCCGTCTCCACCTGAATTTTGAATTTTATCCATTCAAAGAAATTTAAATCTGATCGAACAATTATACAGAGGATTTTCCGCCAGTGCTATGGATTTCAGAGAGTGAACCAACTTCGGATTCCTGGTTTTATGCATACACGGACACAAAGGAGTTACCTTAAAGGGTCATTATTCATTACACGTATGCAGGAAGACAGATGTGAATTTGAGACTGGTTGCGGCAACGACTAACGGATTCGTTTTGTAAATAATCGCTTCATTAACGCGATCCTGGGGTAACGCCCGACTTGTCTTGACTGTAATCGAGGACGGCATTTTATCGAGTAAATACGGCACAGACTAGGTTTTCCGATTAATGATTTTACCATTCGGAAAATACCGTAAAATTCCGAAAATAAGCGCCTTTTTTGAGGGGGTTATTTTTGGAAGGGCTCAAATTAGGAAAGGGAAATTTGCGTTTCAAAATCGGCTAAGAATACACTGGACGGGAAATGTGTGTCTCAAAATCCACTGGGCTAGCTTACAGTTGGAAGGAAATTTAAGTCAGTAATTTGTCGCACTCGTCTTAAGGACGTAGATCTTTCTAAAACTCAGCCATGCAAGTACTTTGTCTTATGTACTGAGGAATAGAGCGAGAACTACGTTAACAGCAACATACAGTGACACTTTTTGATTACAATCATTTGGCAGACGTCATAAATCTTTGGCAAATGCAAAAATTATGTTACTGTACCGTTTTATTTTGAATGTGAGGGCAATTTCCGAGTGGCTTTCCTTCGTTTCTCAAAAAGAATCTTTTTTAATATCAGACAATTGAATACCCTGCGAGCAGTGGTTTCTCCAGGCCGGACGCTGCGCTACGAAAGGGGAGAAACCACCGCGACACAAAACAACTATAATTCAAATCCTCACTGATAATTCAGTCTTCCTCAAGCTGTTTAAGGTATAAGGAATAATGTGTGAATTTGAAATAGATCACATCACCATCACATAGAGTTAATACGAGTCGCTGATGGTTCATTGATACTTCCAGTGCACCTCAATATAATAATTATTTTAAGCAACCAGGAAAATTACCCAGATCCAATTAATTTAACTTTTTGTTAATTAGCGTAAATTTACAAGGAAATATTAATAAATCATTATACAAAGTTAAGTGACAAATGTTGTATACGTTGATTAAATTTACGACGTTAGGTCCAGTAACCTCATATGGTCATCATAATGTTGACGAAGCAGCGGCTTGGTCTTAATCAGGCTAAGACAAATCCAACAACGGTGACTTTCTTCGTGTACTTTAAGAGATTTGCTCCAACGAAAGGCCTTGTTACACTGCTTGCACTCGAAAGGTTTTTCACCCGTGTGTATTCGTTCATGTTCTTTCACATATTGTGCCCAGCGAAACGCCTTGTCACAATGCTTGCACTTGAAAGGCTTCTCACCAGTGTGTTTTCTTTCATGTCTTTTCAGATTTACTGCCTGGCTAAAGCCCTTGTCACAATGCTTGCACTTAAATGGCTTCTCACCAGTGTGTATTCTTTCATGTTGTTTTAAGTTTCCTGCCTGGCTAAACGTCTTGTTACACTGTTTGCACTTAAACGACTTGTCACCAGTGTGTATTCTTTCATGTTTTTTCAGATCTCCTGCCTGGCTAAAGGCCTTGTCACAATGCTTGCACTTAAATGGCTTCTCACCAGTGTGTATTCTTTCATGTACTTTCAGATTTCCTGCCCCGCTAAACGCCTTGTTACACTGTTTGCACTTATATGGCTTCTCACCACTATGTATTCTTTCATGTCGTTTCAGATTTCCTGCCTGGCTAAAGGCCTTGTCACAATGCTTGCATTTAAATGGCTTCCCACCAGTGTGTTTTCTTTCATGTTGTGTCAGATTTCCTGCCTGGCTAAAGGCCTTGTCACAATGCTTGCATTTAAATGGCTTCCCACCAGTGTGTGTTCTTTCATGTTTTTTCAGATCTCATGCCTGGCTAAAAGCCTTGTTACACTGTTTACACTTAAATGGCTTCTCACCAGTGTGTATTCTTTCATGTCGTTTCAGATTTCTTACCACTCTAAACGTCTTGTTATACTGTTTGCACTTAACAGGCTTCTCACCAGTGTGTCGTCTTTTATGTACTTCCAGATTTCCTGATGATGGGTAAACTCCTCGTCAGAATGCTTGCACTTAACACTACTCAGCTGTAATGTGTTGATCTCGCTATCACTCGATCAATACATCAAGGCCTCGTTCTGAGACTTCCCTGTAATGACCGAATGGACAAGGTTATGTATCAGTCAAATCGAAGCTTCAACATCCCCCCGGGCATTTGACTTTTTTGAATATTATCGTTCAAATTCCCCCCTCCCCGAGCCAAAATGCTATTCAAATGCCCCACACTAGGGTCCATTCGGGTGATGAAATGCCCCCACCCCGGGGACATTTCACAGGCACATGAATGACGGAAGGACGGAAAAAATGCCTTCAGTTGTCGAACAAAATCTTTATAAAATACAGCAAATAATTCGCATTCAATATAATAAAAACTGAGGACCACTGTAGGCGTATTTACCACGAACAAAACTCTCGTGGAAAGCGGAGGAAATCGCTGCTACAAGGACACTGAAGGCTCAGTTTTTCTTCGTTTGTCATGCAACATACAAAGCGTTCTATAAAAAAATCCCACACACTGAGATCACTACATTTCATACATGCGATTCATAACTATTTCACTGGCGTGCATCATAGCGGCACCTTATTAATAAACATACATGCAGGCAGGTGGTGTGCGACAAACACAAACTGCAGACGTACATACTGGCAGGTAAACAAGGTAAACATTGTTGTGAAATGCTTTAACAGATTCCCTATCACTAAACTTTGAGTCTTATAAAAGTCCAGTTTAGGGATACGAGAGATTTCACATGAAATCGAGACTATGGTTCAAATTCCCCACCCCCTTCGCACGGGGATCAAATTCCCCACCCCCTGGAAGACTCTGATAATCAAATTCCCTCCTCCCCGAGACAACAAAGGTGTCAAATGCCTGGGGTATGCCGGGGGGGGGGGATGTTGTTGCTTCGATTTGACCCATACATTAACCTGGAATTTTCAACATCCGCGCGTAAGAGGTCATTCTCGATCGTATTCATGGAAACGAAAAGACCCTGGCGATGCGATTGAAACCACAAGACAGTGTCTTTAATGAGAAATTGTGGACTTGAGTCTGCGATCAATTAAAAACCAATAACTGGTCAGCGGATAACTTTCAAAAAACGTCACCTGTCCTCAATCACTCGTAGACTTAAGCCCGTAATACAGTTATGTGACACAGGTCAGCGGATAGCCTTTTTTGACAGCTGTCAATTGACCATAATATGGATGTTCACCATCAAGTTTTCTTCAAAAACAGATTGTATATACCTTCGACACCTAGCTAGTAATGTCCGGTCATTACAAGAAAGTCTTGCACAGTTATTACTATAAATCTTGCCTTGGCAGCGAATCAGAGGGTGCATACTATTGTAGCCATATAATAAAATGGTTTCTCACCCTTGTGTGTTCTCACTGTAATTTTAGTGATGTTTGCTGCAAACAGCTGATAATCAAAACTAACTCAAATCTATTTGATGCTATTTATGTTTGAACAAACACAAAAAGAAACATGCTACCATGTCTACCACACATGGCGAGGTCATTTAACATATATGCAGGGCTCGAAATTGCGACCGATACGGTCGCATTTGCGACTCAATTTTTCTTATTTGCGACTAGAAAAACGAGACTAGTCGCAAATTTGCGACTAGGTTTTGCCTTAACTGATACGAAATAAAAGGACTAGCACTTGAATTTTTGCTTAAATAAATTTAGAAATAAAAAGATTCATTGAAGTAGCGTCTTATAATTTTGTTACAATCTGAAGGTTTACCGTAATTTACCTGGAATGCATACACGCAACGATATTCCTTCAACAGCACGCCATTTTCAGCGGGTTCTGTAAACATGTACATTGCAGGCTCATATTTCGTTTTGATTTGCCGCTGACAGTCCCGCCAGCATGCTGAGGACTTTTCCCGTGTTTATGACCCGCGTTACGGCCCTCACAGTACACATGTGTTCTTCTTTAAAGAGTCAATTATGTCGGATGAAAGCGACTTAAATTGTTTCAAAGGTCACACTTTAAACGAAGATTTACATGTAAAATAAATCGGTTCAAAATGGGTTGCGAATCTACGTATAGATGAAAACGAGGTTTAGCAAACAAAGATGGCGGAATGTCCGCATGGCACGTATCGTCGTATTGAATGATTCAGTCCTTCAGGGTTCTTTGAATAATCACTGTAGTAACACCCCTGATACTTCAGATGTAAAGCTTAATATATAAAAGAATTCGTTTCTTGTTTTGTCATCGGTGGAAAACCTGCAAAAGGTAAAACTAAGGGAATTTAGTTACGTAACGTAACCTTTAACCATGTCGGATGTCCGCCCAGTACAAATGTTATTGCTATTTTGCAGAGATTGGAGGCATTTTCTTCATTTTCAGAACTGCAGTTTCCTGCTGTAATATCTGTTCATGATTTGGAAATCTATCGCTTTGACTAAAATAACAGACACTAATTTATGTGCCTTAACGCAGGTTCAACTTGATCGTTTAGATGAACTGGTGTTGTCCGAGACGCTAAACGTTCTGTACTATTAAGTCTCGAAATGACATGAAAGCTGTTGAAAGAATGAAAATTAAAGCGTTAATCATTTAAGAGCCTACTTATTTCTTGATTAAATGGCCTCAATTAATTTCGCGACTAACATTTTCAAAGTTGCGACCAAATTTTCGTAACTAGTCGCAAATTTGCGACCAGACATTTTTTTTAATTTCGAGCCCTGATATGTCACGTCAATAATTTGAAAACTAAGGTGGACAAAGCTAATGTTGGAAAATAGGCAAATTCATGCTACAAATGATACAAAGGGTCATACCATTTAATTCACTTATCAATGGTTTGCCCAAGGAAGGTGAGGTGGGCATTCCAGAGAAATTTGACTTTATAAAGCGAATGCAAGTAGCGATTTTGACATCTACAACAGTCCCCGGGGTGCAAAAGTTGTCTCAGCCGCCATCTTAGAGAAGGGAGAGGACCTGACAATGAATGATGAGCGGTCTACCATCTTGGACAATACCCAGTGGTCATTTGGATAAACTTCTTGCACCATGTAAGGGATCCCAGAACAGTCTTGGATTCTGGATTCCATGCTGTGAATTCCAGATTCCAGGTACTAGATTCCAGATTGCTTATCAGTGGAACCTGGATTCAAGATTGCAACCGTTGGTGGGTTTCCAGATTACTTAAGCTGTATTCAGGATTTCAAAGTCCAAAATCCGGATTCCACAAGCAAAAAAATCCCGAATTCTGGATTCTACAACTAAATCTTTCCTGGATTCCGGATTCCCTAACATGAGGCAAAGTTTCCCATGTACCCAACAGTGTTCTTTTTTTTCTTAAATTTTTTGTCCCTCAGCTTTGAGAAGAAAAATTCACACAAAACCTCATTTATATCAAAATTTGTTTTCTACTTACGTTTTAACTAAATACTGCCCTGCAACAAGTTTTCGATGTAGAAAAATTGAATTGAAAACTCATACGTACAGACAGGAAACAGTACTGGAATTCTGTGGTAGGATTGCTAGTATAAAATTAAATGAAGTTCTTCACTCCAGTAACAAATATCAGCCCTCAGACATGTACCAATACTATCTAATACTATGCACAACAATTCACGGATATTTTCAGATGCATAAAATGTGAACTGCCAACCATCCTCAATTGTAACCAAGTAACTACTCTCTGGAGATGCTAAGTATTGCAATAAAGTATTGTGAGTGCCCATTAGTTCCTTGAAATTACTGTACAAGCTCTGTGGTCCTCAGGCGTAGGAAATTGACTCGTCCTAGAGATCCAAGGGTGGAAAACATTGACATTTCGAAACCTGAAAATGTCAAATTTCCCTTGGGATGCCACTATCAATCGTGGGGCAAACCATTCATAGGTGTATTAGTACTATGATAATAGCTTGGCAAGCTTGCCAAAGATATCTGATTTCTCCACACTAAATACTACTGCTTTAATTATGTACCCGCCTCGTAAAACCTACAACTTAATACACGTACCTCGCGATGTCATCTTGCACGTTAAAATCGCATCAGCAAAGATGGCGCCTTTCCCGTGGTTTCCCATGCTCCTTTGTTTCTTCTTAAAAACCCTCTTTCCCAGTTCCCATCGCGTTCCATCCTCGGAGACCCAGGGGCAGATAGTGGGGGCGAGAGAAAGTCTAAACGGACTGGAAAATATGGCACGAAGAAAAGTAAAGAACGGCGAGAAGAGCCCCTGGCGACAATGTCTTACCAAACCAGTTTAAAGTTTCCTGGCACCAATCAGCAGCCAGAACGGCTATGACCGTTTGGAACTGGTCTGGTAAGACATTGTCCCCAGGGGCTCTTTTCGCCGTTCTTTACTTTTCTTCGTGCCATATTTTTCCGCCCGTTTAGACTTTCCCTCGCCCCCACTATCTGCCCCTGGGTCTCCGAGGAGGATCGCGTTCAAGACGGTCTAAACTAGCAGAAATTTTTTTAACTGGAAGATGTAAACCCTATTTTAATTTATTCAATTAAACACCCCACGATGTTTGTAACATTTTAAGCGTTTTCGATGCGGCGTTTATTTTTAAATCGCATTTCATAAATCATTGACAATTACGATAAACAATTTTAAAATATATGTAAACACTAAGATGTTTAAAGTTCCAAGGTCTCGCTTTTCTGGCGAGAGAGAATAGTTATTGTCTGGATGATGTAGATATCCTCGAATAAACGCCGCATGGGTGGAGAGAAGCGACGACCGGAAATGCATCTGTATTCGCAGGCTACACATCTGTGTTTTATCGACGGGGAAGGCCTTCTACTCATGATCTGTGGAACCTGTAATCCGTTGGTAGTTGAAGATTTCGGTTAAATCGCTGCATTCCTGTGAACTCTTGCCTACGTAATGACCAGTGAATTCACACGCGTGATAGTTATGAAATTTCTGCCAGCTCAGTTTTCTTGAATTTGAGGTAAATGTCTTCACAGCAATGGCCCATTTTACAGTTATAGGTTGAAACCAGGCTGGAGTTGACCTTGTTTTGATTCAACCCGTCCTGCTTTATTATTATTTAGATCATATGAACCTAGGATACGGCCTCGCTCTCCAGTTCTGCGTAGCTCAAGTGGATAGAGCGCCCGCACGGTGTTTGGGAGGTCATAGGTTCGAGTCCTGTCGGGGACTCAGATTTTTTCTTTGTCCCACGCTCGTGACATGCTGATCATTTCATTTTCACATAAATCATAAGTGTCCTTATGCTAACCATTATTTTCAATCAAGCATAATTTCCATAACAAAACGAAGGAGATTTGTATCAAAACAAGGTCAACCTCAGTCTCACGTTCACTCAAAGGCTAGGGTACCAAGTCCACAACTGTACAATGATCTATTTTATCCATTCAAAGATTTTTCCGCCTGATCTAATACAGAGGAGTCATCGTGAAAAATTTACTGCCTTGGTACTGCTCATTAGCCATGTAGGAATGCAGATTTCAATACCCCATGTTCGATACTGATGACTCCGAGGCTTTATGAAGAAAACTGCAAATTTTGCACAGCTCTATTGTCTCCCAATTCCCAGAAAATATGAGCATTAAGAAAAACCACAAAATATAAAGGTATGACCAGAAAGCATCGAAGTCATATTAGAATTTTAAGAAAGTGGAACCTCTATTCACTGACACCCTCGCGACCAAGGAAAGTGTCCCCTGAATAGACGTGTCCGTTTAATAGAGTAAGAGGTTATGGGCTGGGGTTTGTTAATAATTAACCGAAAAAAGAAAATATGTTGTTTTCATTTTGCCTCTGAATATGTTGCAGTCATTAATTCAATCAGCTAGATAATGTATACAAAAAACCACGTAACCGTTTCTCTGCAATATTGTGTGTTGATTTGCCATGTTGTGAAAGCTGTCGTTATCGTGACTAGTGTACACTTTAATTATTAAGCAACCTTCTTTGTTGTCAGTCACGTTTTGAGTACTATTAAATGCGTCACCCAAATGGAGGTTAAACCTGGGTACCGGGACAAAGAAAAAGTGTCCCATTTCTATGAACAGAGGTGTCCCTTCAACAGAGGTAAAAGGTACAAAGACTGTGTGAGCATTTTTCCGGAACCAAATTTTGTGTCCCCTGAATGGAGGTGTCCCTTGTATACAGGAGTCCTAGAGGGGAGGATCCACTGTGTATCTAACGTGAGCTATTTGAGACTGGTTGCGGCAATGACTAACGGATTCACTTTCCAGACAAGTCCCCCGTAAGGAGGCCACATTGGGCTCACGTCTCATACCCACTACAACAAATATTTTTTTTGGAAATTTCCGGTTAGATCAAATCTTAGTCACGTTAGAGTGGTTTTCGTTTGAGTGTCGTAAAACCAAAACCAAAGTAATTACTCTGGCCAATCACATAGGACACAGACAATACATTGAACCAATCAAAACTCGAAGTAGTTACATGTGGCTGACGCAAAGCGCGGGAAAATGCATGCGAGCGCGTCACAATTGGCCTTGGTTTTACTTCTGATTGGATGAAAAAGTGGCGCGAATCTTTTAAGCCAATCGCATCGTGTAGAAAGTGCAAAACCAATTACTTTTCGACACT
Source organism: Porites rus (assembly GCA_964035705.1). Lineage (NCBI taxonomy): Eukaryota > Metazoa > Cnidaria > Anthozoa > Scleractinia > Poritidae > Porites > Porites rus. The sequence goes on from OZ037995.1 coordinate 26,417,387, forward strand.
CAAATGAAAACCACTCTATACTGTCATGTTATATCATTGGGAACAGAGGGATAAGAAGAAGGGGTGCATTGTGGAAATGTGCCAGTTAAAAATAATATATGTCTTTTCTCGTTTCAAATAGGTAACTTCATTTTTCATATTTGTTATTCATACTAGGTGAAATTGATGGTATGTTTGTCCCAGAGCAATCCCCTGTCCCAGAGAAAGGGGATTTGTATCTCGTGAATGGTTAGTTGCAAAGGGTCTATGTGACCCATCATGTGGTAGCTTGGTTCCACTGTTGTCGGAGACTCGACAACTATTTTCAGTGATTTGAAATCATGACAGGCGCATTTATTTGATTATTCATCTATTGCTGGTTTGAACGCGACGTTACGGCGGCCATCTTGGTGGTCACGAACAAAAGAATTTCTTTCTTCTGGGAACTAAAGTCTATTTTCATGTAAATTCTTCGAGAAAAAAGTCTATTGTTTTGACCCCTAACATGGCCGCCTTATCACATGGTTGCAAACCAAGAATTGCTTTGTAAGTCGTTCTGAGAACTTCAAGGTGCCACACTCACGAAATGGGGAAGTTTCATAATGTTGCCGACAGGGTGCAATCACCAAACCACGTAATGCAAAAGGTTGAAAAGACATAGAACAATAAAAGTACCACAGAACAAAAGCGAACCAACAATGGTTTCCGCAACACAAAGAAATAACCAGAAATGGTGATTTACTTTTATCCAAGAGTGAATTTGAAAGTAATGGAAAGGTTAACACTGACCCAACACTTTCCACCTTTTTATTCCAACGTGAGAAAACAGCCGACATTTCGCGACCTAGCCTGTGTACAGACCCCCTCCCCTCAGTAAAAATCGGAGAAGTGGCGTCAACCCCTTCTCCGCTTTTTACTGAGGTTGGAGGGGGGGGGGGGGAGTCTGTTCACAGACTATTCGCGACCTCTCTGTTGGTTTTGAAACGTGACGTCTTATCGTTAATCCCACGTTACTGCACGAACGTACTAACGGTAGTTATTGTAAATCGATTATCGCCTACATCAATGAGGTTTTTATTGATCAGCCCACGGCTACTTTCCCAGCCCTTTTCTGTAATGTCCGCATAGGAAATACGTAATAATTTCCGGATGGTTTTCAAGCACGTTTTGCTGATTATAAATTTAGCGTTTTCATTATAGTTAGTTCAGTTCTAGTGTAGACTTCATGGTGTTAACTTCTGTTAGCCATTTGGGCTTTCTTTCTATCTACTACTCTTGCTCATCTACTGTCAAGGTCTGTTTGCCTTCTGAACCAAGATAACATTGGTGCGTGTGCAAACTAAAGTGAGTATAGATTTCCTTTTATTTATAGTTTTTCAGCTTCGACTTCATCATAATAATAGTTTTCGCTTAGTTTTGGTAATCAGTTTACAATATCGTTGTTGTTATTTTTTCTGTTTATTCGAGCGATCTATTTTTAGTCTTGTCATCACTGATTTACAGTGGTTTAAGTTCTTAATCGCTACTCTTCAACATGAGTATGCTGATTGATTGATACCAGCAGTAATCATCGTCGTATTACTTTCCCATAGTGCCCTATGGGAGGCATTCGCTGCGTTACCAAGGACCTTTTATTTGGTCAAAGGTCAGTAGTGAGCTCGGAAACTTGACAAGCCTCAAAGCATTCAAGAAACATATACGCGATGTGGACCTTTCGAGCCATATAGATAATAATAGTAACTGCTGTGACCTGTGTAAATGTTGTGTCGTGTACATTTGTACATAGTTTTTAGGTAAGATCATTAATTTAAAAGTCATGTAATAGATTATGTGATAGATTTTATTCGAAACCAATAGATCTCTACAGTAACGGGCCTCTATTCCGATACACTTGCCAAAAACGATAGGGTTCCACAAAAGTAACGGGCTTCTAAACCGATACACGTGCCTTCAACAAAATTACAATTCTCTAAATCGAAAAACTACTCCGTTCAAAGTGTCACATGATCACGTGTTCGAAACGTGATCGGCTACATCTAAGGTCAAAAAATGTCACGCGCGAAAAGTAACACAAAACTCCGTGACACACTCCCCCCTTGACCAGTCGAATCACTGGTCAACTAGTCTCCGAATATAATCAGCATTCCGAGCGGCAAGACGCCTGGGTGGCCTGATGCCATCAATTATCTGCTCCTCCCGAGGTTGTTCATCATTAGTCACGATAGGTATCTCCAGGGGAAACAGCCTTTGCACTGGCCTCTTCATAGTAACAGGTCTACCACTCTTGCTGATAACCTTGACTACAGCTGCTCTAACGCGATCGTCCGCACCATGGATCAACTGCTCCACTCGTCCAAGTTTCCACTGACTACGGGGCAGATTGTCTTCGAAAACGGTAACAACATCTCCCTCAGATACAGCAATACTGGATCTAGGCCTGGATTTCTGCCGATGCAGGTTCCTTAACTCTGTAACATATTCTCTGCTCCAGCGCCCCCAGAAGTGTTCCAGTAACAATCCCAAGTACTTCCGTCTTCTTGGGAGATCTTCCGACGACACTGTATGGTCAAGTGAGGCTTGTCGATTTCCTGTTACCTCCGGCAGTGATAATATTCGTCTTCCATACATCAAGTGACTTGGTGTCAATGGTTCTTCAGAATCATCTGACGACACGTAAGTTAAGGGTCTAGAGTTGAGAGTTCCCTCAACCTCGACGAGAACAGTGTGCAATTCGTCATAGTTTAACTTAGCGTTCCTAAGTGTCTTCCGCAAACATCTCTTTGTATTCTGAATCAATCGCTCAAAAAAGCCACCCCACCAGGGCGCTCTGTCCACATTAAATCTCCAGTCAATTCTTTTACTGGCCAGGAATTTCTTGACTCTTGGGTAAGAAAATAACTTGCTCAAAATTTTATCTGCAGCCTTAAACGTTTTGGCATTGTCCGAGATAATCAGTTCTGGTAAACCTCTTCTAGCTGCGAATCTCCTCAGGCAACGGATGAATACATCAACTGACAGGTCTGTAGCAAGCTCCAAATGTACTGCTCTCACAGAACAGCAAGTAAACAGGAGAACATAGACCTTCTGTAACGCAGACTGTCCTGACACCTTAATGTACAAAGGTCCAGCATAATCTACTCCGACATAAGTAAAGGCAGGTTTCTGGCTCAATCTAAACTCGGGTAGGTCACCTTGAGGAGGCACTCTGTAACTCTGCCCTTCATATCTGCGACAAACTGTACAGCTAGCCAGTGTTCTTTTAACAAACTGTCGTCCCTTGACAATCCAAAATCTGGTTCTCAGCTGGGCTAGCGTAGCTTCTACCCGATTGTGATGCACCCTTTCATGAGCATCTCTCACCAACAGAGTTGAAAGATAATGATTCTTTGGTAGTAAGGCTGGGAACTTCGTCTCATGTGGTACATCAGCATTAGCAATTCTCCCCTTACATCTTAGGACTCCACTACTGTCTTCGTACAAACCAAAGTCTCGCTCTAACTGACTGTAATTTGCTTGGGACTTCAATTCTTTCTGGACACTTCTTAACCACTTCACTTCTGCATTTCCAAGTTCTTCTGCAGTAACCTCTCCCAAGTAAACAGTTCCTTCCTTTAGCAACTTGGCCGTGATTTTTAAATTTCTCACAAAGCGCAACACCAAGGCTGTAATACGAAACAACTTGTTACAGGAGCTAAAATCTGTGATCGGAATAATAGTGTCCATATTGGGTATTCCATTTGTAGTTAACAGTACCGCTTCACCAACTGGTTCGATAGCTTGGCCTTTCTTCATCTCTACGCAGCACTCTTCAGCAATTGTTTCTGAACATTCCTCAGAACTGGGCCAGTTTCTCATGGGCTCCGACAGCCACGATGGTCCCTTCCACCACAACACATTACTATTTAGCTTAGCCGCACCTTCTCCACGAGATCCTATGTCCGCTGGGTTCTCAATGCCAGGACAATGGTTCCACATGCTCTCTTCGGTCAAAGACAAGATTTCATTCACACGATTTTGCACAAACTGCTTCCACTCCTTCGAACCCTTTATCCAGTAGATTGCAGTCTTGCTGTCTAACCACAAGTGTGTCTTGTCAATTGTAATCTGTGACGCCAAGGCTTCTTTAACTGAGGACACCAATCTTGCTAAGATGACCCCAGACAGTAATTCGAGTCTAGGGATAGACTGCCTTGTCAGCGGTGCCACTCTGGTTTTGGATGACAACAAAACTGGAAAAAAATCACCACTCACTTCAAGAACCAAGTAAACAACAGCACAATAAGCCTTTTCTGAAGCGTCCCCAAACCCATGAATAACATACGACGTAACACCTTCCTCTAATCCAGCATACACACACCTTGGTACTAACACTTGCTGCACCTCTCTCAAGTCCTGAAGCCACCTGTTCCACTGCTTCCGGGCAGACTCCGGGAGTGGTGCATCCCATTCAAACTTCTCCAGGCAAAGAGACTGAAACAAAATCTTCATTTCCACCAGTATTGGACTGAGTACTCCAAGGGGGTCAAAGAAACTTGAAGTAACCTTTAACAAGTTTCTCCTGGTCGGCTCCAAGTCTTCTGAAAGTCTCAGTAAGGCTACAAATTTAAAAATGAACTCATCAGTAACACAGTTCCAATTGACACCAAGTACCTTGTGTTCATCCTTCATATAAAGCTTCTCCAAATGATTGACAGTAGTTTTCGCATAAGACTCTGTATCCTCCACTACAGCACAAGTTCCGACAGTTCCAACTTGGTCCTCACAAATCAATTCAAGCAATTTAGGTGAATTTGAAATCCACTTTCGCAAGTTAAATCCACCTTCCAATAGGCACTTCTTAGACTTCTGATAAAGCGACAGACACTCCTCAACACCCCTTTCTTCTGTCACCAAATCATCCACATAAAATGAGTTCAACAAGTTCTGAACCAAACCAGGGTCAGCCTCATATTGACTGATATGATACTTCAAAGTGGCATTCAAAAGAAAAGGGCTAGCATTGACTCCAAACACCACACGACAAAACCTATATAACATCAATCCGGGATTCTCTTCTTCTAAACTGTCCACCCAGAGGAATCGCAGGACATCACGATCTTCTTCAGCAACTCCCACATTGAGAAAGGCTTTTTCAATGTCTCCTACAAGTGCAATTCTTTTCTCTCTAAACCGGAGGAGAACATTGAAGATTGTTGGAGTTAAGGCTGGTCCTGAGTAAAGACATTCGTTAAGACTTGGACTATCACTGCTGGGCCTTGACGACGCATCAAAAACAACACGAAGTTTGGTTGTAAGGGCATCCCGGCGTACCACCCCATGATGCGGTAAATAATGCACCCTTCCAACATCAGGACGCTTGGCACAGTCTACTTGCTCAATTATACCACTCTGCAACTGATCTTGTATGATGGAGTCATATTCTTTCAAGATCTCTGGATCCTTTCTAAGACGTTTAAGCTGCGAGCTCAATCTTGCTACACAGTTCTCAAAATTATCTGGCAACAGCCCATGTTGCTCCTTCCAAGGTAGATGGACTAAATACTTGCCATCTTCAAAACTCAAATTCTTTTCAAAGGCTTCAAGAACAGTATCCTTATCTCGAATGCCGACAGAATCCAGATCCCACAATCTATCCAAATCCCCTTGCAGCGTATCATCAACAACCCTTGACTCCGTCCTCAACACGTGAGTCGACGAAAACTGAATACTTGAAAGTTTCTCCCTCGGGAGATTTTCCACCGGACCCGACAACACCCATCCAACCTTTGTAGAAACAGCCACGGGTCCACCCTGACCTGACTCCTCCCCCCTTACTGACGTGCCATCAAAGAAATCCCAGATATAATCTGAACCAATCAACAAATCAATCTGCATTGTATTGCTGGCAGGGCACACATCAGCAAATTCAATGTTTTTTAAGCTGGGATATCTTTCTTTAACCCATTCCAAATCTTGACCTTGTAAATCATTACAAATGTGAGGGACTGCAAATGCATTCAATGTTGTTTTAAAGTCTGTTCCTGATTTGGTTAAAGAAAGTTCGACCAGGTTGACAGCTTCCAGCTCTTGGTTCTGATCCCCAAATGTTGCAATTTTCAGTCTCTCTGTCCTGACAGTTTTCAGTTTCAAGGTATTTACTACCTTTTGGTTGATATACGATCGCTGGGCTCCAGTATCAAAAATTGCACGTACAGTGAGACTATGAGAGAGTTCCTTCCCCGGGATTGAGACATTTACTTGAGCAGTTTGTAAGAAAACATGCATCCCAGAACCAATATGCAATGCAGGTGAGGCTGTTGCCCCAGCAGGAATATTATTGCTGTCTGCCATACTACTATTACAAACTGCCAAATGGTGACGACCACTACACTTGAAGCACTGAATTTTGGTGTCACAGTTACGGGCTAGGTGCCCCCCACGGCGCAGGCAATTGAAACACCTCCCTTGTTTCTTCAAAATTTCTCTTCTTTCATTAATATTTGTTACAACTTGGCACTCAGACGCTCGGTGATTTCCTTTGCAAAACAAACAGTTTAACTCCCCACGATTTCCGCTCAACAATGCACTCGCAGTTGATTCATTGCCAGGGTTAAACGATTTCTTTAATGGGGATTTTTTCTCCACAGATGTATTCATACCACACCTTTCACGGGCCTCCACTTCATTTTTGACAGCTTTTATTACAGAAGTTAGCTCCCAGTTATCCTTATGTTCCCTGCTGACAATCAATAGCAATTCTTCGGGCAACTTCTCCATGAATATAGGAATCAAAAGAGCTCCATACTGTGCAGAATCAATTCCCAGTGCTTGTAAACCTCTAACCTGAATTTCCAAATTATCGAGAACAGCTCGGATTCCCTTTACGTTAGACATGGCATTCACAGGCTGTAATTTGAGTAAGGTCTCCATGTGAGCGCTAATAATTATCTGCTTGTTTCCAAATCTATCGGTTAAGATTTCAATAGCCTCCTTATAGTTCAGTTCAGTTAATGGTAATCCAGTGATAGAATTTAGAGCTGGGCCATCTAATAGACTTCGCAGATAATTAAACTTGTCAACATTAGTTAGCGAAGCGTTCTTATGCACCGCAGACGAGAACGAATCCCAAAATGTTTGCCAGTTTTTTGGGTCGCCAGCAAATCTTTTTATGTGTAGTTTTGGTAGCTTCGCACCGTTACTAGAACTAGATGGAACAGACCCACCTTGACTTCCTTGAGGCGATTCTTGTTTGCCATGAGAATTTTCACATTTCTGAAACTTGACAAGGGCGCCATGAATTCGCGCGCGAAACTCTTCAGATTCCTCTATCTCCGGTTCTAAATTTCCTTCGTCGATTGCGGCCAAAATCGTTTCGTCCAAGGCCTTTAAGGTCGCTAATTTTTCATTGAGCGTAATAGTTATCCGTTTTATCTTGTCTTTAGTGGTATCAGACCCATCGTAATCCATGAGAAGTTCATCGACTGATGAAAGAATTTTCCTTGCGTGTAAACGATGCGCCGCACGTATTTTCAGGTTCTTCGCTAGTTTTCCAGGCATAATTCAGCTAGTTCTGACTCCAAACCCGGCTCTTGGGACCAAATGTGATAGATTTTATTCGAAACCAATAGATCTCTACAGTAACGGGCCTCTATTCCGATACACTTGCCAAAAACGATAGGGTTCCACAAAAGTAACGGGCTTCTAAACCGATACACGTGCCTTCAACAAAATTACAATTCTCTAAATCGAAAAACTACTCCGTTCAAAGTGTCACATGATCACGTGTTCGAAACGTGATCGGCTACATCTAAGGTCAAAAAATGTCACGCGCGAAAAGTAACACAAAACTCCGTGACAGATTAGTGTGCTAGTACGTAGGAAAGTGTCCCCAATTACTTAACTTTCAAGCTAAATAGATTGACACTAAAATAAAGTCATTATTATTATTATTATTACTATATTATTGTGGTGCTCTGCTAATATTTTACAATTTCTCCTAAATTTTTGTATCCTTTCTGACTAGATACTCACTGGTGAGTTTTGCTATGGCTCTGGTTTATTCAAGATCATTTTTGAAAGCAATATCATCACCAGTCTCTGCAATTCAAACGCGTTGCAGTTCCGACTTCTGGTGTCGCCTGACTGAACTCGGCATTTCGAGAGTGAAACCAACTCGAAGAGGCTGCTGCGGAGGACGAAGAAAATTCAGAATTCTACCACAGCAACAAACCCTACAGTGCGACTCTTCTAGGGACGATTTAATTTTTTTAGACACTCCACTACAAGAGGAACCCAGTGTTACCAAAGTGTTATCTCAATGCAGCCAAAGCAGGCGGTCCGGACGGTATTCCTAATTGGATACTAAGGGAGTATGCGGAATTTCTCGCCTGTCCTGTCTCAATCATTCTAAATGCCTCTTTCAAGGAACAGCAGCTACCGAGACCCTGGAAATTGACAGACGTCACTCCTTTACCCAAAACCAAGCCTGTTAAGGAGATCAAGAAAGATCTGAGGCCTTTATCGTTAACACCGAGTATCTCTAAGGTCGCAGAGGACTTTGTCGTCACAGAGCACGTAAAGCCAGCTGTACTGCGCTCTCTGGACCCAAGCCAGTTTGGTGCGATACCGAAGTCTTCGACAACTTTTGCCCTGTTGGAGATGCTCCACGAGTGTTCTCAAGGGACTGATGGGAACGGTTTGACTATCAGGACACTCCTGTTTGATTACAAGAAAGCATTTGATCTAACTGACCATAGTATCTTAGTAAGGAAATTATGCGCGCTTGACATCGCACCTGGCGTCATTAATTGGATAATAGATTTTCTATCAGCTTGCTCACAGAGAATCAAACTCTCTGAAGGCTGTCTATCCGAATGGGGCACAGTACCTTCGGGCGTTCCACAAGGAACCAAACTAGGCCCTTCGCTTTTCTTGATCATGATAAATGATCTAACCGTCAGTAATGCTTCTATTTGGAAATATGTAGACGACACCACAACATCAGAGGTAATAAAGAAGTGACAGTATAGCGAGGCTCGAGGTATTGTAAATAAGGTAGT
>OZ037995.1:26431403-26693903 GCA_964035705.1 Porites rus
ATGAAGCAGATCCGATCTCATTTAACATCTTTTGATGAGCTTGAATTTACAAGCAAATACCAATAAATCATTATACACAATTAATTCACAGAATGTTGAGTACGTTGTTGACGTTTACGACGTTGGGTCCAAAAACCTCATATGGTCATCATAATGTTCACGAAGCAACGGCTTAGTCTTAAACATCTCAAGGCAAATCCAACAACGGTGTCTTTCTTCATGCACTTTCAGATAACTCTTCGAAGAAAAGAACTTGTTACACTGCTTGCACCTGAATGGCTTCTCACCCGTGTGTATTCTCTCGTGTATTTTCAGATTTCCTGGTTGGCTAAACGTCTTGTTACAATGCTTGCACTTAAATGGCTTCTCACCTGTGTGTATTCTCTCGTGTACTTTCAGATTTCCTGCCTTGCTAAACGTCTCGTTGCAATGCTTGCACTTAAATGGCTTCTCACCTGTGTGTATTCTCTCATGTACTTTCAGATTTCCTGCCTTGCTAAACGTCTTGTTACAATGCTTGCACTTAAATGGCTTCTCACCTGTGTGGATTCTCTCATGTACTTTCAGACTTCCTGCCTGGCTAAACGTCTTGTTACACTGCCTGCATTTAAATGGCTTCTCACCTGTGTGTATTCTCTCATGTACTTTCAGATTTCCTGTAAGGCTAAACGTCTTGTTACAATGCTTGCACTTAAATGGCTTCTCACCAGTGTGTATTTTCTCATGGTTTTGCAGATCTCCCCTACGGTTAAAGGCCTTGTTACAATGCTTGCACTTAAATGGCTTCTCACCCGTGTGTATTCTCTCATGTATTTTCAGATTTCCTGCCTGGCTAAACGTCTTGTTACAATGCTTGCAGTTAAACGGCTTCTCACCAGTGTGTATTCTCTCATGTACTTTCAGATTTCCTGCCTTGCTAAACGTCTTGTTACATTGCTTGCACTTAAATGGCTTCTCACCAGTGTGTATTTTCTCATGGCTTTTCAGATCTTCCCTATGGTTAAAGGCCTTGTCACAATGCTTGCACTTAAATGGCTTCTCACCAGTGTGTATTCTCTCATGTTCTTTTAGATTTCCTGCCTGGCTAAACGTTTTGTTACAATGCTTGCACTTAAATGGCTTCTCACCTGTGTGTATTCTCTCATGTATTTTCAGATTTCCTGCCTGGCTAAACGTCTTGTTACAATGCTTGCAGTTAAACGGCTTCTCACCAGTGTGTATTCTCTCATGTAATTTCAGATTTCCTGCCTTGCTAAACGTCTTGTTACATTGCTTGCACTTAAATGGCTTCTCACCAGTGTGTATTTTCTCATGGCTTTTCAGATCTTCCCTATGGTTAAAGGCCTTGTTACAATACTTGCACTTAAATGGCTTCTCACCTGTGTGTATTCTCTCATGTTCTTTTAGATTTCCTGCCTCGCTAAACGTCTTGTTACATTGCTTGCACTTAAATGGCTTCTCACCAGTGCGTATTCTCTCATGGTTTTTCAGATCTCCCCTACGGTTAAAGGCCTTGTTAAAATGCTTGCCTTTAAATGGCTTCTCACCTGTGTGTATTCTCTCATGTACTTTCAGATTTCCTGTCTGGCTAAACGTCTTGTTACAATGCTTCCACTTAAACGGCTTCTCACCAGTGTGTTTCCTTTCATGTACTTTCAGACTTCCTGCCACTCTAAACGCCTTGTGTTTGTACTTTAAAGGCTCCTGACCAGTGTGTTGTCTTTTATGTCCTTCCAGGTTTCCTGCATAGGTAAACTCCCTGTTACAATGCTTGCACTCAGTACTACTCAGCTTTGATGTATTGACCTCGCAATCGCTTCCCTGTAATGACCGAACGGACGAGGTTGCTAAGTGATCTATTATATGGCGTGTTTAGTGTTATTCTTAAAATGAATACAATAAAAAACCGGAATTTTCAACATCCGCGCGTAAGAGGTCATTCCACCTTGTATTCATTAAACGGGAACGAACCTGGCGATACGATTGAAACCACGAGACACAGTTTCGTTAATGAAAAATTTTGGAACTGACCCCGCGATCAATTAAAAACCACTAAATGGTCAGCGAATAACTTTTCCAAAAACGTCACCTGACCTCAATGAGTTAAACATTTGAGTCTGCAATACAGTCACGTGATACACGTAAGCGGGTAGCCATTTTTTACAGCTGTCAATTGACAATAATATAGTTGTCCACTATCAAGTTTTGTTCAAAAACAGTTTGTATGCACCTTAGACACCTAGCTAGTAATGCGCGGTCATTACAAGAAAATCTTGCGCAGTCATTACAATGCCTTGTTACAATGCTTGCACTTAAATGGCTTCTCACCTGTGTGTTTCCTTTCATGTGCTTTCAGCTTTCCTGCCACTCTAAACGCCTTGCGTTTGTACTTTAAAGGCTCCTGACCAGTGTGTTGTCTTTTATGTCCTTCCAGGTTTCCTGCATGGGTAAACTCCTTGTTACAATGCTTGCTCTCAGTACTACTCAGCTTTGATGTATTGACCTCGCAATCGCTTCCCTGTAATGACCGAACGGACGAGGTTGCTAAGTTATCTATCATATGGCCTGTTTAGTGTTATTCTTAAAATGAATACAATAAAAAACCGGAATTTTCAACATCCGCGAGTAAGAGGTCATTCCACCTCGTATTCATCAAACGGAAACGAACCTGGCGATGCGATTGAAACCAAGAGACAGTTTCTTTAATAAAAAATTTTGGAACTGAGCCCGCGATCAATGAAAAACCACTTAATGGTCAGCGAATAACTTTTCAAAAAAACGTCACCTGACCTCAATGAGTAAAACATTTGAGTCTGCAATACAGTCACGTGATACATGTCAGCGGGAAGCCATTTTTTACAGCTGTCAATTTTACAATAATATAGTTGTCCTTTATCAAGTTTTGTTCAAAAACAGTTTGTATACCCCGTAGACACCTAGCTAGTAATGCCCGGTCATTACAAGAAAATCTTGCGCAGTCATTACAATGCCTTGTTACAATGCTTACACTTAAAAGGCTTCTCACCTGTGTGTATTCTCTCATGTACTTTGAGATTTCCTGCCTGGATTAAGGCATTGTTTAACTGCTTGCACTTAACTCAGGCTTCTCACCAGTCTTGAATTATTCAGGTACAATGTTTTGTGTTTTCGGAGACAGTTTATGTGCAGAGATACCAACCTCGAAAGATCTTAGATCTGGAGATCTGGAGATCTCTTTTGTATCATTACCCTAATATCAATTACCCCCCCCCCCCTTACTCCACCCCCCCAATCAAGTGATGTGTGTGAAATTGCCGAATTCCCTTCTATCAAATATATTTTTTTTAAGTAGGGAAAGCATGGGCTGAATTTCAAACTAAAAGGATATTGAATATTAAGGTGCATTACTACAGTTTACAACTATTGACTTTTTCAAATTGGAACATTTTTAGCAACTAAAGGTCTCTTCTGAACTTTTTATCACTGCAATTGATGTAAATTATCATTTGACCTCCTAAAAACATTTTATTGTGCAGTATAACGCGAAATATGGTGACTGAGGACCCAAAAGGGGACTTGAAACTTTATAGGCCTTTTCTTAAAAACTAGCTGTACGACCCCATCTGAAAATTTCAGCATTTATTTTGTACTTACAAATATTATTGTTTTTAGAGAAACAGAAAAAAAAACCTATAGACAGCATTTTTGCAAAAGCCAAAAATGCGAAATTTTGTCTCTATTTATAATAACTAAAAACCTGTCCACTGGATTTGTTTACAAAAATGTTTATTGTTTCATCTTTTTGTTCCCTAACGATCCTCAAAATTTGAAGCCAGGTCGTATGCTAGTTTTAAAGGAAAAAGACCTTACAGGTCTAGTTTCCACTCCCCTTTTTGGGTTCTCAGTCACTATATATTTCTCGTTAAACTTGGCAATAAAATGTTTTTAAAAGGTAAAATGATAATTTCTGTCAATTGTAGTGATTAATAGTTCAGTAGAGGGCCATAGAGGCCTGTGGTTGATAGAAATTTTCAACTTTCAAAAAGTCAATAGTTTTCATCTGAAAACTGTAAATAAGCCACCTTAAATTCTTTAATAAAATGCCCACAACGGAAAAAGAGCCAAAGAAATTCCCCCAGGGTGGAAAAGTTGTCTCACATGCCATCTTGGAGAGTGGGGAGGACTTGAGAATGAGCGATGGGTGGTCTGCCATCTTGGAAAATGCCCAGTGGTCATTTGAATGAACTTCTTGCACCATGTAAGGGAATCCCAGACAGTCTTGGATTCCAGATTCCAGGCAATGGACTCTGGATTCTTTGTCAGTGGAACTTGCATATAGACTTCAACCATTCGTAGGGTTCCCGATTCCTAGAGGTGTATTTTGGACTTCAAAGCCCAAAATCCAAATTCCATCAACAAAACATTCCTGGACTCTGGATTCCACAAGCAAAATTTTCCTTGATTCGAGATTCCCTTACAAGAATGAAGTCCCTGGGGGGGGGGGGGGATAACTTTAGGATTTTCTGGGTAGGGATGTGCTGCTGGGACTCTGGAACTCTTAACCTATACCAGAGCTAGTTCAGCTGAATTTTGCTACCCTATTCTAGGGTATACTCCCCAAATCCCCCCTATCCTAGAGTAGCTGTTTTCCAGAAACTACTGAGGTCACTAGCACAGTAGTCTAGCCAAAACAAAACCTTATACCACAATCCCAAGTCTAGATAAAATCTTCAACCAACTGATCAGTTTCCTGAAAAGTGATAACCTTATTCTAGACCCAAACGCTCTGATTTATACACCCTATCCTAGAGTAAACTGCTTGAAAACCATACCCTTCACAGCGGCACATACCTATATAGCCAATATTTAAGCAATAGAAAACGTTTTCTGTGTTTGCATAGCCTGATATAAACACGAGAGGGGTTGGGAGAATTCGAGACAGTTATGCAAACCCGAGACGAAGTCGAGGGTTTGCATAACTGTCGAGAATTCTCCCAACGCCTCGAGTGTTTATATCAGGCTATACAAACACAGGAAAAAAGTTTTCTATTGCTTTTATAAAATAACTTTCCCGAGAAAAAAACGCAAAACTCTTTGTAAGGCACTGATTAAAAGAGAAATTCTTACCAGTCGCAAAATCTTGTCCACGAAGTCTTGCTCGCGTAATCAGTTCTTGTTTTGCAAAAAGATGCTTTGCAAAATACGGATTTTTCTCGCTTAAAACGGTCAGCTTAAGCGAAGAAAAATGTACACACCTTCTTTGTACAATTTTCCAAGCCGATGAAGGAATGGGTAAATAAAGTAAACTTTTTGAGTTTTGAACTCGAAAACTTTTTCAAATTTGTGCTTGCGTGATAAGCGCGCGAAAAACCAAACAACTCGACGCCACAACCATGTTTACATACTCTCATGCAAACACTGCTCTCGGCCAATCAGAGCGCGCCTACTACCTTAGTTATTTTATAAATGGCAGTACTCCCCCCCGGACGAAGTTACATACCCATCAGCCCAGTTACCGGGTGGTTTTTAAAACAACAGGTATTTTGTCCCTCAGCATTGAGAAGAAGTATTCGCAAAAAACCTCATTTATATCAAAAATTTGTTTTCTACTCACATGTTTTTACTTGATGAAGTTTTCGATATAGTGAAAGGAATGCTACGGCCCTGTAGATTTGCTAGTATACTCCAAAATGTCAAATTAAATGAAATTCTGGACGTAATGGCACCCCTTTTGCAAGACTAGAAATTTCTGAATAAAGGTTAAATAAAGGTTGAACCTATACACGTACCTCTTGATCTTGATGTCATCTTGGAAGCGTTTCAACAAAGATGGCGCCTATAATTTTCCATGGTTTCCCATGCTCCTTTGTTTCTTCTTAAAATTCCTCATTCCCAGCTCCCACCGTATTTATGCGATTAAACGCCGTGGTGTTTGAAAAATTCAGAGTTATTCAATTTCAAAATCCAATCTCATAACTTACTGACTGACAACAATTACGACAACTTATTTGAAAACAAGTTCCAATGTCTGGCTCTTTTGCTCTGACGGTTAGAATAGCTATGGTTTATTCTCGTTTAATCCTTGAATAAACGCCGCATTTTTTTGAGAGCGTGATTTATAAGGATTTTTTTAAACTGCCACGTTTCAAAATCGAAGGCGGCATTTACTCGAGTATAGACAGAATCCCCAGGTAGTAAGACAAAATCAATCTTAGCCAACGGAAAGTTCGTGGAAGATATCAGTGGTAGATTCTACTACCCCGGGTAGTGGAAGAGACGTTCCGATCAACTTCGTACCACTCTACGATAGCTTAGTTTAAACCCGTTAAGCCCTAATATCAACATACAAATTCTCCAAACCGATCTCTATACATTTCCGTTAAGAATTAGTTGAGAGAATTTGATAAAAGATTACAGGTTATTTTTATTTGTGATCATTTTATTAATTCTCTTAGACTTTGCTTCAAGGGTCAAGAAGGGGTATGGAGGCTAGTACTATTTAAAAAACCGTATCGAACAAGAAAAAGATATCGCAGCTTCAAAAACAAACGCTATACCAAGGTACATATCTATGTTAATGTAACAAGGAGCACCCTCTCCACCCGGCCCGCTTTTAGGGCTTAGTTTCCTGGGTGGTAGAGGGCACTGACTGGGACAAAATGATTGTTTAGACCAAAAAATGTTTCGAAACAGAACTGAAGTAACCTTCTATCGTCCCAGTTCTTAATGGTGCGTCGAGTGTTATAGTGATCTTAAGGTGATGTTACAGGAGACGATTCGCAACAACGATTTTTAGTGCGGCACATCGTTCCAACATTGTTGCGACATTGTTTTGAATAGTTACAACATTCTTCCAACATTTCAACGCTGTTTTGCGCTAAAAAACGTCGTTACTTATCGTACCGTGTAACATCACCCTTATGGTTTGCGCTTGGTTCTGACGAAACTATGCAAACCGTATTTATATCCTCTAAATAAACCAAAACCACCCTCGGAATTATTCCTGGCATTCTTGCAAAATTTTTTGACATATCAAGACATGAAAAAAATCCCTGACTTTTCACAGACGGTGGCGGGTTGGGCTGTAACAATGCATCGGTAGCCTGCGAATACAACAGTCTCCCTCAATTCGGCCCGAAAAAGTTCATACTGATGACGTATATTTGTCCGGAATTTGGTTAATGAGCGCTGATTGGTCAAAGTAGTAATTCTGTTCTTCTGGCTATTGCTTACCAACGACAGACAAAAAAGACGAAAGGCCACAAAAATTAATTGCAAACGCCGGCCATTATGCGTGGAATATACTCTTTACAAGAAAAATTTAAGCTTTTTCGTTCGCAGAACTCAGAACTTTACAACAATAGACCAGGGGAAACGTAAATTCGAACAATTTGACATCGAGAACCACATCATTACCAGATTAATTATGTAAACATTGCATAGTTGCGGCCCTATCTGTTAAGTGGTCATAACCAACAACTCCCTAGGAAATTGCAACGTTGTTAACTGTAGCGTAACTAAGTACAGGCACGCCTCATTCGGCCTTTGCTAAGTGTTAAAAAAAGCACTACAAAGTTAAAACAAATGAAACTGTTTATTACTTCCCTTCCCCTCACCTCCAAGAATTTGCAACACCTCTCGGCAAATACTACTGGACTAAAATGGCCACTGTTTTTACAACTCAATTATGGCTCAAGTCATTCACAAATTAAAAAGTGCCCGAATACCCTACTTGTACATCTCCCATAATGCACCTTATTTGCCCCCAAAAGTTTGTATAAGCATTGTTTTCAATTTCGTTTGGGACAGCTGTAATACCAAAGAGAAATGGAAAACAAAGGTTATGCAAAATTTGGGGGAGGGGGGGGGGGGGGCAAATAAGATACACCATCGTAGATATGATACACACAGTTTTTTCTCTTGGCAAAGGCCTGCTGTCCACACTTCTTTAGATAGATGGATGGAAGATAAACGGAAGTTTTCAGAAGCGTAATTTGCAAGAATACGCTCCCGTGAGGTTTAGTATCCGCCAGATATCAGCCTTTCTTCCTTTCCCCTGTTACAGTCCCAGAAGTCTTTTCGAAAGTTACCTCTGCCCAGTTTCCTTAGTTCCGAGTTAACTTTCGCAAAGACTCCTGGGTCAGGAAAGGTCATGGCTGATGTCTGACCAGCGCGTCCCCAGTAACGCTGCCGGCAGTTATTGTGAAAATTAACTCGGCTTAATGCCCCCTCGTTTCTAAAGTGGCGAATTCAGCAGGTCGTATAATCATTTTATTGTATCTCAGGCGTTTTAACTTGAGGCTCTTTCACGTCGCTTTACCGGTGGACGGCAAAATCGACGAGAAAAGCTATGAGTGGATGCGAAAAGGTACAAACGTTTTCAAAAGAAAACGGGCAAGTGTTTAGTCTGCTCAAGGCCTAGTATGAAAACAGCGACAAAACGGGATACGCAAAAGAGAGCTCAGCTTAAAAAAAAAAAAACTATCAAAAGAGCGCATATTTGCGTGTCTATGCCTGTCATTCAAGAAAATTTAGAGGTTGCACGGCTTACGTTTTCACTGATGCGTGGTAGTTATTCGCTTCGTCTACGGTTACAAAGCACATTTTACATATTGTTGATTCGTCCTGGTCTCAGTACTGTTAACCTACGTGCAAACGGACGCAACAACTCCCGAAAATGTTGGGAGTTGTTAGCCAAAAATGCTGCGTTCGTTTGCACGGGGCTAAAAGTTTGACCCGTTTCAAACGTTGCGCAACAACTCCCAACAACACGCAATATTATAACATGCAACAGGGTGTACAAACGGACGCAACATGTAACATCCAACAATGTTAGGAGTTGTTGGCCAACCATGTTGCGTCCGTTTGCACAGGGCTTTAAACATACGAACGTCATTTCTAACCGGGCTGAACACCAATTATAAAAAGACATCCCCTGAGCGCACTGTACATTTCTCGTTTAGAGATGAAATTTTTCTCAGTAATTAGAATTCAATATAAAACGTTCCTAGATTGAGTAAAAATTGCAGACCCGTGAAACCTTGTCACACTGTAGCATTATGTGTAGGCGTAGCAAAGTCTATACCGTCCTCTTCATCGGAATGGTCTTCTGAGTTATCCAGACGCGCAGACGTAGCCAAAGGAGACCCTAAGCTCGGTACCATAGCAACCAGAATCAGGGCCAAACAGTCGGCTACTTGCGGGTTGGGGGCACAAGCGAGAGCGGGATTATGACCGTCCTCATCCTCGGTCAGTAAATTGGCGCCTCTGGCTATTAGCTCCTGGACAACTGGTACCAGACCGTTTCGTGCGGATAAGTGTAAGGGCCTATTGAAACAAAAGCCAGGGAGCCGCTTTGAAATTTTACTGCTATGTAAAAATGGTACATGTCTAATATGCTATGCAGCTTACGACAGAGGGCGAACGCGTTGTTCAACGTAGTCCAATTTTGTCCCCCCACAATAAACAACAGCATTAAGCAAAGCAAAGGTACAGGACGGCTAGGTCAGCGGAGCAAATCCACGTTAAGTCACTGTAAGTACTCGTATGCTCTGTTTGCAGTTAACCCAGTATTAAGGTTAACAGATATTCAAACAACTTGGCACTAAAGGACATATTTAACAATTCCAAACTTCATTACTGATCGTGTTTAATCACAAACTTGATTTACTGAAATTTCCGTTTTGCGCATTGGTTCGTAAGTAAACGAATAAGCAACAAGAGCAAGATGCGAAGAGCAAGCGTCTCTATCGCTGCATACGGAGGGAGGCTTCTCTTACCGAAGCTGTCGCTGCTTACTTACGTTTGAAGAGCGTTATTTGCCAAACTGAGAAAGCCATCCTCCATTTTGTCCAGGATCAAAAGAGCACAGGCCGCGTTACCCTGAAGCGGAACATGAGCATTTATTAATGACGTTGTTGTAAACTTAGCAGCTTAGCAGACCAAACCCACCTTTCTGTTTGGTGGTTTTTCATGAAAGACAACGTAATCGAGAAAGAAAATTCAAGATTAGAAACAAGACCACCCCATGTACAAATCTATAGAAACTGAAGTTATGAGCTAAAGTTAACTTCACGGATTCGTTAAGTCAGCATTTTCGTAGTCAAAATATGCGCACTTTCAGCGTCATATTTTAGAACCCTTAAATTTCGAATTTGGAGCAGGTAAATGATTCCTCGCGCTAAGCCAAAACGATCGTATCTAAGGTGCCTTAAGGTCTTAAGCCCCGTAAAAGCTGCTACTTCCATGGGGTCAAAATGGAAACTGTTCGATTCGATACAAAGTCGTTTATACACATGGTCGTTTCAATACGAACTCAAGCAGTGAAACTGCACATAAATTTCGTTTACTTTAAGTATAGTTTGCGCGTGAACAAGAAGCATTTTGGGTGAATATTCTACGTTCTTTAAGGAAAGTACGTGAGCTGTTCCGCAAAGTTTGAAACCGGTCCAACTTCAAGCTACGAGCAAATGGACGCAGCGTTGGCCCAAAAATTAGTTTTTCTCACCTGGCTACAAGCGACGTGTAAGGCGGTATTTTTATTGTTATCAGCTACATTTATGTCCGCTCCACCATCGCCAACAAGAAATTCTGCAAAGGAAGCAGATCATTAATTTGTAACAAACATGAATTAGCTTGAGGAGACCCTTCCCTTTTTTTTTTTTTTTCAACTTTTTACTGAGAGTAGCTAGCGAAATCCATCAAGACGGCTGGAAAGAACACCTTGAAATCAGTAGAGGTGCCAAGTTTGAAGGTGATTTGTTCAGAAGATATAGCTCCGCAAAATGGCGGAATTTTACACACGTTTCACTGGACGAAAAAATGGATTTGCACAAATTTGCTCTTTGCAAATATGTGGCAAATTTGTCAAAACTGAGGAGTAAAACGGGGTAAAGATGGCAAATGCCACATTTGCCTTGTAATTTACACCCCCTGGTATGCAAATGTGGCATTTACCATCTTTGCTCCAGATTTACTCCTCAGTGTTTACAAAGCAACTTGCGACATAATTCCAAGGATGAAATCTGTGCAAATCCATTGTTTCGTCCAAGGTTTGTATGGTGGTGGGGGGGGGAGGGGGGGCACAGTTTTGGTTTTTGCATTTGCTGTGTAGTTGTTGTTTTTAGTTTCTTTGTTTCTTGAAAACGACACCTAGCTGTCTATCGGTCTGTCTATCATTGTCTATCACGTGAAGATAAAGAGTACGTTAGTCTATCAGATTGCAGAATTCGCCTAGAGGGTTTCTATGAAAATTATAAAAGGAAAGCTCGGAGGAGCAGAATCTATAAGGGAACATATGAGTTTAGACAGCACGGAAAGTTGAAGATAGTAGATGAGCCATATTTTCTCACAGTATGCTGTTTCTTGTTCTTGTTCCCTGACTTGGGCCAACTTACCTACAGCGCCAGCATGCCCATTGTCAGCGGCCATAATAAGAGGTGTTCTACCACTCTGATCCACGGCGTCAACATTTCCTCCTCTGGACAGAAGAAACTGAAGACATTCTACCTGATCATTAAATGCTGCGGCGTGCAAGGGTGATCTGTAACCATCAAGAGAAAAAATAATGGGATGTCTAAGACTAGCTTTGATTTCAACGCCTGGTTTGTTCGCTGCATTCCGTTAAATGTTATTCTATCAAGAATGTCTTCGGGTTTTTTATACTGCGGTGTTTGTACCATGCCGACACATCTTTGGCTGAAGACCAAAGCCACAGGTGGTGACTTGATCGAAAAAGGAAGCCGCGCATGATAAGTCTGTGTCACCAAGGGTAAGACTCAACCGACTACAACCAAATTTAAGCCAAAACTGAAATAGGTTAGAAAAAAAACCAGACCATTTGGTTGCGCATTTCCCCTCGTTGAATAAAAAAGGGTGTAACCATGGAACGTAAACAAGGACATTACAACAAACAAGCTTTTTAACTTTAAAAGAAGTAGAGTGCGATTCCATATCATTTGGAAGCTTAAGCAAAGACATTTTTGAGCGACGCACGTCAAATGGAAGTGTGGTCTTTTTCCTGTTAATATATGCCTTTACGCGACTAAATTTGTATTACCAAGTGTCTTAACTCATAAAGAGAAGACGCCGGAGAATTAGGGCAAAACCCCTGTCCGAGAATGCAAAAAGTCTACTTCCGGTTGACGTTCGCCACTCAAAAAAGCTCATATTGCCCACCTGTCTTTTTTATCACACATGTTGACTATTTCATCTCCTAGCGTATCTAGCAACATTTCTGCACAGGATTCGTAGTCGTTTATCCTAAATAAAAGGGAAAATAGAATTGTATCTAAATGGCAGTTTTCTATTAGTTCAGTTTCTTCTCAACCTTGTACCAGGATAGTAGCATCCCACGCAGACGTTCTTAGGGGTTCGTCACGCGTCACGGGTCACGTACCCGGATATTGTCACTTCGCGGTAATACATTTTCAATAACTGGAAAACAATTCATTCTGGCTTGGGAAATGGAAAAAAGGGTGCGTTCAGAACAGAACCGGCAAACTCAACCTACATATTATAGCGCCGTTACTGGAATTGGAACCCATGCCACGAGGTGGAGGAAAGCAAGTGCTCTCGCCACAGCACCACATAATATTGTAAAGCAAACTAAAAGCAATCATTTTTGTATCCCGTGAGTGGGCAAGTATGCCGGACAAATGAAGTGCTTGTTTCAGTTTCATTGGCAAAGACAGATAAGTAATTTAGGACAGAGACAAAGGGTACTTGAAATTCCATTCAAGAGATGAGTAATCGTACTAAAATACTTACACAGCGCAGTGAAGTGGCGAAAATGGATTCCCATCAAATGCCTTGGAATTGTCTCCCTAAGGACAAATACAGATTATTTCCTTTCAAAAATCACAGCTTAACACTGCGACAATCAGCGAGCGCTAGCAATGCATCGTGGAACCAAACCCACTTTTTGAGTGTGATCTACTCTATAATTATAATTTTATAAAATGTAATGTTGTTTTTTCGGGTTCCCAGCGGGAATGGAGACAAGGGCCTTCCACAATACTGGTCATGGGCTTGAATCTCATTCGAAACTCGATATTTTCTTTTTCCGAGTTGGACCGTGACATCATCGTTCGTTCGTTCGCGTGCGTGCGCGCGTCTGAGCGTGCGGTCGGTCGAAATTAAATTAATAGTAGACCTGTGTGTAAAACTACTTGGATCTTGTTTGTACAAGAAGTGAACTAGAGTACTTATGCTTGCAGTTAGCAGCACAGGGACTTGCTATTGAAACTGAGCCGGTTCACAGGGATTTCCGCACCATATAAAAGAGTCCCTTAACCCTTGGCTTTAAGCTTCAAAGCGATCAGCATCTAATTTCTCCTTGTACTAAAATAATATCAGAGCTTTATGAATCAAAGTAATCATGAATATTAATGACATGGCCAAAAGAACAAATTTACAGGATTCTCTTTGAACAATTTCCTCCTACTACTTCTAAGGGAAATGTACAGAGTACACAAATCAGAATTTAAATAATTAAGTCCCCCCCCCCCCCCGCCCCTGTACAAACTGTAACAAAATGAACACGCAGATGAGAAGGTATTTCGTACCTCTAACAAGATATCCACGCAAGTATCATGACCTGTCAATGAAACAACATTTAGAAATCTCTCTCCTAAAAGCAGTTTATTTATTGGCAAAGACGGCAAAATATGTAATACACCGGCCCACAGAGCGACTGACACTGGTTGGTGCTGCAAATGGCATTAAATGGGTGTGTTTTAAGATTGTTATCGCTTCTTTTACTGGCTATTACGAGGTCGCGTAGAACACTGGACCAAATTTCTCCCCCAAGACAGTCCCAGAGTGCAACTCGACACAACACCGACCCAGCGTCGACCGCAGCCTCAAAATGGTTAATACTAGTCAAACTAACGGCATGTTTGAATTTTACTTATCCCGCAAGTATCCCTGCATGAAACAGTACAGGGAAAACCCCGTATACAAAACAAGCAAAGTATCAGCGCATTGTAAACGTACTGAATCCGAAAAAACTGTATTGTGCCGTGGCGGATTCAGTGGGGGCCTGCTTACCAGACCCTAAATTAAGAAGGTGCTCGGCCTCGAAAATTATATATCGAGTCCTTGCGGGCTCAATTTTGCGGAGGGGAGAACCGGTGTGCAGACAAACTGGCCCTACGCCGAGAAACAATGTTTTTCCCTGCGGGTATTCTAGTTTAGGTATAACAAAACGAACACTGCGCTGTTTCACAATGCTTGCCTCAACTAATAAATTATGTTGTTCAATTCGCACTAAGGGGGCATTAGTTCTTACCGTTAAAACAAGCCCAGTGAAGCGGCGTGTATCCGTGATTGTCCATGTGAACACCACTACCTACGACTTGTAAGAGACCATTGAGAATGCCAACATGGCCACAAGCTGCTGCAAAATGAAGAGGTGTGCGACCATTGCAATCTCTGAAAACGAAAGAGGGACATAAAGGTAAGAAACAGGGTAACACTCCAGTGAAGCATTCCTATTTAACCCTTTAAGCCTTAAGAGTGATCATCATCAAATTTCTCCTTGTAATATCAATGCTTTCTAAAATAGAGTGGTCACGAGAAATACGGACATTATCACACAAGATGAATTCGCCTGATATTTTAACAACTTCTCCCCACTACTTCTGTAAGAAATTAATATGGGCAACAAATGAGAATTCAAATTTTGATCTTAGGGTTTAAAGAGTTAATTGACAACTTATGGAGAAATTAAACAAAAATGACACTACATATTACTTCAATTACGAACTCGTATCCAACCTACCTACAAAGAGAATCTGCTTCCCTGTGTAAAAGAGATTCAGCGCAGTCATCGTGACCATTTGCTGCCTGAAAAATTTAAAAAACAGAAACAGGGAAACTAAATCAGTTTAGCTTAAGCTGTGCTCAATGTCTGGCAGCACTTTGACAATATTGTCCATTTCGTCGAAAGTAAGAATCAAGTGAGGTTTCTGGGAAACACCCCACCTGTCCCTTCCTTAAGCAAATATTTTGCCCTAAGTGAGAAGTGAGTGTTAATGTTTGCTTAAGGGATAGCCTGCGAGCAAGCTCTCCTATTTGGGCAAGCGAAGTGAGCCTCACGAGAACGCGCGAGCGAGGGGCCGAGGAAAGGAGAGAGACGAGACTCGCTTCACTCACCCAAATAGGAGAGCTTGCTCGCAGCTTACTTAAGGGAGGGGTAGGTGGGCAGTTTCCCAGAAAATTCAATTTAGAAGAAAGTGCAAACACGTATTATTTTCAATAACCGAAGTCATAGACAAACCGCAGTACAGTTAATCTCGTTCAGCTCCCCTCAAAGATCCCCTCTCCTTATTCACCTATTAAAGAACGCCCCAAATAAGAATTCCAAAAAAATTATGTATTGTAAAATAGAGGAAAAGTTCGAGTTGCATGGACACATCACTTGATTACGATTTCCTTTAACAAAGAAGGTAGCTTCGAAAGAACTTCAAATCACGGTTACATAGAGAAGCTTAACAGTTGCTCAAGAGTGGATAGCTTTTAACCTAAAAAGACCAAAAGGATGAAACCTAGCCTGTGTACAGACCTCCCTTCCCTCCCCTCAAAAAAAAAAACGGAGAAGGGGCGGGAGGTGTACACAGAATTAGATGAAATCATACCACCCTAATTTTTCAACAAAAGAATTACGGAGAAAAGTAGTCAAGAGGGTTATGTGATGAAAGTTCTTGCTGCTGCTTACAGCTCTGTGAAGAGCACTTCGATGATACATATCCAAGGCTAACATATTGGCGCCTTCACTGAGTAACAGGTTGGCACAGTCCACGAATCCGTTGCCAACTGCAGCCATTAAAGGAGTCCTGTAAAGAGAACAAAACGTGGAGCACATTATTACCAATAGACTACTAGCAATCAAGACACATGATCCCCCTTTATTTTTCCTTAAAGCACAGCCTTGCCCAAGGAAGGGACTTTTATATTAGTATGATTAATCATTCTAAGTCACAGCCAAGGTTTGTGTGAACAATCCCAAAGCGTACATTTTTTTTAGTCTTGATTCATACTCGGATGTTCGCTAGAGTTGTCCCTAAAAGCTAACAGTTTCAACTTAAGACAAAATGAACTGAAGGAACCTACGACTAACCTTTCTTCAGCATCTGTACAGTCTATTGCAACCTCTATTTGGCTGTATTGTAAAAGAAGTCTTAAACAGTCCGTGTGCCCATTATAAGCTGCAAACCAAAAGAAGGTACTGTTGAACCTCTCTACAAAGGCCCCTTGGGGACAGGAGAAAGTGGCCATTGTAGAGAGGTGGCCGTTGCCGAGTAGAGAGGTTGAAACAAGAGTGAATGTATGGACTGTCCGACAAAAAAATGGCCGTTGTAGAGAGGTGGCCGTTAAGGTTAGTTGGGGTTCGACTGTGTAACAAACTTTTTACTGTTTGGACTCAACAAGGGCCACGGGTATCTATACAAAAATTGAACACACATGAACTTCCTTATAAAAATGCTCAAAGACATTCATTCTTTTTATTGCAAATAACAAAGCAGTGCCGCTGTATTTACAAATCTTTACCTGCAGCATGTAGCGGTGTTCTCTTTGTAACATTGTCATAAACTAAAACTTTGGCATTATGTTCTAGGAGACATTCGACACATTCACTGCAAAAGGAAACAGAGGAGACAATGATTCTGTCAGTCCGGACTAGTAAGGGAACCAAGCAAAAGGTTTTAAAAACCTTTATGTCAAGCAGAAGCCACATGAATTGAAGGTAAATCTTGGTAATCTCTGAACGAAAAGCACTCATACCAACAACTGAGGAGCTTAGAGGAGCTTAATTTTGGAGGAGTGACAGGTTTCACAAGGTCTCACATAAGTGCCTCTATACCATTCAAGACAGGTACAATGAAGAAAACAAGCGCAATGATGCCACAGGAAGGTAAACTACAGCAAATTCAACAGTGAGCATTACAGCAAACGACCCTGTAACTAAGACACTTTCACTCGCTGCTTTTATCACAAAAACTCTTTCTATTTTATGAATTATTGACATAATCAACTGTTTTACATCTTTAACATGTTACCAAAATATAGCAGAAAATTTAAAAGGAAATTTCCGTCGGAAGAAAAATGTTACTATCCTAACGGAGCGAAATAGGACAATCTTTTCATAAGAACCACTCATCCGAAAAAACTGTACCATAATTGAATGTAAATGGAAACAACCACAAGGCCATAATTATGAGGGATAAAATTAAAACTGATACATACGCGTGTCCTTGAAAAGAAGCAAAATAAAGTGGAGTATGACCTATAAAAAAATAATAAATGTATACATAAAATTATGTTTTTTTTTATCTAGTAATTAAATTCAAAGTGTGAAAAAGCACCAAAATTCAACTTACCATTAGAATCCTTGATATCAATGTCTAGAAAAGACTCTAAAAGAACTTGAAGAGCTTGAAAATGGCCATGATAAGCCTACACAACAAACAAAAGAGCCACACTGATTTCTCAGTTCAAACACTCCAAAGGCATCATTCTGAAATTCTCTTGCAGCCTTTTACAGCTCAAAGTTTTAAAGATAAGATCCTCACTAAAAGGGCTAAAAATTTCTTACTAAGAGAAAAGTAAACAATACAAATGTAGCAGAGAACCATTCAAATTATTTTACGAAAATGAATTTGTTTGAAAATGTTTCACCACCCATGTCCCTTTTGGATTTTCTGTTATTTTAAAACAGTTTTAAAAGGATTATGTGGTGTTATTATTTTGCTAAAAAGCCTTAAATTCGTCTTCCCATAAACTGAATTCCAAAAATAACGGTCCAGATTTGTTAATTAGGACTAGAGTTGGACATTAAAACAGATGTAACAGATGGGAAGGATGCACATGGACTGGCCCAACTTTTTCAAGTTTTCACGCAATACATGTATCACCAAAAAAATTATTATGATTAGTGATCCCTGACAAAAATTGGTTGATATCTTCTTCATATCTCTAATGGAACATTTTGTCCTTAGGAAAGGGCATTGAGTAATGACTTCAGCACAGAATTGACCTAAAACAACAATATCCTTGTGACATAGCCCCTTCAAGGTGTAAATTTGAATTCTCCTTTGTTGCCCCTATTTATTTGCGACAAACATAGTGGGGAGAAGTTGATAAAATATCAGGCAAATTCATCTTGTGTGATCAAGTGTGTAATTCTCATGACCACTCTGTTTTACAAAGCATTGATATTAAAAGGAGAAATTTGATGCCGATCACTCTTAAGGCTTAAAGGGTTAATGATTAGTTGGTAATTAAAGCTAAAATTGCCACAACTTCCAAGACTTAGACCCTATAATATACATTACAAAAAAGTAAAAAGCCGTTCCCGCTTGGGCCATGAAAATCAGGTGATATTATCTTATGAGGCTTAGAGATAAGGAATTGGAAATGACTTTGTGTTTTAGCATTTGGGCCACAGTATAGGAGGGGAAGGACAGGGAACATTAAGCTGGTACTCATAACCCTTAATATAAAATAAGTAACTTTCAATTCACTGTTTACAGTAACTTACCACTAAGTGAAGTGGAGTTGTTGCTGGAAAGCCTGTGATTTTATTTAAAAGATCTGTTGCAGCTACATCTAATAACTAAAACAATATTGACACATTATGTCAGAATAATTATAGGAGTTTGAAGAAGAGGTAACCTTTACTAAAAAGTTGGGTGTGTATACAGAAGTGATCACGCATTTTTTTTCCTATTTCAGAGACACCTGACTTTCATTTCTTTAAGATTTTATTACTATGTGGCA
The DNA here is from genome assembly GCA_964035705.1 of Porites rus. Classification (NCBI taxonomy): domain Eukaryota; kingdom Metazoa; phylum Cnidaria; class Anthozoa; order Scleractinia; family Poritidae; genus Porites; species Porites rus. The sequence continues at coordinate 26,450,163 of OZ037995.1, forward strand.
AAGTTTTTTGGAGTTTTGAAAATGTCCCTCAAGGATTTCAAGGACCAAAATGAATGAATGAATTCCTTCTTTCTTAGTCAAGTGTACTCTTTGTTGAGTTACATACCTTTTCTTCTCTTCTTTTCTTTACTTTAAAAACAATAAATTTACCATTCAGTACCCTTAACTCACATGGTTTACCCTATATTGCTAGGAAACCTATAGTGTATAAGCGTCTTTATAGCCTTCCTTGTCATAACCACTTTAAACATTTTTTTTTGGAAATAATTTAGTTAGAATAGTGTCTATTATCTTTAATGTTTATTGTTGTTGTCAGCACGCAAAGAAAGTAGTGTCCAGTAGCCTGGGGCTGGTGGATTTTGCTATCGGGCTAGTGAATTCTGCTTTTAACTTGCCCAATGGGCAAGTGATGTTTTATGAGGAATTCGAATAACAGAAGAACTGTGAAATCAATTTTGCTAGTCAAAAAGTTTTTGGGGCTAGTTGAAATGGTGTCTGGGCTAGTAAATGCTAGCTTTTGTAAATAAAAGTATTTTCTTTGCACCCTGTGTTGTATTCTTATGCGGTTAATGGCAAAGGAAGGAACAATGATTTCAAGGACTTAAAAAAAGGTTTCTAAAATTCAAGGGTTTTCAAGACACTACAAACCTTTGTTATTCACATTGCTAATACCTACAGCATTTAATTTCCAAGCCTACCATTTCTAGTGCCAGTTTATGTCCTTTAGCAGCAGCATAGTGTACTGGACTGTAACCTTGTTTATCCCTTTTACTAGCATTAGCTCTATTTCTCAGTAAGTGTTCCACACATCTGCAACGAACAGGAAATTAACACAACTAACATTATTGCATTCACCACATAGAGGCAAATTCTACATTTATAAGATAGTAAATGCCCCGAGGGGGGGGGGGGTGCTCCAGATTTCAAGGGACAGGGATGACCGAAGAGTTTTTTGGGGTTTGAAATTTTGAATTCGGGATTTTTTGGGGGTTGGAAAATTTTGGCAAGTATTTTTTTAGGCAGCTTGATTTAAGTAGGGAATTTTTGGGGTATTCAAAACAATCTGAAGATTCATTATAGTTATATCATTTAATGCTTTCTGGAAATTTTATGGCTCTGAAATTCGGCATGGGATTTTTTGGGGGGGGTTACATTTTGGTACAGATATTTTGGGGGGTTTGATTTTTGCCCCCATTCAATCATCCCTGTCACTTGAAATCCAGAGTAGTCCCCTGGGCTACACATGCTCTGATTGACCAAGAGGCATGTTTGCTTGAGAGTAAGTAAAAAAGGGTTGCGATGTCTTTGTACCTCTATAACAACAAAAGGGATGAACGTTGTAAAAAATGATGGCATTGCTTACTTGGCATCTTTATCTGCAGCAGAGGCATAGTGAAGCGGTGTGCATCCCCTTGTATCAACTTTATTTACAATGCAACCTGATGCCACTAAGGACTTCACACACAAGTAATGCACATGACCTGCTGCATAGTGAAGAGCGCTCCTATGATCACAACAATGTTAACATTAATTACAACCAGCTAAATTCAATGATGTGATTGGGTATCATCAGAAAGTATGATAGGAAAAGGCTGCTAAATCGGAAAGTAACAAGGGTCATTACTTTCCAAACTTTACAGTATAAACATTATCAATAATTACTTTAATCATTTGTACATGTTACAGGTCAAATTTGATTTCAGGTTACTTTTGACTTAACCTAGGTTGATTCTCAATTTTCTTTGTTTCCTAGCCCTAATTCATAAATTAGGGTTAATTATTTTTTGAGGTTTTCAGTTTTCTGTGTGTAACTGTGTTTTTCAAAGTTACTATTGTAACATTGACACTGAAAAGCTTTGTGTTGACAAGCCAATAAAATATTATGTTTGTATGGAAAATGCAAAATCTTCAAAGTACATACCTTCCCAGTTTATCAACAGCAGTCAAGTCAGCACCATTGTGCAACAGAAGTCCTAGACATTCAACATTCCTAGGATAACAATATCATTGAAGCATTTACTGACTGTCAAAAAAGCACCACCCCTAATGAGTAAGGTTAAAGAAAGCCAGTAAATCTCGGTTCAAACTATTGACTGCTCCACAACAGTAAATTTATGTTGTACCGTCAACTCTCTCTTTATGGACACTTACACGAGAATGGACATTTTTAAAAGACAAACACTTAGTGGAGGCCCCTTCCTGCCTTTTCAGTCACTTTTACTTTAGCTAAACTCTCCATAAGACAGACCCTTCATTAAGATGGACAGTTGGATTCACTTCCAAACATGTCCATCCTGGTTAGAGTTGACTACATTATATGATACAAATAATATGTGTGTGACTTACCCACTACATGCAGCAGCATGAGCACATGTGTGGTCATTATCATCTTTTGCATTCACATCATTTCCTAGAAATAGAAAGGGAATGTTTTAGTCACTCAGAGGTATGTACAAGATACTATGATTTATATTTCCTCTAGTGGTGACTGCCGGTAATTTCTTTTTAGTAAAATCTAAATAGTGCTCTATTATCGAATCTGCGTTCTGATTGGTTGAGCTACTACAAGGCTACATGTTATAGCCCACTAGTAGTGAAAAACGCCGGCTTTGAAAACCAAAACAATGGTGGCTGAATCGCGTATTGCTAGCTAAAGTTGTTTTGTCTCAATATTTTTGACCAACTAGTTGGAATAAAACAATTTATTATTCCTGTCACCCTCGTGGCCTCTAAGTCAATAGTCCATTCACCCTTCGGCCTCATGGGTTATTGACTCAGAGCCCATTTAGACTCAAGGAATAATTGGTAAATAACAGCAAGGCTTTAGAAAGATGAATTTTGTATTAATTTCTTTTATGTTTAATAATGAACTACTTGCCATTGATGCAACTTATATAACAGTTGATCAGTGATTACTCACCATATGAAATTAGTTTCCTACAGCAGTCTGTATGTCCACCTAAGCTTGCCATGTGAAGAGGTAACATTCCAAATGAACCCCGTCTATAAAAAATTTACAAACTACACATTAGACTTGTATCAAAGTATGCAAAGAAGATCAGTTAAGCTTGCATGTATTAGCCCAAGAGTCATTTTAGTTAGTTGAAAAAAATTGTTTGACGAGCAGGATTGATAATCAATACATCATCACTAGTCGCGAATTAATAATAATCAGTACATCATTTATTGATTGATAATTACACTAGTGGTGAATTCATAATTATTTTTATTTGTTTTATCAATTCATTGCAATAATAACTGTAATAATTTCACTCCAGCAGTTCAGCTTGAAAGACGGCTTTTGATCTACATGAATTATTTTATCAGGAATTTAATCAATTTATTTTTACTAACAGTTCTTCTGTAATTCTAATTCCTCCAAAAACCTTCACTTCCCTGTTGGATAAGTTAAAAATGGAATTCACTAGCCCAATCACAAAATCCACCAGCAATGGGCTGTCAGACACAACTTTCTTTTCTCCCCCCCCCTCTCCCCCAAATACAGAAGCTTCCCTCACAGGACAAGTATTACAATGTACCTCAGGGTGCCCTCTTAATACAGGTGTGACAGTACGAACACTGAATCTAGTAACCAAAAACCAAAAACCGTCACTTCCCCATTGGATGAGTTAAAAATGGAATTCACTAGCCTGATCACAAAATCCACCGGCAATGGGCTGTCAGACAAAACTTTGTTTGCTCCCCCCCCCCCACCTTAAAACAGAAGCTTCCCTTGTAGGACAAGTATTACAATGTACCTCAGGGTGCCCTCTTAATACAGGTGTGACAGTATGAACACTAAAACTAGTAATCAATGAACCCTTACCTAGCATGGGTTGCTCCACTGGCTAACAGAACACTCAGTAGTAATTCTTGACCATGTAAGGCAGCTATATGCAAAGGAGTATTACCTCGTATGTCTGCTGCATCCACATAACAACCTTAATAACAAACAAAATGAGCTGTACTGTCAAATTTTAAATTAGGGTTCATCAATCTTGTCACCCCGACAGTTTTTACTAGCTTGATCAGATCTGGACATAATTATGTGTTAAAATGTGCCATTAAGGAGGTTTCACAATATTGTTAAAGTCGAACCTTCCAAAAGCGACCACCCAAAATGCAAAGACTTAGTGGTCACTTACAGCAGGTGATCGCTTACAAGAATCGAGCCACATGGGCCTCTTCCAAGATGAGGTTTGGGCACATCTATTTTATGGAAGATAATTAATGTTATTGCCTACAATTTCTAAGTCACACACTGTGAAGTTCCATGTTGTTAATAATGCTCTTTGTACATACTGTATTATTATTCTCGGTAGCATAATGCACACAAGGAACATGGAGATCAGAGAATGCGTCGAGTGGTCACTTACAAGAGGTTAAAAACAATGGAAAATCTTTAATCCTTAGGCCCAAAAAGTGGTCCATTACTAGAGGTCTAAACTGTAAGGCTTTGACTGGAAAACTTTGGTGTTTTGGATTCACGGTCGCTTTTGGGAGGTGGTCACACATGGAGGTTCGACTGTCTCTCATCTCCAGAAAACCAGTGACACAGACAGGTAGTAGGGTAGAAAAAAAGGGTATGGTCAAATAGGCATGACGATGTCACAGGCTCAACAAAAATGTAGGCAACCTGTCTTAATTAAATAAAGGTGAAAGGAATTTTCTTTTTTTTTTTTAAACCAGACCTATACAACGTTCCCTGAATCATCACAAAATCACTGAATTCTCCCAATTACATTCCTAAATTTTGCTCCACCTTTCCTTTAACATCTAGAAAACAACCGGGTACACCTGTACTTACATGGGAATAGGAAACTGGCTATTTTCAAGCACCGCCAAGGATTTGAATTGAGGATAACAGAGAACAATAATTAGATTGTACACAAAGTCAGATTGTCTCAAGGAAACTATGTAGAGCTAAGGGAGCAGATAACTGATCGTATTATACCTACACTGTAATAGTTATCTTCAGTACAAGGGATGCAGTATAAAGCTCTTACCATTTTGCAGAAGTGTTTGAGCTCTTGAGCAGCGACCATACAAGGCAGCATAATGAAGAGGCGTTCTCCCACTCTTGCACTTAACAGACATATCAAATAAAAGTTTAACCATTACAAACTCTCAACCATAAAAAATTAATTTATTCAGTGACAATGAGGGCAGCACATGACAAACCTGCAAGTTTGGATTTGCACCATCCTTTAACAGCAGTTCAAGACACACATCACCTTGCCCTGACACAGCGGCATAATGTAATGGAGTCTACAAAGCACAAGAATAACTGAATAACCATGGTATAGATGTATATACATGTATGTAGTAGGTACAGATATACTGTACTAATGCTTACATTGTATGTCCACATGCAGTTTGAGCTTTTTGAAGTGACCCCTATAAATTTCATGCCAACAATAAAAAAAAAATACATGACCTGTTGTTCTCAAAAGACTATTGATGAAGAAAACCTAGTCACAGATCCTGGTTTCAGAGATCAAAACTCCATACCCCATTTTCGTCCTTTAACCACATCCTTCAATTGGGACCACACATACCAGCATGGATATACAATGTTAGTGAGTACCCCTCCCTCCACCCCCAGGACACTGTTGGACACTGCTTTATCGCATTACAGCTGTATGTTCTATGAATACCACTTACCATGCCTTTTTTGTTAGTGGCATTGACAGAAGCACCATAGCTGATGAGCTCAGTGATCACAATGTCCTGACCATTAAGACAAGCAATGTGTAGAGGGGTGTTACCTAGCAGATTTGTAGCATCCACCTGACACAAAAAAAGGTATAAAAAATTAGTTTTAGTCAACCAGGACACAGTAAAACCTAAACCTGGTTTTAACTTGGAGGCAGCGTGATCAAATGGTCAACAGGTAAGACTCATAATTAAGTCCTGCTGAAATCATAAACCAGATTGGATTCTTGGATGCCTGACTTTAACTCCTCTGCATACCACCTGTATGATCAAAATGTTTCCTGTCAAATCAAATCTGGCATGTGAATGTGTATCACGAGCTCACCAATCATGGCAGTAGTTTGTTTTTGAAGTTTACTACTGATAGGCTTCTAGTTTTCAACTGATTGCAGGCTCAACTCTAATTGGAATTCTTTATTGCAATGTTTTTTTAGCCTTGGCTAAATCTATATATGACAACAACAACTTTATTTCAGTATTCCCACATGAGCACATGGTATTACCTACATTATTCATGTTATAAATCTTAAATCAAAATAAAGGCTATAATTAAAGAACACATTTTTGTCTATATTCCATACATGAATGTATGTACATGAATGTAAGTACAAATACTGTAAAAACGACAATACTTACCACAGCCCCTTTTTCTAGTAGCTGCTTAAGTGTGGATAACTGTCCACCAGCTGCTGCTGCATGAAGAGGTGTATAATGCTGAATAAAAAACAATAATAATAAATGAATACTCAATACTCCTAAATTAATTTTGTTACAACAACAATAAAAAAAATATATTCTTGCAAAAAAATCCTGTATTTACATTGTAGCATAAACTTACCTTCTTGTCTTTACAGTTGACCTCTGTTCCTGACTTGAATAAGATTTCTAAGCATTCAATGCGACCTACAACATGAACAATCACAAAAAATTAATATTGTAAATTAGTGGACTCAGATTTTGAACTCATGTTATGTGGCAGTACACAACAGTTTTACAGTTTTTAAATAAGGGTTAGCATTTACATTTGTGGTAAATAAGGAGCCTAAGCAATGACAACAGCAACGGCAAAAAAGTTAATTTGTGCTGTTTCAAACATCATCACCCTTATTCCAAGGCAACTCTTTTAATTGGTCAAATGTTGGCGACTTTTTCAGGAGTTGAATTCTATAGGACTGCATCTAAGTTCACAAAAAGAAACAGAAAATAGCTGACTTGTGTTCAGGTCCTCCATAAAAAGGGAAATTAGAACATTCACGTTGTAGTCGTGCAAGGACGGCAAAGAAATGTACAAAAAAGTGTGCTTTTTCAATTCACTTCATCCAGTTTCTTGTTTGATTAACCAGAGTTTGCAGGGTTTTTCAAAGTGACAATAGACTAACGATGGCAACACAATAACCTTGAGCAAGGAATCTGACATTGTTGCTGGCCAAGATTTGAAGGAGCAATATGGACCTCTAGAAGATTTAGACATATAAACTGATGGAGTGGATATTCCGCTATTTTTAAACTCTCTTGGAATAGACACCACAACGTTTATTAGGTCATTTATGGTAATCAGTAAGTTACTACTAACAGTATACTTAATTCTCATGTCATTGTGTTAACAAAAGCTCCCTCACCAGTTAAAACTTACCCATAAATGCAGCCCAGTGAATTGGCTTTCGGTCTTTCTTATCACTTGCATTGACATGGGCACCTTTTGTTAAAAGAAGCTGTGCCATCTAATGGGAAAAACAAAAGTAAACTTCAAGGAGGGGCTTTTTAGATCTAATGTTCTTTGGATCTACACTCAAGTTATCAACCATGATGCAGTACAAGGTGTGGTACAGGGAGTGACTTCATTATTAAAACTTCATTAAGCCACCACCCTTGGGGTACCCAAACGCATCGGCTTTAGTCATGTAAATGCTATATTTCAGTCAATTTAAACAAGTTTCTTTACATATGTAGGTTTACGCAGAATTTGTTAACGTGCAAAAGTACGTAATTTAGTTTTCATCATTTGTTCATTGCTTGTAGGAATTGATTGTGACTGATAAATCAAAAGTTGAATGAAAGCTGCATTTTCTTGAATGAAAAACATGCTCTTTTGTCCTCAATTTTAGTCCCCAGAATGCTTCTTTTCTTTCTTACATTCCCCCCCCACCCCCCACCCCTTCAATGCCTGGCAGGTTACCAGAACACTGAAAATTGCATTTTAAGGCATGGAAATTTCAAACTTTTCTGGGGAAGCACGTCCCCAGACACCTCCCCCCCCCCTCCTTGAAAAAGGGGACTAACAGCCCCCTTTTGATACAGTTGGTCACACTATTCAAACTTGCTGGATACTTCAATTTTTATTAAAACCCCTCGGTACCAGCAATTGGTGGCTCCCTAATGGAGGTTAGCCACTTAATCAAGGTTTGTCATAAATTAGTAGAATCTTTAGCATAAAAATCACTTCATTTTGACACAAACATGCAATAGAAATGGCAAGTAGTCCATCAGTGGTCACTTCTATCTTGGACTGTATTTTCCTTCACCATGATTATTTTTAAAATTAAGCCAACTAAGTCCATCAAATACTTGATGGTGGCTTACTAGAGGTGACAACTGGAGAACTCTCGCTGGGATGGCAAAAGGTAGCCGCAGCAGCTTGATAGAGGTGGCCGCTTAAAAGAGGTTTAATTTACTGTAAAAAATTATTGATTTCTAAAATTGTCTTGGGACTTTGATCACTGGCTGCTTATTAGGTGACCACTTACATGTAATGGTGGTTTCACTGTATTTTTACAATAATTATTATTATTAATCACTCAAAATATTTCCCCAATTCTGATTGGCTACAGCAAACGCATAATTCACCATAACCAGTTACTGATAACCAAATTTGGAATAATTTTGTGTTTAACAAGGAAATGACGTCAACAATGCAGCCCGCTACAAGTTAAGGCACCATTACAAAGAAGACCTGGGGACGAGGTTGAGTTGTTTTGGTTGTGAAAAAAACATTGGCGGACATTTCAAGAGTAAGAACTACAGCTGGAACTAGGCGAAATAATAGCTAAAAACATAGCAACAACAGCAAGAAGACAACTCAGAGGGTGACATCTGCTATTTGGAGAATATTTGTGGAACTGGACAAACCTAAAAGTCCACTATTGAAGATGAACTTAACAATAATGCAGGTGAGCATGTTTTAGCTATGTTTTTAAACTAGGAATTATTTTGAATGAATTATAAAGCAGTTAATGAATTCGGCTTTCATAGGATATGATGAATTAAGCAGATCTCAGGGGGTGTTATCCACCGAGGCCGATAACACCCTCCTCGATCTGCTTAATTCTCCATATCCTACAAAAGCCGAATTCATTAACTGCTAATTATAAAGCTTTAATTGCATAACTTTTACCTTACCTCAACATGGCCATTGAATGCTGCATGATGAAGACTTGTCCTTCCAGCTCTGTCAGTCACATTCACATTTGCCAGGTGAGGAATCAGAAATTCTACAAAATTCATTGTATAATAATAATTTATAATCTCCTTCCTGTGAGTGTTGTGTATGTGAGTGTACATGTACCATGCCAAAGGAATTTAGAAGGAATTTTTATTTTGATAATTATTATTACAGCTGTATTCTTGGATTGCAACCACGTGACAAGGCGACCATGTTGGGTGTCAATACAATAGACTTTTTTCTAGAAGAATTTACATAAAAAAGGAATTAAGTTCCCAGTGGAGAGTAATGCTTTTTTCTTGATCACCAACATGGCCACAGTGACGTCACGTGCAAACCAGCAATGCTTATAGCCACTGTTCACCTCAACTAGCAATTGCTTACTGAGAGCAGTGCAGTGCACTATTAAATTGTATTATCAGTGTTTGTACTCTTTTGAGCTTTTCAAATTCCATGACCTTCTATGACTATTTCCATGACTTTTTCAAGTTTTCCATGACCTTAGGTTAAGCTGTTGCTTTCGAAAATTTTCAAAACTCTCCTTGTTTTAGCAAATTAATAAAACGATTTAATAATATGATTTGTTAAATAATTATATATATGAAAAATTAATAAACTGAACTGAACCATTACCCTTCAAAGCTTCAGAGGTATAGAGCAAAAGAGGAGTTAATTACAGAGGTTAAGAGTATTCACAGGAAACAATCATTAAACCCAGTAGGAATGTCTTGCTGTATTGCAAGTAATGTTCTCCAACCCCCCTTCTAGAGAAATGTACATGTACAGATAATGAGGAATTGAGCCTGGGTTTGATTTAATAAAACTATTACAAGTTTAGTGTAGCCATTGTTTTTAGACACTAAAACAATGAGCACACTAGTAAATTACATGTACACTTGTAAAAGTTTTATTAAATTGACCCCTTTCTGTCTTCCAGTTAACTTTTAAGTCAAATGGTTAATTAGTGTTGGTCTCTCTGAACGTTTTTACAGTTTTGTAGTCAACATGAGCCAGCTTTGGCACACTGTTTTTATGTTTGTACTGTAATTCATTGTTTAACTCTCAACATACAGGATATACAGTGTGTGGCTGAGATTCCAGTTTTGAGAGCCAACAGAGGAGGCCTAAACAGCCTTGAACTTATGGAATTTTGCAAAATAAGAGAGTAATTTTTTCACATTACAGAGTTTCAGAATGTCCAATTTTGAACGTACCGGCACATCTGATGTGATTGTTGCCTGCTGCCACATGAAGAGGGGTTTGCCAGTTTTTGTCTCTTGCATTGACATCAGCTGAACTTTTTATCAGTGCTTTCACACACTCCTAAAAAAATAGTGACAAAATAATTTATTGCAATACCACTGAGTAAATTAATATTACATGTGACTTCATCTAAACATAACATTTTGAAACAAAAATGGCCAAACCATAAAGACAATACCACTTTTAGACACTGAATGTCAAATTTCCATGTAGCTTACAGTGTTCAATATAGGCCGCATTTTTGTGTCATTGACGCTGAATATTCTATTCTGATGCAAAATGAAATTATCGTGGAGTCATACTGATGCAAAAAAAGAAGTTACTTCATGTTTTACATGTATGTAGAAGTACTTCCAAAGTAGTAGGCAATAATACAAGTAAATTTTGCAAAATAGGTGAGCTTACAAGCCCGAAATGAGAGCAAGAAATGACTGTCATTTCAGGCTACCTGCGTACGAGAAGTTTTTGGGTCAGGCATTCCACGCAATTCCAGGAGAGACTGGAACGTACATTTCGACTTCCTGCATACGTTGCTTTGCTGATCGATTCACACTTCATTTGTTTGATTTGTTCTTTTATTTTTGTTTCATAATGAAACAACAGTTTAGAATTATCATGATAGTTTGACCCGAATCATTGCTGAAATGACCCAATTTAAAATGCCATGTGGGACATATGACCCATTTTGACTAATTAACACTGAGCTTACCACACTCCCAGAAGCACATGCCCGATGTAAAGGAGTCATCCATTTGTTGTCCTTTGTGTTCACTCTGGCTCCTGAAATATGCATTATCTATTTAGTCATAATTATCTCATTACAATACTGTAAGCAGAGAAAAGTGTAAGGTACAATGGGAGCCCTATTTACAGAGGTAGCAAAGGAGTGATAAAATGCATTACTTAGGACAACAGGGCATCACTATTGGGGTCTCATGTTCTGGTAACTGGGGTCAAAAAATGATTGTTTCTCATAGCAGGGAATTTAGTACAAAGCAAATTATTAGAGTCATGTACCTGTACTATCACAGTTTATTGTTAGTAAAAAACCATAGTGAATAAAACACTTTCATTCCCTGAAATAATTTCTTAGCACCGTCGCATCCCAAAGTTGGAAACCCTGCATTCAAATGTACAACTTCACTAGGCCACAATACTCTGTGTTTCTGTTAACAGCTCCAGCTCTGACTTTGTCCTGAAAGAAACCCAACTCTACACCCACACTTGTAGACCTAGGACTTAGAAGTGGTTTATTTATCTATTGACTATTGACAAATTTATAGAAACATTCCTGTTGAATTATGTTTTTATGGCTTTCCATGTTATTGGGAGATAGAGATCACACTATTTTTATGATAGACCTGCACCCTTTGAAACCTCTTACTTCATTGGTCCCTATATCGGTAACCTGCACTACCTACTGTTTTCAGGGATAGGGGCATTGTTGTCACCATCCCTATTGTTTTCCCAGCCAATCACAAACCTTCTTTGGAAAAGGTGCAGGTTGGCCCTATTTTTTACCATATGTCACAATGTATGATGTTGTCACTTACCATGAGTAATAAGAATGCTGACACACTCACTTTCCCCACAATGTGCCGCTGCATGTAAAGCAGTTCTCTTTTCCTCATCCTAAATTATAGAAGCAAATTAATGATTACTACACGTATAACTGCGTTATCATTATCACTTGCTGTAAACTAGACTCTAAATCTCTCTAATAAATGTTAGCCTGAGACCAGGCTCTGCAGTGGGGAAAAAGGTGAAAAAGAAGATCGGAGTGGTAGTCTGGGAAAGAGCTGGGTGGCAGAGCCTGGAGACATGCCTTTGATGCTACTGATCTGCCCTTCACCAATTAAACTGTCAAGTAAGGTTCCCATCACAAATGTTTCTGCGCTTTTGTTGCTGGGAAATGCAGCCTTGAGCATGAGTGTATACATGTAGGTTGCTTTTATAAAATATATTTTAATTCACCTGGATGATACAGAGTGCAAAAACAAGCACTTTGCTTTGATTGCCAACTGGAGTAACAACGGTTTCAGCAAAGTGAAATAAGGCAGTTCAGAGGAATATGTGCCATGTGTGACACGTGAACAACAAATTGGGGATCATTTAATTTCACAGAACAAGAAGAGAATGAGCATTGAAAACCACATCAAGAGTAACACCAACAGAAAAACTAGAAGAAGTGGTCACACATCTTCAACGGCGTAAAACATTTGAAACATTTTACTTATTGTTATACAACAAGGACAGTCTGATGCACAAGGAGAACTCTCTCAGGAATTTTACAGTGTAAAACTGTCAAATAGGTGCATCATAATGCTCATTGATATAGCTTTTATGTACCAGCCAATCTATGGATTGGTACAGTTTATAATTATTATTTAGCGGAAGGAAATGTGTCAGATAAGCACCTTATATGACAGACTATTCAGTTCAAGTGTATTCCTGATGAATTTGTTGGCTATTTTTATATGTCTGCAGTGTTCCAGCCAGAGTGCGCCATTGCGTAAATCCCGCAAAAGATCGAGAGATGGCACCCACCAAAAGCGTTCAAGGGCCATTATGGCCCTTTCCTTCTTTAATTCCCTGGGCTTAAAAACGTCTCTGTTACTTCAACTACGATAATTTTCCAATAAAACAGAATTTTTAATCTAAAGAACAACGACTCCATACCTTTGTACACAACATGAAAATCAATCGATGAATCTTCTTGAGTTTACCTAATTTACCGTGAGTGGTCTGGAGACCACTGAGCCTCAACTTGGCTTTTGTAATATCGCAAGAGCTGATGGGTAACCATATGGCATCTCAAGAAAAAGGACGAACCTGACAAACGCATAGCCGAGGTCTGTCGAAAGTTTTTTCTCAGTAAGTAACGAAAAAGTGGACGGAGGCGAAGCAGTTCAGAAGACGCGAAAGCAAGCAGATCTTGACAGTGAAGTGGAAAATAAAATGAAAAAAATTACTTACTATTTTTATTGCATAAATTCTGATTTTACTTTTGCTTTATTACCGAAGATTTCCTCTATTGTGTATAAACAGGGATACTCCATGTCAGCTTCAAATAAACTGCCATTTTCATTTCCTTAACTTTCCGACAGTTTCCTCTCTTTTGCATATTAGAAAGATACTGGTACATTGGCCCTTTCTTGAAATATCTGGCCACCAAAAATGGGTTGTAGGGGCCACTTTGGCCCTCAAGCAGAAATTTCTGGCTGGAACACTGTCTGCTCAAATTACATAAAAGTAATAAACATTTTCCACAACCACTGTTATCTCCATACAGTTGTGGTTTACGCAATCACAGAGCACAAGGCTTAGCTGTATATAGTCTTAAATATAATCCACTGGTTTTTCATGTTTATCATGCCTTTGGTAGGAGCATGATTATACTGCTGTGACTTTGGAATATTGGTTTATCACCCAATCGCTTTGAAAATGTGATCGTGGTTTATCACAGGAAAGAAATAATGCCCACAAAATTAACTGCAAAACATGAAAATAGTGGAGTACACAAATTTTGTATGTTTGCAACTTAAAGTGGCTTTCTGTTGTCTACCACGACAAGGCATTTTTCAGTAGTTTGCATTATTGTGTTGTTTGAGCTTGTACATAGTCTTCAATTTTAAAAAACTGGTACACTGTATAAATGTACATTGTACATGTGGTGTATTGTCACACTTTGTGAAGCTAAACTACCATTTACTGATACTTTTCAACTTGTGGATCTTTGTAATTAAAAATTCTACCAATCTGCACTGAAAACTACATGAAGTATCTTCAGAACAACAGTTCCCTGCTAGCGTAGGTCGCTCACAGCAAGAAGGAAAGGAAAACAAGAGACCTGCTATCCTCTGAGACACTGTTTTGTATAACTGCTGACCACATTAGTAACCAAAACTTACTGGTTTTCACACAGGTGGCCCCAACTCATTACATGAACGCGGACGTGATTCTTGCTTGCGAGCGGTGTTGTGTTACAAACGGTTATTTACAAAGGCTTGTATGGGATCGATCGGTTTTTCTTAAAAGAGATAAAAAATGTTATGTTTTTAAGTAAAATCGACGTACCTTATTGCCTTGTTGTATGCTTTGTTGTTTACCCGCGTCTCAGGCCGTTTTGAAGCGTTTTCGGCGAGTTAGCGCTATTTTGGTGTTCCACTGCTAAAAGAAAGACAAGGCAGAACAGTGATTCCCGGAGTGTCCTTCGCTCAAGGCGAATAATTCCACGCGAAAAATACCCCCGGCCTCAATTCCTTCAGAAATTCAAAGCAGAGATGTTGCAGTTCCATGTCCATTCACTCGATTCGCAATTCCTCCCACAGATCGTTCACTAGCGATGCTTTCATCTCTTGCTCGATCGACTTCACGATTTCAAAATAGGCTCGTCCAAACTGCCGTGGACCTGTTCACCGATCGCATAGTATGTCGGGTAACTAAAATAAGCCCCGTGAGGGTAGCCAGCGGCCCGCACTCGACAAACAAACAAACCCGTTAGCCCCGCTGGCTCTGCTTTGAATTTCTGAAGGAATTGAGGCCAGGGGTAATTTTCGCGTGGAATTATTCACCTCGAGCGAAGGACACTCCGGGAACCACTGTTCTGCCTTGTCTTTCTTTTAGCAGTGGAACACCAAAATAGCGCTAACTCGCCGAAAACGCTTCAAAACGGCCTGAGACGCGGGTAAACAACAAAGCATACAACAAGGCAATAAGGTACGTCGATTTTATTTAAAAACATAACATTTTTTATCTCTTTCAAGAAAAACCGATCGATCCCATACAAGCCTTTGTAAATAACCGTTTGTAACACAACACCGCTCGCAAGCAAGAGTCACGTCCGCGTTCATGTAATGAGTTTGGGCCGCCTGTGGTTTCAAAACCAGTTTTGTTTAATGTGGAATGCGCATGCCCTGTTGAGAAAAGTGCACCAGGAATTTCTGTGCCTACAGTTATCGTGCAAACAGGCTCTTTAAGATGTCTTGCACATGACTAAAACTTTACTGGTTGTTTGGGAAATGCCAGTTCATGCAAAAATCTCTCTCTTTCCTCTCATTTTTCTTTTGCCGTGAGACACTTACATAATCAACCAATGATGTTAATTAGCCAGCCTGAGACTTTTTGGCTCTCAAAACGAAGGATTCATTTGTTTTGGTGCCTAGCAAATTTAAATGTTATTAATTGAACTGATTATAGGTATACAAACAGATACGGTAATTATTACTGTCTTCCATAAATATGGTAAAACTGACAAGCCAAATAATAATCAGAATTCGAAAATAAGGGAAATCTACCACACTCCATCTTCTAAACACTGCTGGGAAAATTTCCTGATGTTATAAAATGAGACTACACAAAAGTATGCCGGACCACTTGTTATTTTATTTCTGCTATTCCAACCTCCCTCTCATAAAATTTCAGCTATTTGAACCACAATTTTTGCCCTTGTAAGTCCAAATTAACCACACATAACAACATTTAATTAATTGCAACTTGCTTGTGGTTTGTAAATATTTGATAAGATATTTTCAGAGATTGCTTGATTTAACATGAAAAAAATTATTTTCAGGAGCACGAACAAAAAAGAATAAGGTAGAAAAAATAAGCTTACAAAGTTTGAGATTAAAAGCTTTTTTATTTACCTGAAGGTTAACATCCTCCCTTCTGCTTATTAATGTTCGCAACTCCGCTGCATCGCCATGAAAGCAGGCTTGGACAAGGGGAGGCTGTTACATGTAAGGAAAGTATCAAAAAATAAGCTTCTGTCGTGAACATATTTCCTCTTGCCTACCTTTCAAATTACACAGATCGATCGGAAACTGAACTACCAGCCGAATACATTGACAATCAACTAAATTTCCTGGATGGTTTTAAATAAAATTCACTGCTTACCTCGTCCAAAAGTTGTTGAACAACCATTTAAACTTTCATTCCGTCCAGGAATGGTCTAATGCAAATTCCCCTACGTACAAGAATGCAACCAAACTTCCGATGGCTCCAAACTACGACGTTTTCAATTAACTGTCACCTCTCCAAAGCTTTGATAATTTCCGCCAATGGGTCGATTCCAGAAAAATTAAATGGACGCATTAGTTTAAAAGCATTTGCAACGAACCTAACGCAAATTATTATTCGGCTTTAATTTTCCTGCAACCCAAAACACAGCACAAGCATTGCTTCAAGCTATCCGCCATCTTGGACGGCTGCAACTAAGGATGTGATTGGCTAAAGTATGTCATGTGAGCATTCGTGCTGGGAATGAAGGCCCTGAAGCGGAAATTGGCGCCTTTTTACCGGGGATCAGACGCTTGGATATTTTCGCCATGACGTAACGTAAATTGCAAGAATCGAAAAATTTTTTAATGTTTTAGAATTTTGAAGGTTTTAAACACAGGAGAGGGAGTTTTATTTAGTAGGGTAAGAGTGGGTATAACAACAATACTGGCGACTGTACTGACCCGGGTGGAGAGGGGTGTATTAAAATGTCAGCAAGTCCACAGCAACAAACCAATGAGTGGTGCAGGAAGGGTGTACCTTGATAAAATAATAAATCAGCCCTTTGCCGTATTGCCAGCCTTACATCCAGTTTTGTTTTTGTTTTAATAACAAAGTATTAAGGGGAGGTCCCGCCCCTTACCTTGCATCCTTCCACTAAAAATTTGTAACTATCCCACATTTTTACATAAAAGCACGGTATTCTGATCCCGCGGGAGATTGCTTCCAGACGGGACTCCTGTTGCAGACCAAAAAGACACCCTGCTTAAAGACACCAAATTAGGCTTCAATAGATTGTGGTAGCATAATTTTTGGCATAATTCGTCATTACGAGCATAATTGTAATGTCTTTTCCAAAAAAAGCACTGCCAGCTCAATTTGCACTTTTAATTTGGCTAGTTTTGCAGCACAAAATTGTTGTTTATAGATCATGTAACCAGTTATTTAATTTGGGGGCCGAGATTTGGGGGGGTTACTGCCATATATGAGCTATAGAGGTATGTGCTGCTGTGAAGGGTATGGTTTTTAGGCAGTTTACTCTAGGATAGGATATATAAATCAGAACGTTTGGGTCTAGAATAGGGTATCATTTTTCAGGAAACTGATTAGTCGGTTGAAGATTTTATCTAGACTAGGGATTGTGGCATAAGGTTTTGTTTTGGCTAGACTACAGTGCTAGTGACCTTAGCAGTTTCTGGAAAACAGCTACTCTAGGATAGGGGGTATTTGGGGAGTTTTCTAGTATAGGGTAGCAAAATTCAGCTGAACTAGCTCTGGTATCGGTACGAGACCTTCACAGCTAAATGTGATGGCATTTTGCCCAGAATACCCTAAGTGAGACCAAAATCCAAAATTTACACCCCTAAGCGAGATGACGAGCATTCCCACCCCTTTCACATGCAGAGTCCCTCCGCCCCCACCCCCCCGACAATGCATGCACATAACTACCTCGGTTACCCAAGATTTAACCCTAGATAGCATCCGCGTGCTGGTGTTTCAGGGTCACCCGACGGGAACTGTTGAGAAAAAGACCTAAAACAATAATAAAGCATGAATAAAGCTTTCTGAAGCCATTTTAAGCATTTTGGGAGATTGCTGGGGAAAATGTAGCTGTTCCTCACTCCTAGCAAGACCGGATGGAAGAGTTCCAAGCCAGCAAGGTGCACCTACAACTTGCAAACTGACCTACTGGGAAGTTTCCCAGCAGATGTACGTATGTCCAGACATTACTGGCCAGTTTAGGTGTGGTCAAAGGGCAAAATTCACCCCTACAGTGGAGGAAGAAAGGGAAAGGTTTCTGACAAATAACACCTAGCAGCTATTCTAGACATCAAATCCCCTCGGACACCCTGAACTATCTTTCTCCAGGTGCAGATTACCCAGCTGACACTTTTCTTCCAAGGACATAATATTTCTTCCACATCTCCCAGCCAGCAAAAATTGGCCTGAAGAACAGATATTTTGAGGAACGACTATTAATTTTAAAGTTTAAATTTTCACCAAATGATTGATGAGTTCTATTGATCGTCTCAAACCCAAAATCATGGCTCATTGCACTACACGTGTTGTAGTGCTAAAAGCTAGGCCTTGTACTCCTTACTTCGCACATGACTAATTTTGGGTTTTAAGTACACAGTGGTTTTCCTGACAGAAATGGGCTCAGTAAGGTGCTTTTTGAGTATATGCAACAGATGCATGCTATGAAGAAAGATTCCATACTTTCTGTAAGGTAATGGAAACCCACAAAAATATTTAAAGGATACAGAAGGATTTGATTGGTTAAAATTCTTGCTCAATATTTTTTATTGATTGTTTGTCAACCAAGCTATCCTTAAAGATAAGGACTTTACGTTCTTACTTTTTGTAAATGGCAGTGTAGAATTTCAGCCTTGTGAAACTTTGTTGTATTATTTCCTCTCATTAACACGATCAAATTATGCCTAGTGTCCTATTTTTACATGAATTTTACTTATTTTTATAATCACTTGAGTTGTGAGTATTCGACAAAAGCAACGACCATTTTTTTTCTGCTGAGGTTCTCTTAGTAGTGCGTACTTTCAATAATTTAAAATAGGGCAATATTCATGTGTTAGAACAGTCAGCCAGATGAGTCTATGAAGTCTTAAATGTTATGCTAAGCAGAAGTGGCTTTTAAAGGAAATTTTGAAAAAAGACTAATACTCAGTTTTCAAAATGACTGGTCCAGCTGGGCAATTCCGACTTTTCATACGTGCCATAAATGTTATTGTAGAAATGTTTAAAATAAGACAGTAAGCCAAGGTCTTGAAACAAAACCAAATCAATTTCACTAATTGATTCAATTCCCAGTAAGAGAAGTTAAACATTCTTGTGAGTAATCATGGACGGTCTGTCTCAGCAAGACATGTATATCTGAGCACCCTTTCTTGGCTAATTCAAGTACTTTCTCCAAGTTGTCCACATGCAACCTTGAATCCATCTGAAACATAACAATGTTTCCAGATTTTGGCAAAACTGCTAAGCTTAACTGTGGTCCCCCAAAACTCTCTTCCAGGTAATTGATGTCCATTAATGGTTTATCATTAATGAAGCTCACGGTGCAAGCGCTCACATAATCCTTCATTGGAATACCAGCATCAATAAGGGCCAAAGTGGCAGCATTAATACAGGCACTCTGGTTGGAACCATCTGCCTGAAGAATCTGTTCACATAAACAAATTATAAAGAAAAAAATTATAAAGGGAAACTACTATTATTTTGTTTTAAATGTTCAGTGTTTTAGGGGGTGTAATCACGTAGTGTTTAGTGGCATGTCTTTTCTTTCATGCTAATGATCCAAATTGCTTCAATGTTGAAAACTAGTAACTTGCCAGCGGATAACTTCAAAAAATACTCAACCTCAATGGGTTGACACCTGAGCCCGCAATACAGTCAGATGATACTGGTCAGCAGATACCCTGTTTTGACAGCTGTCAATTGATCACAACATTGATGTGCAATCAGTTTTCTCCTGGGCTCCCAAACTAGCCAGAAAGTGCGAGAGTAAAAATTGGTATGCCTGTGGTGCGGACGGATGGTCGTTGGGTGTACGGTCACATGATAACCAAATTTTCTGGGATGGGTAGATTTACTTAGCTATGGAGCTCCGCTAATATTCCCCACAAGCACATGAATCTGAGTTTTATGAGGTGGATAACATTGACCACCACCTGACCCTGGAGAATTGCCTTGTCAAATTCACCTACACCAGCAGGAAATTCTCATTTTTGCTCCATCAATTTTACAATCCTCCCGGTTGGCCCGGGGTCCCACCCCAGGGGAAAGCCGATGTCATGTGCGTTAGTCTCGCACACGGCTGTTTTTAGCTCGTTACGCAACGGTTGCGTGACGAGCAAACAGCGGCGCCGTGGCCCAAGAAAAATGCAAAACAAGAAAGCAAGAATCACCTGCACATAAATATCAATCTGAGATCGAGGGTAAAGCTGTGTTAAAATAGCAGCCTCAAAAGTTCTTCGAATAAGCATGGTGGTCTCTGTCGACCTCCTGTCTCCTTTTGGTCTTTTCTTCCTTTCACCCGTACTAAACGTCGCCATACTAAACTGACAATTTACAAACACACGATCGTGAAGAATTTTCGCCTTATTTGTAACCTCATGAGGTCCATATACAGTGGCTAACGCTTTCGTATTTCCCATTTCGATGTACGCGGATCCGTCGGCTTGTTTGAAAACCCCCATTCTGCAAATGATTTTTCGAAGTTCATGTGGTCTTCGGCCGTCAAGCCGCAGTCCTTCCGGAGAGAGGATCTCTAAACCAGCCATCTGGACAAGAAAACGTTAACCACTCTACGACTTGCTTTTCAAGGAAAGAATCACCATGCTTTGAGGTGTGCACTTCATGTAAGGTACATTGTCGTGTCAGCTTACATCAGTTAGTCGTTTCCAGTTTATTGCTCGTTCACTTGCTTTTTGCAGGCGCGGCGCGCGAATTTGTTGTTGTTGTTGTTTTTTATTTCAAACCAGAGGACTTCCTATTTTCATTTCACTAAGCAAGCCACATGCAGTCTATGGTGGCGCAGATTACACTGAAAGCAGCGAAATTACATTACTGGAAAGCGGTTTGTTTTACCAGACGTTGTTTTTCAGGTATAATGCTTAAGATTATTAATAATTTTTTGCTGTGAGATATCAGATTACCTTGGGCTCAAGCTTTGCACTGAACTCAGTCTTGCATCACTTCAGTGTAAAATTTTATGGCAAAGCAGCCAAAACAACCGGGAGTTGCACAGATTTACCCTTGGTGTGTTTTTACAATATTCATCTACATCTACATCTTCACTTAATAATTGACAACGGTTTCGCGCATCAAGTCAAGTCCTAGGCTTTCTTGGTGGGGGCCGGGTGTACTCCCATTATAATTCAAATTGAATTTAACAGGGTTAAGAATCCCAGCTGGCCGGAGGCAAACCAGCTAGTTACTTTCAAGCATGGCCAAGGATTTGAACTACCGTGAACAAATCCAGCTAGCTGCTTCATCCTGTGACTACCACAAAGAGGGTTGATAAGTTTAACACTAATCACATTATGACAGCCTTCAGAACATGGGCTTTGAAATACGATAGAGCAATTGATGAAAGATGTTTACTTGGTTAACAAACTGTTACCAATGTCACAGTCATGATTTTTTATACATTAATCTAGCTGCTTGAAAATTATAACGACTGCAACGAAAATGATAATTATTTTCTTTGTTGGTTAATTATTAACAAACCCCAGCCCAACCTCTATTCAGGGAACACTTACCTTAATCATGAGGGTGTCCTCTGAATAGATGTACCACTGTACGTCTATATGATATACATGTATGAGGAAATTCACAACAACAACAAGTTTATTCAGTATTACCATTTTGTACAGTTGTTACCGATTAAAATAACAATAATAAACAGCTAAATTTAAGGAAATGAAGATATGATGGAATGGTAGAATTAACTATGTTTCTTTCGTCTTTCAAATGCTTGAAAGATGAAATTAGCAGCGAGCCTTTCTATCCCCAATTTTAAACCAAAGCGGCTAAATAAAGAACATACCCCTTGAGTTGGGTACTTACAGTACATTAATTTGACATATATATAGGATATATTGTTAAAGTGTGAAGGATAGTTGGTTGCAAAAGTTTAGTCTGGGAAAGTGTATAGAAAATCAGACGATTTTGGCGTAGAATAGACATTCATTTATGAGAGCGTGTTATGAAGATTGGAGTTTCTGGTTCATAGCTCGTCTAGGATGGGGTGAGGAATTTTTTGTGTCTAACTCTCGAATAGGGAAGCAAAATTGCAGCTGAACATGGTCTGGTACAGGCTAAGGCTTCCATGAGGATCCTAATGACATATCCCCACCCTAACATCATCTAATATATATGCCCTTATAAAATCAAACTTAATTGACAGCTGTGATCTGACCTTTCAGAAAAAACCTTTTTCTCATAATCAATTGGTCCTGCAAATTTTATTCTCCATGCATGGCATGAATATCTTGCTTTCTTTCTTTTTAAGCATCGTCGATATGCAAAAACATGGAGAAGACATTTCAGTTTCAAGACAAACTCCCAAGTCTTCCAGTTCCACCATTAGCTCAGACCTGTGAAAAATATTTAGATTCAGGTATGTACAATATTATTGTATTGCTGCAGGGGCAATCCGGTGAAAAGGACATGAATATAAGAATTGGATACGCTTGGAGTGCACTCAACAAAATGATGAAAGTGTGGAAATCAAACCTAAAAAATCATCTCAAAATAGGTTTCTTTCGGGCCACAGTTGAAAGTGTACTGCTTTATGGTGCTGAATGCTGGACGATGACTGGAAAGATGATGAATAGACTAGATGGTACGTACACAAGAATGCTCAGAGCAGTTCTTGGAGTTTCCTGGAAGGAGCATAAAACCAACAAAGAACTGTACGGCAATCTTCCTAAGATTACAGATACACTGATGATCAGGAGGCTGCGGTTTATAGGACACTGTTGGAGAAAAAAGGATGAGGTGATAAGTGATTTACTACTCTGGGAACCAAAGCACGGCGCAAGAAAGAGAGGAAGACCAGCATTGACATACGTAGACCAGCTGCAAAATGATACTGGTTTGAGCATAGCTGAACTGAAGAACATCATGGAAAACCGGAAGGAATGGATGAAGCTAGTTAATGGAGTTCGAGTTCGCTCGAAATAAGCAAGCAAGCAAGCAAGCTGCAGGGGCTTCCAATGTCAATCTTTGGAAGATGTCTGTTCGGAAGATGATTTGAGATCTAGAATTTTCGGAACATTTGTTGGAAAATTTCTTGCTTGCCTGCCTCTCCTATAATTTTTGAACATCTAAAAAATGATATAATTGCCCATTTTAAACAGATTTTTACCCTAAAAAGGTCACCTAGAATTTTCGGGAGCCTTTTTTCTGGCTGAAATTTTCAAAAAGGGTAAGTTTGGATCTCTATAATTTCGGATCACTAGACTTTCAACTAGGAAATCCGAACAGATGAAAAATTTTTAGGGGATAAAAATTATACCTATATCTACCGTTTAAATACTAAAATACATTTAACAATGCTATGTTTAAGCGGTTTTGAACTATATTCTCGTTGGGTGCCCCTGTTGCCAGGAGTCAGGCATTGAGAACAACCACAGGCAGTAATTGGCACCTGGCTTCATGTTGAAAAATTTACACTGATCTCAGAATCTCATAGGTAATTGTTATGGATTTCAAAAATTCTTCTCTTTATGAGTTTCATCCCCTCTTGGAGTCTCAAACTTTTGCTCTAAGCTCTCCAGTTTCAAACAATGATCTCTACAATCCTGTCAGGAAGGGTTCTTATAGCCCCAGTTGTTTAAAAGGTGGATAACGCTATCCATCAGGTAAATCACTGTTCAGTGAATAATGCAGTAATTGTTTTCCCAAATACTTCTTGTTTGGATGGTGATCTCTCCAGTGGATGGCGCTGTCCATCATTTGAACATTACTTAAGCAGGACCTAGGTTTTACAAGGGTGTGGGCAGCTTGGTTAGTCTGGATGAGTCTGGCACAGTATCATTGCTGTTAAAGATGTAAGTGTAAAAGTGAAGTGGGCACCCTGTCAGAAACAACACTACAGACAAATGGTTTTGCAATGGCCACCTTAGGGACTGAGGTACTGTAAATGACCAAAGAACATTCGGGAAGTCTGTTTAATTCAAGGGGTCCAAGCAGGGACTTTTATTAGATGCCTAGGTATTTAAAAGAGAGAGGAATATATTTTTTAATTCATAGCTGTATCAAGTTCAACAAAACTATAATATGCTTTTTGCGAAAATATCAAGAGAGTTTAAATATAGCAGAATATCTACTCCATCAATTGATATGTCTGGCTGTCTAGAGATCCATATCACTCTTTCAAATCCCAACATTGATGTCAGAATCATTGAACATTGAACAAGATGAAGTATGAAAAGCCTTGTTAATCAAGCAAGAAACTGAATGAATCAAATAATTTTGCCCTTTTTACTAATTCCTAGTATTTTGGAGTAATTCTCATAGGGGCATTTATTAGAGAGGGACATCTAATACAATTTTAACAGCGTAGAGGGGTTGTTTATTAGATAAGAGGCATTTATATGGACGTGGCCATCTATTAATAGGTCATTTACAGCAAGTAGCTGTTAGGTGGGTTGGAGGGAGGTAATATGACACCTTTTTGGGGAAATGTTCCAGGACCAGTTCTATTTTTTAAAACACTTAAAGCACATTATTGCAATCAACAATAATAATAACAGTTTATTTATTTATTTATTTATTAAATTCATTCTTGTGTTGTGTTATAGTGAAGCCTCATCTTACAAGAGAGGAGTTTCTCCATACAGAATTTTTAGTGAATGAATTTGCCAGTGGTATTGGAAAAGAACTTCAGAGAAAACTTGAGTTAAGAGCCAAGAGCATGAGAAATTGGGTAACTGTTGATGGTTTTTTCTACTTCAGCATCACTTTGTAGTGCACTGGGTTTATTTTGCTGGTGTATGCAGGTGTAACTAAAGGCATTAAGATTAGGGGTATAGTTCAGTTAGTTAGAGGACCTTTAGTCACACCTGTACACCTTTTAAGTAAATATAAAAGAGAGTTTAAGCTCACAAGTTTACCGCAAGGAGCAAACATCAGATTCAAGTTGAGAATTTCTCAAAAATAGAAAATGAGCAGACAAAAACAGATGAAAACAATTCTTATGGATAAAAAATTGGGTGAAAGTACATACTTTATGTGCATAGAAATAATTTTGAACAGTAAGCGACAAGTAATGGGGAAACTTGGTCGTGTGGTACAAATTCGCATTTGCCATGTGACGTAAACATGATGCTTAACCTCTTTAATAAATAAATGTCAAACCCTCCATGTGTAGAGTTTCATCAATAGGAGGGCTGGCGAATGGTACCTCGGAAAACATGGGTCTCGGAAAATTTTGGCAGGATCTGGGAAGCAGAGGCAGCATTTTGATAAATCTCGTTTTTGATAAGTCTCTCTTGGTCTCGAAGTATTGTTTCTACATGGTTTGTTTTTACTTTTTATGAGTCTCGAAACTTTTTACCAGAGTCTCGGCTCGGATTTTCTAACTAAGATCTTGGCATCTCAGCGAGTCTCGGATTTTACCATTCGCCACCCCTAATAGGAGATTAGACTAAACTGCGGTCTATGTGATCTTATTATGATTAATTTTGATGCACACTTTGACTGGCCACAGATGTAATTCAATGTTTGATATATATTTTCTGTGAAGTAGTTGACAAACCCCTGTCCTAGTTAACGTCAGTGTAAAACTGTATTATGTTATGGTGGAAAAGGCTTGCAAAATTAAAGCTTGCATGGACACATTTAAAAACTTGCTACTAAGAACTTTAGGTGAGAGTGGGCGGGACGAAATGTCTACTATAATCTGAGTACATGTATTGTACTGGCAATTTTTACATAATAAATTCTTTATCAAAAAGTGTGTATGCTTGGGAACTCTTCTCAGGGAGCTTCCAGTAGTCTGATTCCCGAAAGGAGGGATTAACATTTAAGAGAAGTTAAGCTCCTAAGTTTCTCAGTGACTGGTGGAGCCCCTACCCCCCCCCCCCCCCTCTCTCCTTTAACAAAAAGAGGTGTACCTTACCTGCTGAGGTAAAATTTAGGGAGAACACTGAATTATGGAAGGTTCAAATATATGTTTGTTCATCAGCTTGAGACGTGGTGGGAAGATGTAGCGTATCTATCATCCCGCTCTCCGTCAGCACCTACTATCAACATTGGAGGCCCATTACCTATAACAGATATTTGGCCTGCTCAGGAAGGGACCCAAATCAAGAGAGCTGCGTTAATGGTTCATGCAACTCTCCAGAATTGGCAGAGACTCTATAGGTTGGTGAACAAGTATACAAGCACCTTAAATACAGCATTCTAGCAAAAGTACCATTTACAAAGTTGAATATGAAACATTTATGTTTATGGGTACATGCTGCTTATGATAACAGTGAAATCCTTGCAGTCATCTGTGATAAAAGCAGATCATGTTGACCCAGTGTTTTGAAGCCTTAATGATATTGTGCACAGTTGTTGCACACACTCCTTAGTAGGGTGTTCACTAGGCATCGAGAGATTAGAGAATTCTCCATTCACTTTGCAGAATTCTTCGGCAAACGTTTAGTAGCCTATGACTATTTTTTATCCAGACGTGGAGCCTCTTTCAAAAATATTCTCCTGCACCGTTACACCTTTTTCCTGTGACTAGACTTCTTAATGAAAACCCTGCTTAGTTTTACCAAACAAATCAATATCTTTCTGCTGCTCAAGAGGGCTGTTACCATGTCGAGCAAGTCTTCTTGTCACGCAGCACAAAGAGTGATGTCACAGAAAATAGTAGGTCATAGTCATAATCATTACTACATGTACTCTCAAATTCGTCACTTCTTGGGTGTCAATGTAATTACTGGTAAGATAATTTGTGGGGGCAGGCCAGAGGGAAAGGGGCGTTAAAGTGTAATTCTCATTATCACAAAACTTTTGTCATGTCATATTATAACGTGACTGTATGGCAAGAGATCTAATTCAATTCACAGAGTTAACAGGTCAGCGTTAACCTTTTGACAACTGCTGTGGTCATTTTCTTTTCATTATGGAACGATGAATGCATTCATTTTCCTTAGATCTTTCCATCAATACCTTGTTTTGGAAATTCTGACCAATTCTGAGTGAGTTACTCACAAAAATTTTTATACCAAGTAGCATTTTGGGAGGAAATCCTATGACTGGCCTACTACACTTTGCAGCCAAGATTAAATTTGTCCCTGTCCTAAAAAGTTAGCCAGCCGCAATGCAAGAGAAAGGCAAAGGGAGGAAAGGGAGAGAGAAAAAAAGATCATTTATTTTGATATGGAATAGAATCTTCAAAAAAAACAACGCAAAATTTTGGCTATTGGATACTGGTATGCGCAAAAATAAAAAAGCTGCTAATTAATAATTACATTTAATTAGTTAGAAAATATGCCCTTAATGTTGCATAAATTATCTCATTTTTAGCCATTTCCATGCTAATTGGACAAAAACCAGTCCAAAAAAGAGGATGAAATTGCTGGAAAATGTGTTTTTTTCGCTGTAACTCAATGGCAATCAACTTAGCTTAAAGGTTTCTTATTTATGTTATAAGCATATCTGTGCATATCTGTTCATATGGGTTTACTAGCTGATGTTCCATGTTTTGTTTCAGTCTTTTGGAAACTTCTGTGAAAAAACGAGATGTATTAAACATTGTATTATGATAACTTATTGACACACTTGTTTTCCTAATATTCTGTCTTTTCACTCCTTATTGATTTTGATTAATAGGCAAGAAGTACCTGTTGACAGAATGGGTTCCATTCCAATGTGTATGTTTCAATTTTCTCGACTCTACTCTTGTTGCAAGATTCCTGGCAAGGAAAAAGATTCATTAAAAGCCAACTTTGTAACAGGTACAAATTTATTAAAAAGGCAGCACAGCTGAGTGGTTAGCCTGCATCGCAGACTTGGTCAAGCCAAATTCAAAAGGGAAAAATGAAGCTTCATTCCCTTCCCCATGGCCACCTCCTCCATGCAATAATGGGCTGCTGTTTATAAGCCAGTACCTGTAGGAAACTGCAAACAACCCAAATTTGAATGGAGGGGGGAGGGGTGTGGACTGTTTTGTTTTCTGAAGTTACCCCATGAAAGGGCAGTGTCTCAAAAATTTTGCCATTGATTGTAGTTTTTCTTTTGCTGCCCTTTTTTCATGTTTATGCTCTACAAATATACCTAACATGTGGGACATTTGATCGTTCTGATGGCGTACATAGCAGAAAATCAAAGAGCTTTCCAACACATTGGGGCACTGTGTTAGATCAAATTAAGACAGACAATATTATTGTCCAACATTATGGAACTTTTTCGTGAAGTAGTAAAATAATTATTGCCAAGCCTGACTTATTTTATTCTCTTAATGTTTAAGCGCCTTATGCTTCACCACGTCATATTATGGTGCAAATAAGAGGAAGGATCTTTTGTTGCACAGTATTAGATGAAAATATGGAGCCACTTTCACCACCTGAGATAGAAAAGTAAGTATGAGTTTTCTTTTGGTCGTTCATATCTGTGTTATAACAATGCATAACTCACTGTGGTGTGGATAGTGCCATATACAGGATAATTATGATAATAGGCATGTGCCACTGTGACAGATATGATTTTCAAGTAACTCAGTCTGGGATATGGTATAGGAATCAAAGAGTTTGGGTCTAGAATAAGGTGTTTTTTTTCTCAAGGAAACTGATCAATTTATTGGTTGAAGATTTAGTGTACACTAGGAAAATCAGGAATTGACACTCAAAGAAATTAAATAAGAAAACCTTAGTTTACCCACAATTCAGCTTTATTGCAAAGACGGGGTGGACCTTATTATCGTCTGAAAAATACAAGCATCTCTAGGATAGGGAGGAATTTGGGGAGTTTAGTCTACACGAAGTTTAGGGTAGCAAGATTAGGTGTGGTATTCTTGGGTTGCACGCGACGTCACCAAAAATCAAACTAAGAAACTATCGATTCTTCTGAGTTTCTACTTTCACTAGGTATTACAGAACCTAAACACCATTACATAAAAAAATTTTTGGTTCGAAAGGGTTCTTCCTTTTGCGAGAGAGGACGCTTGAATTTCCAGGGTTCTGCGTGACGCGGCATTTAGCTGGCGGCAGGGAAAGCTCTTACGTGGGTTAAAAACATTACCGATTTTGGGAGATTTTGCAATCTAAACATTCCTTGTCTCAGAATAAATATTACTGTAATCTTTATGAGTTCCTCAAGCGAAGAATTCACACATAAGTAGGAAAACTCAAAAACAGATGTTTCTGTTGGTATCCGGCGGCCATATTGGTGTTCCTGAAAGGGACACCAACATGGCGTTTCCATACAAAGCTTTATAAATTTAGGTAAACCGTTTTTCCCAATATCTCGCATTTGAAATATTTCACAGACCTGATTCTTGGCAGGGGTTTTTGTATATTTATCTTTTTTCATTTCCCAGATTCTAGTCCTTCTGTATTGCATGGTTTGCATTTTTATTTTTCATTGCGTGACAGTGCAAGCCAAGAATAGGGAAAAGGGTGTGGGCTCTCAGTGGCACATCCTTACCCTAACGGTCCTAAACTACCTCCCCCGCGAAGTCAACACAGAATCAAAGAAGATTGCACAGTGCTACATGTTCCTTCTCTCCAAGATTTGTCTGAAAAAAGGCACATAGCATTATTGACGTGGTTAAGGGCCCAGGGATGGAGGTACTTCCATGTGTAAGCTATTAAGGTACATGTCACAGGGATAAGGGTGTGGTTTTTAAGGTGCTAGTAAAGTGATCCCTTTATGGCCTTTATAAGGCAATGTTTCCTTGGCCTGTACCACCGACGGAGTTACCCAAGGGGCGGAGTATACCCTTTTCTAAGATATCTAGGTATCTGCCATTGGGTAGAGAATGAAATCGGGTACGTGGCCCCATTTATATGGGAGTCACCCCGGGGGAAATAAGGGGAAATTGTGCAACAATGTTTAATATTTCACAACGGAAAAAAAACTAGAGGGAGGAAGCCAAAAATATTTTGCAAAAGTCAGGAATGCAAAGTGCCCGCCCTGTCCCCCTCCTCCCTACTTAATTCACACAGTATGTCACTGGTGATTGGCAGTCAACAACTTAGCCGAAGTACAATGTAAAATTGAAAAAGCTAACACTGAAAAGCTGGTGAACGTCAATACCTGGTGACTCTGCTAACTAAATAACAATTGGTGATTGGTTACACCCATGACCAACTGTTTATAGGCAGCTTCAAGAGATTGAGTCCTTAGCATCATCGCCTGGATTAGAGATTGGCAGTTTGACAGGAGCAGATCGGAATGTTTGGTACGAGGTGAGGAGATCTTTGACTTTGATGTAGCGCAGAGAAGAGAAGCGCACTTTCACCGTGATACATTACAGGCATTATTTTTAAGCATCCCACAAGCGAACAATTTGTGCAAAGGATCCTGGCAGCTTGAGTCATGGACAACAAATGGACCTGTGTAACTTTATTGGTTTCACACTCACTAGAGTGTAAGAACAGGCCTCTTTGGGGGAATTTCATAGTTTTCAATGACATATTTTTTAGTAAGTCCTTTACACACGCTTTGGACGGATGCCTTGGGACATGGGAGGACATGTTTCTGGAAAATTAATCCTTTTGTTCCAGTAATATGCAACATGAATTCTCTCCTAATATTATCAGTACATCATCCAGGGAAAAGGTTATCGGAATTGACAAAATGATCAACTAAAGGAATATTGGTGTGATCTTTTATGAAATTCTCTCAACCAGTTTTTTTTAAGGAAATTTAAGTATGTCAGTTTGGACAATTTGTATGTGGATAAAAAGGGGGTGCAGGGCATGACACCAAAAGGAGTGAAAAATCATACCCTTTATGGCCGCACAAGTGTATAGCTTAAATAAGGGCGTGGCGTACAACCCATACCTCACGAAGACTCATAGTAAATAAGAAACCATAAATGGGAAAACCTTCAGATCCAGAGACTCATATCTTCCAACCCCTGCCCCGGTAGTCTGCGTAGCAAGCGTTTCCGTGCCGTTTAGAAGCAAAAAACAAGGAACGAGTGTCAAAATACCGGGCGAAAAATGTCTCGAGTAAAAGAGCGGGGAGGGGGTGGGGAAGAAAGGAAGGAAACTTCCCCTCCCCCACTCTTTCATTTTTGGCTCTCGTCCCATTTTTCGCCCGGCCAAAACTGAAAATCCAGTTCCTCGTCGTTCCTCTTTCTTTTTTTGTTCCGAAACCTCACTGAAACGTTTGCTACGCAGGCTACGGCCCCGGTGGGAGACTCATCTCTCACGTGAACAATCCAAGGTAACTATGCAGGCTAAGGTGCTTCTTTGCTTTTTTTTCCAGCTACGAGAAAGGCTGATCAGGTTGGATAAAACTAACCAAAAGAACCTGGAGACTATTGAAACAAGTTTGTTTGCCCTGGTTCTTGATGAGCGCAGCCCAGTGACAGAAACAGAGGTAACTGTAACAGTTTTATGCAGTGTTCTTACCAGACCGCGGTATTGCGGCATTGTCTCACTTTTTCGGGAAATGCCACACTAATAATTAGCCCGGAGGGTCATAAGGGCGCAAAGGGAAAAAACCCTATTACAAAATGTACGTAAACATAGAGTCAACATACGTACACATAAATAAATTTCCTTATAATATAAGCCAAAATTTAATTGGTTATGGCGTCTTTAGAACACACCTATGATTATATCTAAGACTCAGACGTGTGAAAACGTTCAGATAACTGTATCTAAAACTGGTGACCTGCTTTTCTCCCTCATGACACCTAAATTTGCCTACATTTGACAAAGTAAGTGCGTGGGAATAATCGCGATAAAGACTGAAATTACGTAGTTATACTTTTTACGAGATGTTCTCGAGTCGGACGAGGACGACTACGCGTACGAGATTTGACTTAGAGTTTTTTTCGCGTCTTCTCAAAATATAGACTTCCCAGAAAGCTTCATTTTACCTTTTTCACCAGAAAAGTTAGCATTGTTATCTTTAGTGAGGGAGATTGCGCGCTTCCCCGATCGCAAAATGATAAAATTTCTAACATTTGATATCTTGTTTCGCCACCACGACATTCGCGCGAAAACTCGTAGTAGAATGGCGACGGCTACCACGTTTTCCCGCCTGGCTCACGCGCGAGCACTACTTAGTATTAGGGGAATTTAGAGTGACGTTTACGGCAAACGGCAAACGCCAGATTCAAGTGAAGAATTTCTCAAAATAGAAAATGACCGGCTAAAAACAGCCTAAAAAATTGTTATAGACAAAACTAACGTGGGACTACTAATTTTGGGGTAGAAGTAATGAGCAGTAAAGCAAGAATGTCAGGTCAGATGATGTAAAAGTACTCAAATCGCGTTGAAACTTCGTAAAAACAAAGACAACGACTCCAGGTAGCAATATTTACACTTTATTAATAACTTTTATCGCTTCTACTTCATTTATTTCATCTAATTTTCAAACTCTAGTTTTCCCATACAAACTCTCATATTACGCTCGGGACACCAGTGCTCTAAATCTCTCGTCTTAGAATCTAAGATCATCTAAAGCTCTCTATTAAGCTCCAAAGCAAGTAAGTGCGAGTAATATGCAATACTAGACATAACCTCAGTGATTTATGTTCTCTTTTTATCGCAGGTGTGTGTAGAATCAATAAAGGGCGATTGTAGAAATCGATGGTTTGACAAATCCTTAAGCATTTTAGCATTCAAATCTGGAAGGTTTGCTACTCACTGTGATGTAAGTACAGTTACTTCATATTTGCACAGATGCTTTGACCTAGCCCCTCACAGAAAGCTAACTTCCATTGCAAGGTCATTTGAATAGGGAAATGTTATCCATTCAGGGAGTTTGCGAAAGTTCACGTGGTTGCCATGTGTACATTTAGAGACGTCCAAAGAAAAGAACCTCCAAGACAAATGAATGTAAGCAATTGAATTATTAGTGGTGCAAAGAAATTTTCCTCATCCACTTATCTTGGTCCCTGCGCGTCTTTTGGGTAACCTGTGTAGTAATCACGTGCCCGGCGGTCAATGGTTGACCAGTTGTTAGGTGTGGTGCTCTGCGCAAAAAATGGAAGGATGCGTAGAAAAACATGGTCATTTTGTCCCGAAACCGCAAATATATATTTTTTATAATACAGTCAATATCCAGGGCCGGGTTGTTCAAAGCTGGGTTAAGATAACCCGGGGTTAGTGCGAAATTTGAATTCAGATTTGAAAGCTTAAAAAGAAGATTCAGTTTAATTCTTTTTGTCAAGAAGTTGATGATTGGATACTCTTGAAAATAACAGAGAAAATTACCCGAGAAAATGTTTTTCAGCATAAGAAAAAGAACCCGGGTTAAATTTAACCCTGGGTTAAGCGCTAATCGGTCTTCGAACAACTGGGCCCAGGGCCCGGTTTCTAGTAAGAATGGGTAAGTTTAACCAAGGATTAAGCGAAATTTTAAGCACGGTTTTCTTGCTAAGAGCATGTAACTTAAGCTTACAAAATAGTGTTGTGCCTTTACTCTGCGACACAGTAATGACTCACACAAAATGTTTCTCTAAGCAATGCATAGGAAGGTAAATACGGAAAGGGGAATAAAATCTCTTAATCCGGGATTAGCGCTAATCCGCCTTTCAGGAACCGGGCGCAGGGGGCTTAAAAAACGGAATAGAAAAAGCGCTTGGAAACAGGCTAAAGCAGTGCCGATCAGTGCATTAATTTACTGGTTTTTAATAAGCATCAAAACGTCATAACAGATCGGATTCATTTCAGTACATTTGGAGGGAGGGGTGCCTATATCCGGGGGGAACGCTTATAATAAGATGTATTTTTTTATTAATCATAACTATAACAAAATTCTCAAATCTGATTGGCTATCAACTGCCCTGATTTCAGCACTATAGAACAGAACGCGCCATCACGCGCGCGCTAAAATGGCTTTCTTTTTTCACTACGAGCCCAAAAAACTCTCGAAATTTCTTTTGTTCTGATTTTAAAAAGCCTAAAATGTCCAAATGTTGGTTTTGTTAAGGTCATGATTAATGTATAACAGAACTTCGTGTCGTCCAATTCGGTCTGTAATCATACTCGTTATTAAACCCGCCGGACTCCTGCCCCGCGGTCGTCCGATTTTGTTTGATCACTCGTGTGATTATCTATCTAATTGGACTCCACTCATTCCTGTTACCACTATTTACAGGTAGACGGACGTATAACTGAGGAGGGGGGAGGGGGGCTTATAAGCGCCAGTTTACGGTGTACCGTTACTCAGACGAGAGTACCTATAGAGTATGAACTAACTACCGCGAACATTTCGATTAGATTCGCACCTCTATCCTTGTATTAAAATTAGAATTCATTATTCATTCAAAATATTTCACCGTTTCTGATTGGCTCTAAGCTAGCACCAGCTAAATGTTCATATCAAACCGGCGTTAACCAAATTTGAAAGATGTGAGCAATATACCATCGAATCAATGGCGTATTGGCTTGGAAATGGAGTTGATCGATGGTATGATATTTACCTGGAAACGAGGCTGCTCGGGCGACAGTCTATTGATCAACCTCGTTTCCAGGCGCGGGCGCCTAACTGTTTATTCACGAGTGAACTGAAAAAATGGCGTTCACGGCTATCTGAAGACGAAAAAGCTGGATTTTTTACTAAAACTGAACGGAAGAAATGCAAAAATAGGCACAACACATTGCGCGATGGATGTTATATACTTTTTGAGCAGTATCTACTAGAAAATACATCTGTTTATATCCTGAAACCGTACCTGGAAATAGGCCAAAGTTTAGAAGAAAGTCCATGAGGAGGTAAGCTTGTTAACCCTCTAAACCCTAAGATCAAAATTTTAATTCTCATTTGTTGCCCCTATTCATCTCCTACAGAATCAGTGGGGAGAGGCTGATAAAATATCAAGCAAATTTATCATGTACATGTGTGATCTTGTCCGTAATTCTCATGACGACTCTGTTTTGAAAAGCACTGATATTACAAGGAGAAATTTGGTGCTGATAACTCTTAGGGCTTAAAGGGTTAAGAACTTAGAAATATTTTGAATAAATGATAAAACAATTATTGAATTCGTCTTTCGTATGATGTGAAGAATTATCCGCATCTCGGAGGGTGTTATCTACCTCGGCCTTCGCCTCGGTACATAACAGTCTCCTCGCTCTGTATAATTCTTCGCGTCCGATTCACATCATCCTCAGCTCATTTGATAATTGCTGAATATTTCTTCTTATTTGTTCTTTTTACAGCATGCACCGTTTGATGGCATTGTAGAAATAAACTCTGTTTACTCAGCATGTATGTCTCTCCATGGAAACGGAGGGAAATGGAAGGTAATGACTTTTCCTGATGCTGTAGAGTGGCTAGGCTGTTTTTATATCGTGTTTTATTTGGTTTACAGTCTTTTCGCCTGCTAGTCGTTTTACCAGTGTCCTGTTCGCTAACTTCTGAAGTCGCTTCGCGTGCGTGTTGGGTCAGTTCCCTAACTGCTTTCGCCTGATCAGTGGCTGTAACTTTGGTTCGTCTCATGAAAAGTTCTACATTTGGCCCGGGCCTTAGCCAAAATGACTCTGCAACATCCTATATTTCGTCAGCGTTCGCTATACTAACCACTAGAAAAACTAGGCGCAATTGCTTTGTTTCAACTCGGCGTTCTGTCGATCAACTTGCTATTTTTTAGTTATTTCGTTGTCAAAGTTTTTCTCTCACAACCTGAAATTCGGTGAATTTATCCGGTGGATAACGCTATCCACCTTTTGAAGCCTGGACTACGAGGAGTTCCTTATTGCCTTGTTAGGAAAAGTACGGTGATCGAAACGGTTGAGTGTGCGCAATATAACCTCGCGCGAGAAGAGGCGCTTCTCCACGCGCACGCGTGTTTTTTCCCCGCACCCGAGCAAACTATACCGTCTATACGGTTAAGTCTTTTACTCTTCCGTCAAAGCGGTTGACAAGTCTAACGTGGTAACAGACTCCGAATCATTTGAGGTTTTTGGGTAACTGACCTTGTGCAGTGTAGGGTTACATGTAATAACAGAAGGAATGGTTTCAGTCCGTGTAGGAGGTTTGTCTTTAATTGCGTCAGCACGAGGAACGTCTAAGGCACGATGTATTTGTGTTTTGAGAAAGGCTTTGTGGTGACCACGATTGTTAAGGTAGTGAATAAGTTCATTAGTACGCTGTATGTAACTGTCATGGCTGAGAAGTAAGTGTCATTAGAGACCTTTAGATTCAAGGACGAGAACGACTACGAGTACGAGATTTGACTTAAAGTTTTTCCGCGTATTCTCAAAATATAGACTCCCCGGAAAGCTTCATTTTACCATTTTTCACTAGAAAAGTTAGCACTGTTACCTTTAGTGAAGGAGGTTACGCGCTTTCCCGATCGCAAAATGATAAAAATTCGTACATTTGATAACTTGTTTTCCCCACTTCGACATTCTCGCTAAAATTCGTAGTAGAGTGACGACGGCTACCACGTTTTCCCGCCAAAATGACGCTGGTTCACACGCGAGCACTACTTAGTACTGAGAAAATCTCGTACTCGTTGTCGTACTCGTCTTAGAATCTAAAGCTCTCTAATGTTGACTTAGGGGAGGGATTGGTGGTCAGTTACACAGAAATTGATTCCAGACTCACACAACTGTCTTGCTCTGGTTTCAGGGAAGCCAAGAGGTAAACAACTATTTCAGACCTCAAGAGCTAGTGTTCACTGTTGATGATGTCATATCTCGAGGAATTAAGGAAACCATTCAAAAATACGAAGAGACGGTGAGTCCTCTTACCAAATTGATTGCTTCATATCTCGACATAAGCACGCTGACGCATGAACCATCCAACCTTCTGTGAAACATTTTCCCCTGGCTCTCGTTTGCGGGTAAATTTTAAATTTGAATTCCTATGGCGTGAAAGTAATTTTTATGCTGTGCTCGTTCCATTTCAGGCAAGCACTATGAACGTATTTTTACATTACCCTGGGAAATACGGTAAAGAATTTATAAAACCGTTCAAGATCCATCCGGACACGTTTGTACAGCTGGCTCTTCAACTGACGTATTACAAGCTTCATGGGAAGTAAGTTCTCCGAAATAAACTGAATATCTACAGTGATACATGTCAAGTGTGTGAAATACCGTAAACTTCCGATTATAAGCCCCCACATTTATAGGCCCATCTCACCGTGAACAAAAAGGTACATCCCCCCTCTAAGCTCCCCCCTTTAAGCTCCCCCCTCTAGCTTGCACTGAAATGAATTCGACTTTTAACGGACCTTTTCACGACGTTTTGAACCTTAAAAAGTACGTTAGCACTGCTATGTAGCTTGTTTAAAACACTTTTTTGGTCCTGCATAAGCCACCTCCCACCTTCCTCCCCCGTTGATGGGCCCTCCTACAAGTAAAACTCCTTACGAAGTTGTATGAGCCCAAGTTTACGGCAAGGGAGGTATGAGGGATCAAGGTTCGAGATAATGGGACTCAACTGCTTAAACTACTGGTAAAGTGATTCTCTCCTCCGGAATGGCTCCTGCGTGGGTTCAATTAAAAATAGATAAGCGCGCAGTCGACTTCTTTCCCTTTCCCATCGTCGCCCGTGCGCTTTCTATTTTTCCTCTCCCCAGCCTCCCTACGACACAGAGAGACCTCTGCGGCCGAGAGAGGTATAGTGAACAGTGGTGCGTTACTGATTAAGTAATAGCAGCCCTATGGTCATTTTTTTTGTAGACCTGCAGCTACTTACGAGACAGCTCAGACGCGACTGTTTTACCATGGTAGGACAGACACAGTAAGTTACTAAAAACACTTGTGAAGGCAAAACCACAACGACAAACCAGTGGGGGTCCGCCGGATCTTCAGTATACCTGGATCAGTAAAATATTGAGTTCCAAATTTTAAACTTAAAACAGTAAACTGATCCTTACGGTAGGAAGAGTGGTTGAAAGAATAAAGAAAGAAAACAAAAATAAAGTGGTGCTTTATATTTGCGCGATATTTCGGTTTGCAACACAAACCTTCAACGGGGGCTATAAAAGAAAAATGAATACAGATAAAAGATGAACGTTACATATGCGAGATTTGAATACATAGCAAACAGAAAATGATTGGCTACTAAAAAGATAAATGTCACTAACTGAGTTCATCACGTCTATTTCTACCACGAAGTTCTAAAGTCATAGCTTTGTCAATGAGGTGAGCCTCGCGTGCCTTTCTGTCAGAGTCACGGTTGCTACGGATTAGTTCTAAGGGAATAAGTTTATTTAACAATTATTCCTCGAGCCCGAAAGGGCTCTGAGTTAATAGCCCATAAGGCCGAAGGCCAGATGGGCCGGCTATTGACTCAGAGGCCATGAGGGCGAGAGGAATAATTGTTTTAGCAAAATCCAAATAGTTGGTCAAAAATATCGAGACAAAACAACTTGAGCTAGTTAAAGCTAGACTTCAAGCCTTTTTTGGGGCCGAAAAGCCGGCGCTTTTCGCTACTAGTGGGCTATACCATATAGCCTAGTAGTAGCTCAACCAATCAGAACGCAGCATTGATAATAGGTCACTAGTTGGATTTTACTGCAGCTGATTAGATCCTTATTGAGATCCGGTCTTTCTTTTTTGTAAGTTAGTCCTTGCTTTCGAAATTGAATCTACCCGTTTATAGCGTAATCTAACTAATTTAAAACCCAGGTGAATGAGTTTCGGTTGTGAAAAAAAAATCGAGAAGCAATTCAACTATAATTATTCTGAAAATTTGATTTTTATCGTAGGTTCGTTCGTGTACAGTTGAGTCGACTGCTTGGTGCAAAGCAATGGTGGCAAATAACAATGATGTAAGCTAACATGTGTCACATGTGGGATTGGTTAGCCTTTTTTAATTTTTTTCACCCCCGTTTTTCGCCTTTTTCCTCCACTGGTAAGCCTAACCCTTAACCGTGACAAACTCCAATTATGATGCAGATGCGAGTATACTTTTAAATGATTTGAGGTGGCAAAACCTTGAAACTCAGCGGCAAATTCAGAAGGCTGTGATGATGTATAAATCTTTGAATTGCCTTGCACCTGATTACATGTCTTCAAAATTCATACTACGTAGCGATTATTTAATTCTTATAACCTTAGAGATTCTGAAAACAAGCTTGCTGTTCTCTTACCACGAACCATTTACTATAGAAATAGCTTCTGCTACAGCGCGCTGTTCTTTGGAACAATTTGCCCACTGATGTAAGACAAGCAAAATCTTTGACTGGCTTTGACTGTTAACTTCTAGCTCGAACACGGCATTCATGGAAACAGGATTTAATTTTATAAATTAATTTTATTTATTTATTTCAACATTCATCTTTGTAAATGCTGTTACCGTTAATTCTATAGTTTTTAAACATTTTTAGGATATTATATATTGTATATTTAGCCTGATTGTTTATACCGTGTATAAATAAAAGTGATGTTGCGTAATCCCAGCCTAGGGCCGAGTAGTCTGAAGTTAATTTTACGTTCACCTGAAACCACCAATTTTTCTTTAACTGTCGTTGACTTTTTTCCGCTACAGACCGCTACAAAAATACGACTGTTTCGAGAAGCTTACAAAAAGCACGATAAACTCATGAAAGACGCTGTCAATGGACAAGGTACTGAGGACGTTTTACAGTAAAACTACGAAAATAACAACCTCCGACAATAATAGCGTCCCCTCACCCCCCACCCCCCCCCCAAAAAAAAAAACCCTCAAGTTGCGGCTCGATGCTTGCTGTTGATCTCGAATGTTTTGATTCCAGAATGTTGTTGTTTTTAGTAATTGATCAGAAGTGAAAGTGAAGAAACTAAAGCAAGATCTTGTTGTTGTTGTTTGCCCATTTCAGGGTACTGTATCTTTGACGTTTTGCTTCATCTATGCCGATCACATGCGTACACACAAATTGTGTTTTAGCTGTCGACTTGCGTTTCTTTAACGGTCTGAGAAGATAACGGTTTTAAACACCCTCCAACCTCCCCCCCCCCCCCCCCCCCACACACACACACACACACACGCACACACCCGAAGAAAGCGATCCTACCAGACGTCTGATCCCCAAAGTAGAGCTGGCGAGGCTTTAGGTAGAGTTGAATCGGCCATCGATTTTCTCACAATCACCTGTCAAAAGAATGCTTTCTAACTGATAGCTGAGATCACAACACGTTCCCTGTAACTGAGAAGTGGTTAATTAAATTGTTTGTTACTGATGGCTAAGCACCCTCTTGCAGACCTTTCAAGTAACGAGTACACTGCAAAACGATCGTTTTCGTTTTCTCACAATTACTTTTCAAGGCGCGAAGCGCGAGAGAGGGGAAAAACCCTTCTCTTCCCAATTTTACACTCGGCTTTCACCCTCACTCTAGAACTTTCGTATCAACCGTACAACCCCGCTCGCTCGTTCTTGACATACCGTCAAACAAGGCTCGCTTCTTTCCAAACCTCGCGGTATTGTATTTCAGTCATCGGGAAGAAATTTTAGTCAGTACTCTAACGAGCTAAGCAATCACCTTCTCCGGTCGCTAATGTTTACCACTCAATAACACCGTTTTATCTCTCTCTAGGTATTGACCGTCATTTGTTGGGATTACAACTGGTCGCTGCTTCAGAAGGTGAGAATTAACATTCTCCAGCTGAGGGTTGCGAAGCGTGCCAGCGCCTCTTGGCACAAATAGATCCTTCCACGGTTTTTTCAACTTTTGACATTGACCAGTTAGTGAAAATTCGTCGACACCACTTAAAGTATAGCTTCTCAATGTCGCGAAATTTTACAGACGTTTTTATGATAAGGGGGGGGGGGTGGTGGGGCACAAACCTACCCCCCAGTATACAAACTTCTTTAAATTTTCGCAACTTTGCGGAACTAAATCTTCTCTCGCTAAATAATAATAACAATCTTTATTATGCTTTTGTCGATGTACATGGTTAATATTGCCTGTAGGAAATTTAATTACAGTACAAGAGATATTCAATATAACGAGAATAATGTGCAAGCTAGGAAGCTAAATGAGCCAGTTGGTTTTATTGTTAGCTCCCTGAACAATTTAGGTTCTAGGTAGCAGGTAAAATCAAAGGAAATACAGCGAGAAAAAAAGTGAGTTGCTACCCTTGGTTCTTCCAAGTTTTTTCATTAGTCCTGAACGAATCAGTCGGGAGAAAAGGTACCAAAATGCAAAAATGCGGTGAAGTCATGAAAGTATGTGAAAGATTATAACGTAGACTTCAGCTCCATTCCCTCCCACACCCCTCAATGATAGATTTTATATCTCTTTTACAAATCAGCGAGTATTGTTGACGTAAAAGCTCTCAACAGTTAACAAAGTTCGTACAATCTTGAAAAGGTCTTGAATTTTACTAGTCGTCTTGAAACGTTCTTGAATTCGGTTTAGGTCCTTGAAAAGTACTTGATTTCTTTATTAGATAAAGAAAAGTCCTTGAAATTCACAACCTTATCTTCGCCAGTTGGTTATAAATGGAATGGTCTGTGGCTTGATGTTATGTCCCCAATGCCCGACAGTGTTCGAACGCGGCTGACCAGTTCACATAGCAACTAAATTTCTAGAGATTCGAATTAGTGAGCTCGGCAACAGTTTTTTTGGTCACTTACTTTAGGTGAACACCAGAGAAAGCGAAAACCAACACATTTCATTAAAATTATAACGATTTAGAGTTGTCCAGAATTGTTATAAGCAATAAATGTTCGAGAAATACTATGGATATTAAAGAAATATTTAGTAGGTGAAATGAATTTAACGTTCAGATGAAAGAAATAAATATGCGGAATTTGGGAGAAATATGCGATCTTACTTTAATTTAGATGTACAATCAGGAAAAAGCAAAATTGCATGTTAAGTTTTGGTAGTACGCATGCGTTCAGGTATGGGCCATTCAAAGGGACGGCTGTCCCACATGCAGGCAAATTGCGGCTCGAATTACTCGTTCCAGTAACATCCGTTACAGACAAGACCGTACTTACTAGGATCATTTCTATAGTACGCGTCCCGTCTTTGTACCCTAACAAAGACAACCCCATCAACCGTGATGACGATGCGAAGCGTTCACCTCTGAGCGCGAAGCACGTCGACGACTTTGCCTTCACGGCAAGCGGTCGCTGGCGATTGATGACCGTTCCTCTTCCTCCATTAGCGGGGATTAGGAGGAGGTGATCGCATTCTGAGCGGTTGACCTTTTATAACTTAAACAAAAGAAAGAGTCAAACAGAGCATGAACACTACTGCCTTTGTAATTTATAGAGTCGCAACCCCATTTTTGGCCAAATTACTATCCCATTTGCTACAATACCTCTCTACTTTTTGAACGAGAGCGGGTGATTTAAATACCTCTGAATATTTCGTTAATTGATTTATGTATAGCTTCGTCTTTGAACGGGAGAAAACTTACGAACATGGGTTGAATAGTGATTTAATTCTCAACTAATTTTACCCGACTTTTGAACCCATGAATTTGACTTGGTCGTATGCTTTACGAAACAAAAATTATCTTTAAAAAAGCACATGTGATGAATCCGTGGTTAGATGTATTTATAGGTATGATTCAGACAGGTATTTATATTTAGCGCTTCTGTCAGCGTTGTTGCTGTGTTCATTTGCAAGTCGAATGCAACTCAGCAATTGTTTTTCGTTTGTAAACTATATCCTGCGTGACGAATTATTCGTGACTTAATACTCAACGCTTGTCGAATGTCTATTAGCTAGTCATGTAAAAAACACCACACAAATCGGCGTCTCGTCTGCCTTCAAACTTATACAGAGTACGTCCTCTGCTTGTACGTGAACGATATTAACGTTCATCAACAACGGATCTTTGCTCCTCAAAGTGGATATGTAGTTTATAGTTAGCTTTAACGGATAAATATTGCGGCTTTTTTTATTGACACCCGTGTTGTAAAATGCATGCATTAGCACGTGATTATACTTCACGGAAGTACAGCTATATTTTCAGTGAAAACGATTTTCAACTGTGTATAACAAAATAGCCTTAAACAAGTTTTAGTTTTTCGCCAAACCGTAAACTCGTTTAAAGGCAATTTTCTTAAACATGGTGTAACGTTGTTTTTCTCAATAATTTTATTTAGCACAACTGAACTGAGCTCAAGCTAAATATGATCTAAGCCATGTCAAAACATTAAAATATCACTTTGTTGGTGTAAACGGTACTTAAGAAAGCTTCTAAGTAAATCGTTTGGAATGATCCGTTTTAATTTTACAAGTACAAGTTCAATTTCCTACAAGTGTGCGCTAAAACTATATTTATAAGATCATCACTTTTTAAATCCACCGACAGTCATAACAATCGAAGGCAGTTTTGAGGTTTCTTGCGAGTGCCCTGTTCGAAAAAAATATTAGGGATCTTAAGATCCGAGGACGGCAACGCCAGAGAAAACGTCGCTGAAAAAGTGAATTCGCGTGCTGTCAGTCTTCATTGCGATTACTCCAAGTCACTTACTTTGTCAAATGTAGGCGAACCCTCCTAAAGTTGAATTCGTAAGAACCCTATCCAAGTTCAGAAGGAGGGACAAAATTTCGTCGTCACTTGTATACTTCCTCTTCACAACGTGAAATTAGGCATTTTCACGTCGTAGTCGTGCAGTGACGGCAAAGAAATGTACAAAAAAGCATGATGCACGTGCAAAATTGTTGTTTTGGTTATTAAACCTATTGCTCTTGTGACGTTTAAGGTCCCTATTGTATATGGCTAAGACGTATCTACGTTTTAAAAAACGTTTCATCCAGTCTCTGTTCTGATATTGTCAGGGTCCCCTAAAGGTTTTTGGGATTCGTGATTTTCAAGCAAACTTAATGGAGGCGAGATACGAGATTGAAAGTATGCCCTGCATGCGGGACGGGACTGAGCGAAGATTTGGGTCGAGATGACGGGATTGAAGAACCCTGTTGACTAAGAACCTCTTATATTGCCTCTCTCCTGTCTGGCTACAGCCCTGAGAGACCAATCCGTTGTGATTATTCTTTTGGTTTCCACAAGTCTACCCGAAGTACCGAATCGCACACTTGCAAGACTACAAGTAGTCCCCATTTTTCCTCAGGGATATTAGAGCGAGCGAAAAGCGAGCGCACGTGAAAATACCCCCACGCGAGAAACGCGAGACGCGGCGGGGTTGCGTGTCAGGAGCGTTGCGTGATGACACAACACAACTGCGAAGGAGACTATCTGGTGTGTGCCTCGATTCCACAAATTGTGAAGTGGTCTTAAAGAAAGAGAGTCCGCTTTTCAAACCGTGTTTTTCTTTTGGATAATCATTTACTTCTTCTCTTTCCTTTGCAGGAATTCTAACTCCAGCTATCTACTTGGACAAAGCATGGACAGCCAGGTATTTGTTTTCCTCACAAAAGTGCCGTTTTCTCATATTCCGAGGTTTAGTCGAGCTTCTCGGACTCTGCGGGGAAAAAAAGTCCTACACAGCCCCTTTTATATCTTGACAGGCATTTTTAAGCACTCTGAAACTCTTTTATCTCAGAGAAGATCATCGCAGTTATTTACGCAACTTACAGCAGTTGCGAAAAAAAAGCCTGAAAAAAAAATGAACTTTATTTGAGTGTCAATATATTTAGCACAAAAGTACTAATTGGGGACACTATATTTTACGTCTCCTACTGGAGACGGGACTGTCATTTTACGTGGTC
This sequence comes from Porites rus, assembly GCA_964035705.1. NCBI lineage: Eukaryota > Metazoa > Cnidaria > Anthozoa > Scleractinia > Poritidae > Porites > Porites rus. Next base: position 26,494,857 of record OZ037995.1, read on the forward strand.
ATCCGAGCCATGCGAGGGTCTAGCCGTTTGCAGTGCAAAGAAAGTACCTTCATTCCTTAGTTACTTTCAGACCCAGAGTGTTGGTCCGATCCCGAGAATCGAACCCGCGACCTCATGTTCTGCAGTCAAGCGCTCTACCGATCGAGCTGTTCCTGCAGCGGTTAAATAATAAGTCTGAAAATAGTTCTATAATGTTGTTGGAGGACGAGATTGTTCCCTCAGCAGTACGCAGTGGTCCACGGAACGATGAAAAATATCTTTCACGACATTAAACAATTTTTTAGTTCTATCTTAGTCGCGTAGTAAGCGATTGCACTACATTCGTGCAATACTTTCCAAGGACTGTTTCAAAAGCCTTCGTTGGAATTCTTATCCATGTACATGCCTTTTAATATCTATTTTACAGCGGTGGAGGCGCGAATTTTGTCCTGTCTACAAGTTGTGCAGGTTTTACGACCGTTATTGGTGGCTGTGCCGCCATGGTCAAAGACGGTTATGGAGCCTTTTACAGCATCCAGGAAAATGAGTAAGATTTCTTATCTCTACAAAGCTTTATTTTATTGTTTGGTCGGTTCCTACCTGATGATAAATATCGGAGGTTTTTGAACCACTCGTGCCACTTTGTTTACCAGTTTGTCAGGGAGAGAGTGTTAATCGATCGCGCGTTCTTTTTTACGAGACAAGCGCCGTTACATTTGTTTCTTTTCTAGTTCTGACTGGTTTTTTTTGATACCCTCCAGAGATTGGCTCCAATAACGCACGCCAACTGATGCTAACTAACGCTAACTAATGAAATGTAAATAAAGCTAACCAATCATCACTTGATTGCACAAGTTTTCGCGCGCTTATGTCAGGCACTCAGATAAATTAATAAATAACGATTAAGAGGTAGCACATCCACTTAGTGGTTCTTCGTCTACCTGATTCCTGGTCGAATTAGAATTTGGAAATGTTGGTTTTTGAGGAGAGGGGAAAACCGGAGTACCTGGAGAAAAGCGAGCAAGGGAGAGAACCAATAACAAACTCAACCCACATATGGCGTCGACGCCGTGATTTGAACCCGGGCCATATTGGTGGGAGGCGAGTGCTCTCACCACTGCAGCCACCCTTGCTCCCCTAATAGCTAGTGAAAGGGAACAAACAAAAGATGAGGGGGACTGAGGCTGTGGTCCAATATCTGAACGTCTGAAAAAAGTAGCCTGCGTGGCAGCTGGCACACGCACTCCTCTAAACCATTTGTATAGTCTCCTATACAGACGGTGTAGAGCGTCTGCGACACATGCAAGAAAAAAGCTAAATAAAGGTTACCTGAGCACGGACTTTTGTCGTACAGGGGGTCTCGCGGCTGTGTCATGATAATGAGCCCAAACAAGGACGAAACAGCTGTTCATAGCTGCGACTGCCCGGCGTGCGTAAGCCGTGGGTTTATTCTGAGTGTCTTCTTGCTTTATGGTGTTTCTAAATGAATTTGAAGCTGCTTTACTTTGATAATCAGGCAAAAGATTTAGATGAATCTGTTGCCTTTCTGCTCATCAGAGCCTAACCGAAAGATTTTTGGTGTTGTTTTCTTTTTAGCATAACATTCTGGATCGCTACGTTTACAAACTCCGATGTAACGGATGCCAACAAGTTCAAAACTGCGCTTGACGAAAGTTTATCGGACATGAAGAGCCTTCTAATTACCGCCAAGCTGTGAAATCCATAACAATAGCTTAAAAGCTTTCATGTCCACTCCAGTCCCTTTTACTTAAACGCATACAAACTTCTGCCTTTGCGTTCACACGTAAACGATCCGCTTAACCGTGGCGGAGTTGGCTCAGTCAGAAGGACACTGGACTGCAGTGAGTGGGAGCAAGAGAGAGTTCTCTTGGTGGGAGGCAGCAGTTTGATCCAACTCGTTTCCAGGGCTTCCAAATTTCGAGGGAAAAGCCCTGGGAAAGAGTTTGAATTCAATCCGTACACCGGGAAAACACTACCTTGGGTTTCAGAGGATATTTTTGTCTTATCGATACTGATGGTTGCGCCGAGAGAAAAAAAATAACCATCTCGGAAGTCTTATCAAACCGTAAGAACGGTTTATTTCACATTAGGTATTTTGAGAACGGGCCTCTGGAGCCAGGGTAGGAATACACAGGGTGTTTGAAGTAGACGGATAAAACGTGTTGGACGATCTATTCAGCCACAGGTCAAAATTTTCATGAACTTAACTCACTAAGTTTGGTTCGTCTCATGAAAACGGATTACAATTTCAAAAAAAAGTTTGCAGAGTGGATTTGCTCGCTGTTAGTTTGTATGCTTCAAAAAAGCTGAACGGACTGGCCATATGAATCTCTTCACTTCGAAATACAGTACACTTCTTTTTGTGGTAACATTTGAAGCAACAGGTATAACATTCACCACTCTTTGAGTACAGAAATTTATTGCACAGTTTCGTGTACCTCTTCTCTCGTCAAATGGAATAAATTCGCCTTCTCTCGTACGTGCATTGTACAATACAGTGGAACCTCGATATAACGAACCTCTATATAACGAAGTCATTGATATAGCGAACGATTTTCTTTACCCCAATAATATTAAATTATATGAAAAAGAACCTCGATATAACGAAACCTCGTTATAGCGAACAAATTTTGTCAGTCCTTGGCCCTTCGTTAAATCGAGGTTCCACTGTAATCAAGGCACACTACTGTCATGTACTGTCTTCCAATCAATAGAGTAAATCTCAAAATACACTATAAACAGTCTCACGGTGTTTTTAAAGAGTCCCTATAGTGAATAACTTGGTTAAAACATACAAAAGCCGGGACGGCGGAGCCAGGAGAACTGGCCATGGGTGCCCTTAGCTCCCCCCTGCAACACTTCCACGACCATTTTCCCGAAAGACTTTAATACTAAAAAGAAAGTCTCCTCACTCACGCACTTCAATTCAAGCCTTCCCCTCCCCTTCGCACTTGGCGTGTCAAACACTCATCAAACCCGCGCAGTGCTAGGGCCTTGACATGCACTTTCTTTTTTAAGCGCAGTCTCCCCGGGGATTTTACAGAGAGACAACAGCGCAGTGGGACATGATCTTTTTTTTCAAACAATTTTCTAGCAGAAGCTACATATGCATGATTCAGTGATCCAATTATCAAGAGAAAATAAAATTTTCTTTGGTGGACTTGGTGATGGGCAGGGAGTGGAAGATTGCGTGACGAGGCTTGAAGCAGGTGTTGGCGAGGGTCACAAGGCACAGGAGTATAAAGTACAGCTACAGCTATAAAAATCACTGAGCTTTATGGCGCAGAATCCTCGCTTTTTCAGACTATGGCAAGCTGCAGCCATTGTATTCTTCATTTGCTTTCTTGTCATGATCGGCCTTTTTATATGGGCCACAGAAGACAGGAAGGACGAAATTAAATGCAAACCGAGCGTTAAAAGTGACAAAGAAGAGAGTAAACTGAAGGACACTCCTTGTCCAAGGCAACCTCCATTACTCGATCTACCAGACCCGCTACCAAACGATGTCGTACAAGCCTTAGAGAAGCTAGACAGCCACCTTAAATCTCTAGTCAATCCGACATCACAAACCCCTGCAATATCGGCCAACGTGTTTTACAAAGGCAAGGTCATGTGGTCGGAGCAGTACGGCTCAAAGCAGGCACAGAAATCCGACACGCCGGACAATGACACGATTTATCGCATCGGAAGTGTTACGAAGATATTCCCTGTTCTGCTATTGTTCAAGCTCTTTGAACAAGGTGTGATTTCCTCGGTGGACGACCCACTGAACAAGTACGTCCCGGACTTTTCCATTAAAAATCCTTTCAGCAAGGACAATATTACGCTTCGACAGCTTGCTAATCAGGTATTATTGATTTATATTCGGTGTAATTTGCATCTCAGAATATTGGATAATGGTAAAATGGTCACGCGATGCTGTTCAAGGACTTTCTTCCGGAGACGACCCGATGAGATAAAAAATTATAACATTTATCGTGCTTTTGAGACCTTTGGAACAACAGCCCTAAAAACAGAACAGAATTCGATTGAATATTCTCTCTGGGTATTTGGCTCTTAAGGGTGAATTTGTAATGCAGCCACCGAGTTGCTGGTGATAAATCTTTCATAATGCCCCCTATTGGGTTTTTCAAAGGTCAGGTACAAATTTCCCCTGGTGGACACAATTACCCAGCTAGACACTGAAATAGTGTCCCACTTAAGGGGCGGACAGAGGCCTCTTTTCAATTTATAAATTCAATTTAAAGCCACCCCAGTCTAACAACTGACTTCAAAGAGGTTTGCTACATGTCCTACACACATCTTTTTCCAAAACTTGTCAATGACTTGTTGTTGCATTAATTGAATTCTAAAAATAATGCCCCAGTTTTGTCTTTCAAGACTATATTTTGGTTTTAAAACAGTTACTGTTTCGTGTCATCTGTGGCAACCAACGAATGGCATAGGATGGACAATTGAAACTTGGAAAAGTCAGTCTAACTTGTTTAAATTTTAAAGCTATGCCTGCAAAAATATCCCAAAAAAGTAGCCTGAGTATGTGTTTGTGGGGGAAAGGGCTGTAATAGAAGAAATGCATCCTCTCTCCCTTTGCCACTTCCCCCCCCCCCCCCTGGCCCCCACCTTTGCCTTCTACAAATCTCCTCTCCCCTAACCCCAAAGGAAGGCCTGATACTCAAGCGACCAAAAAAATCACTATGGTTAAGTGCTTTGGCACTGGTGAAATTTGTTTGATAACTTCTTCATAATTCTACAGGAGCATTTTGTGAATGGGTACAGGTACTTGGTAATGAATTCAGCAAGGAATTGACCCAGAGCAATAATATCCTTGTAGCCCCTTTAAAATCACAATGTGAAAGAAGAGTTGTGTTTTTTAAAAGTTCCCCTTCCCACTTGACTCAACTGACCTAAAATGAATAAATTGATAGCTTAATGTTATGATCTTCCGCACAGGAGTTTAAAAAAAGTGCTCTATTCTCCCCCAGAAAGGGGGCTTTAGGGAGAAATAAAGAGTCCTGACACTGCACTAGACCATAAAATGCTATCAGTTAAAGGTTTTCTGTTGTACTGCAGCTCTCTGGCTTACCCCGTGAACCACCATGTAAAATAATGTGTGCAGGGACCAACACATCTGAGCAACTGGCATTGTTACAGGACAAGACTCTGGTTGTTGAACCTGGAACCTACCCCTCTTATAGTAACCTGGCCTACATCCTTCTCGGACGATTGCTAACTGAAAGGTACTGTTTTAGTGATTTAAACATTCCAAATCTAATTGGTTTTAGTCTATCCTAACTAAGAGTTGTTTCTTAGTTTTCTAAGTTCATCTAATTTCTAAGCATACATTGCAGAAGCCCCTCCAATGCAACCAAACCCACACACACTCTTCAGTGATACATGTAATAACAAAGCTTCCAAAAAAACCTTTTGTATAGTCTCAAATTTATGAAGGAATGAAAGAAATGTTTTTTAGTTCACCATCTATGGTATTAGAAGAAATCTTTAGCAGACTGTCTGGCCTTTTCAGTTTCATGTCATAAGCAGTTTCATTCCATTGTTTTCCACTTACTTTCCAAGTTTTAAGCAACAACTGTACAAGCTGGTTTACATAATTGAAAATGACCAGGGACTCAGCTGGCTTTTTAGCTCAACTGGAAGAGCACTGCACCAGTATCAGCTAGAGGTTAAGGGTTTGAACCTTTTTCAATTTAGAATTAGCCTGATTTTTTTCAGAGTTTCTTTCCACAACTGCAAAATTTGAGTCTATAACTGCAATGATCTTTTCATTTAACTGTTCACATTTTCTTTTTACTATTTGTGCTATTTTTAACTTCTTGTTGCACTTGCTTGCCCTTTCAGACTCTTAAACACAACCTTTGAGACTTGGACAACTGAGAATATTTTGCAGCCATTGGGAATGTTAAACACTGGTTTCGGAACTCCAAACTCATCCAACATGGCTCCGGTACCCATGTTTCCAATGGATCTTGGTTGGTTTGTCCCTGCCGGTGATATGTATTCAACTGTGGCTGATCTTACTAAACTAGGATATATGTTCACTCAACCAGGAAAGCAAAATATCTTCAAGGTATTGCAACTTGGTGTTTGGAAGTCAGAGTTGGCCAGGGTTTTGGGGGTATACAGTGTATTGGAGTATTTAATTTCAGATATACAGTATTTTTATGCTTAACATTGGGTATAAAGTATTTACTTATGCTTAATTTTGGGTATGAAGGATACCATGATTTTCTAAATTGTGATATTTTACACAAGTTTTAGTATATTTTCTGCTATATTGGACATTTTATTTCAGGTAGTTTGGTATTCGACCCCCCCCCCCCCCCCACCCCCTACAGCTGACCCTGGGAAGTAGTTGATGGCTCTTTGATTCTAGGGTCCTATTGATAATAAAACCTTCCGAAGTGACCCACTCTGTGTCCGGGGGGGGGGGCATACTCCTTATAATGGCCTATGCGGGGAGGTTCTGTCTAAAAGGGGTACCTTTTTCAGGCTTCAGGTATATCAAAGAGTGAGGATTTCGCTAGTTGAAGTATAAAAAAAGGTAGGGAAATCTGTCATTGTGGTTTTTGAGGACCTTAAAGGGCTAACAGATGCATTTTATGACTGTGAAAAAGACAACAAAACCTGAAATGATTTAGTGTGATTTATTTATATTTAAAAGATGGTGCATTTACAGCAGTTTAAAAGGATGCAGCATTCTAAGCTGGTTTGTGAAAATGGTGCCGTTTGTTAATAAAAGGTATAAGAAAGTACCCTTTTTGTCAAAGAGTGTATATAGAAAGGGTAAAAGGTTGGACCTTGGGGCAGATCCTCTGTATAAAATTTTTGTTGAGTAACCCCCTGGGTTCTGTGTAAGAACACAACAGAGTTACTATCATCCTCTACTAGATGTGACTGGGGACTGTTAATTAAAAAGAAGAGAAGATTTAAGGTATTTACACCTGTTTCCAATACACTGTTACATAGACCCTGGGGGGTCAAGCTATGGAGAACACTTGCACCCTCCTTCTTAACCTTGACCTCACCTTTCTTGGCCTCTTTTGGATCCAACTTAATCTTATAATCAGAATTTCATGTCAAATGACACGCCTTAATGGATCAAGTTTGTGCTATATAGTTAACTGTAGTCATTTTTTAGTATTCTGGCTATTTAGAACTTTGGAGTTCAAATGCTATTGGAACAGGTCCATGGGAGCCAGGGACAATGGGGCGGGGGGCTAAATGGGCGGGAGGTGGAAGTTCTAAAAGGAATAGGAGGGGGAGACACAGGAGGGGGTACACAACGTTGCTTGATAATTGCAATGGGAGAAAGCCAAGAAACACAGGACGCAGGACAGACACAGGAGGCGGGAGGTTTGGACCCACTTCTTCCCTCCCCCCCCCCCCTCCCCCACAGGTTCGATAAAGTTTGGGGAAAATAGGGGGCGGAAGTGGTACGAGAGGCGGGAGGTGGAAGTTCTGAAAGGAATGTAAGCGGGAGACATGGGGGGTAAACAAAGGGAGGGAGCCAAGTGAAACATGCGGGGGGCTAGAGGCGGGAGATTTGGACCCCCTGTCCACCCCCACAGGTTTGATAAGAGCAGCTTTGTAAGGGGCAGATAAATTATTCTATCATAACTTCCAGGAACAGACTATTCGCCAAATACTGCAACCGGACTACATCACACGAGGTGGTGACTATCTTTGGGGAGCACCATGGGAGATGCGCTTCATGGATGGTTTCCTGATAGCAGGGAAAGCAGGTGGTAACACAGCCTTCACGTCCATGATCCCAGAACTAGAGCTAGGCATGAACATACTGATGAGCGTTAGTCCTGGAACGTCCTTCCTGCCGGCCGTAGATGCTGCTTATCTGGCGTACTCAGTTCTACTTCCCAATCTAAACAAAACCTTGTTTGCGCTTCAGGCCAAAGTAAAAAGTTTCCCAATTGATCCAACACCGTTCCTGGGTAAATTCCAAGGAACCTCTCTGGATCCTACCAAAGGTGTGACTCATTCTCTAACGTACACCATCACTGTTGACAAAGGTTATCTCTTAGCCATAGACCCTGCTAAGCCAGACCAAGATCTGACACTATCTTATATTGGGGAGCCGCTTATCCTACGTTCTAGACCGGCTTTTCAGGAAGGCAGCTGTCTTATTGAACACATTGGTTTAGAATACGGCGTCTACTTCAGCCCTCCTGACAGTGATGGACTATCCCAAGGGTTTACATCCACGTGGATGACCTTTGTAAGGGTCAAAGATTCTTAATTCTCCTCCCATAGTATTTTTTGTGTGTTTTTAGCCTTTATATTACCTTTGCATTTGGTTTTATCAACTAAGTTAATAACATGACTTTGAGAATGAGCCTCAGGATTACAATGATTTCTCTTTGAAATATAGTCTAACCCGGTTTAACGGACACTGTCATATTGAAGGGGGGAGCAGAGAAAGCGTCCGTATTAAGCGGGTTAAATTTAGAGAAAACGTTAGGGGTTTCTTTACCTGTGTACAGACGCCCCTTCCCCACAAAGCAGCTAGGGCTTTCTTCCCTCAGGGACAAAGCAAACTGTCTGTAATTATGATGTGTCCGTAAAGCGGCCTGGTTTGACTGTACAATGACGTAGTTCTATGATTCAGACTCATTTCGCTTTATCGCCTTTGTTTACTCTCTGTGTACAGGGGTCTAACCTTTTAAACGTTTTAATTAAATTGTCAACGTTTGATAGATGGATGGTACAGCCGCCTATTATGTTCATTGGTAGTGAGACACGTAGTGATTTACAAGTGACGGTAACCAGAAACTATTAAGCAAAACAAACAAAAAAGCCAAAATGAAAAGAAACTGAGGCCCGTTTGATCCCCAAAAATTCCATCACGTTTTAACCATTAAACAGGTCAAGTGAGGCCTTAAGCTATTGTAGTTTGTTATAATCAAATCTTTCGCTTAACTACAAAACATGAACCTAACGGCACTGCAATAAATAGAAACATTGCTGATACCGCGATGTGACACTGATTAGACAGTCATCTGAATATCATGAAAGAAACAGTACAATGAACTAGCTAGAAGGACATTTTACTCGTACTCATCCACGCTAAAACTAAGAAAGCGTCAATTATTAGGACACTCGTAGCAGGCCTCTTTGTAATAACTCTTAAAATTTAGGAGTGACTAATTGTATTAACCTTTAGTCTGTGCATGAAATAGGGAATCTGAAAAAAATTCGTATAAATTATATTGAGTATTATTCCGCGTGGTTTTGCGACACAAAGTCAGTTCAGTGGTTCCGACTTTCGAGTGTTAGCGCGATCCCAGTACAACAGTAGTGTTCGGATAGTAAACTTATTATAATAGCTTATAATCCAGTTACCCTTGGCCTTAATCGTGATGAGATAATAATTTTGGATTACTGGTATTGTTTAAAGGACATGACAGTTGAACTGATTTACTGATATTTCCTTGTCTATTTTATACAGGGATAAAATATAATTGGTGTCTGTTTTTTTCTAGTTAGGAACGTACAAATTATCTCACTGACAAGGAAATACTTCGAAGTGTGGTGATGTTTACACAAAAGTAACGCCATCGCGCAAAATAAAGTTGGCCCTTCAAGTCAAATGTGGTCGATAAGATACATCAGTTTGATTTTACTGTATCTTATAATCGTCTAAAACCATAAAGTACAAAGTTGTCTTGTCTACTCTTACGATACTCTCAGTTATATATTCACTGGTTCCTTGACGAGCCATGGAAAGAAATAAGGTGGCATTTTTATCCTGTCAAGAAAATTGAACTCGACATTTTTTCCATTTACCAGTATTAAAAGAATAATGTAATACTTGTCAACGAACACGCGCGCCATGCGGCTTCACTGCACTAATGAAACAGGAAGTTTTCTCTCCGATATCAATTGCTTCGTCTACAGATCGCACGAAATGTAGTTAAATTCAAAAAGTGTCATAGCAAAAAAGAGCATTAAAACAAAGGAAGGAGTTCGGCGTTTTAAGTTGAAACTTTTACAGCCTTTTTGAAAATGTAAATAAATCGATAAATTAATCAAAACAGCTTTGGAAGAGGATATTTTGTAGTGTCGCGCCAACAATAATAAAAAGATAACTGTCTAGCAGAGTACCATGATTACATTCACTAACAGAGGTATACATGTATACAGGATATATATAAATGAGGACAGTTCTGATAAAAAGTCTTCCGTTGTAGCCAAAACAATTAGGTAGGCTCATTTAAACTCGGTCTAGAAAAAACATGAATATAAAAACCGGTTCTTCTCGTACAAAAGATTAAAACGGGGCCAAGAAAAAAATATATTGTAAAACTGGACCTGTAGCCTAACACAATATAAACCACGTTCCTTCTAGGGAAACAGAATTTGATGTAACAGATCTACAATGCACTCAACAATTTAAAGTGAAATGAGTTTTTGAGTTGTAGCCAAAACACTTAAGTATATTTTATTAATTGCGTGCTTTCGAGGAAAAAGTGAGTAATTAATGATGAGCGACTTAATAGAGCTCCTGAGCGCAACCCAAGTAATTTGGTGTATTTAATAAACCATGTCCGTTCTACAAGTTATAGTTTTATTTAAAAAGAAAAAAGCCAACCGTTAAAACACTAAATCAAGACTTCATGAGTTGTAGCCAAAGCTATTTGTTTTATTCAGATAACAGTGCTCACTCTTAACAAAAACAAATTTATTCAATGCATAAAAAGGATTTTCTTTTAAGTCAATAAATATTGAATTGAAAAGAAAAAAATAATTATTTTTCAGAGTTTTTAGACTGAGATGCAGTCTCAAAGCGGTTAACATGATTGAAATGACAGAAAAATTATATTCCATTGAAGTATGTCAGGTCATTTTCAGTTTTTCCAAAGCTTGCTTTTTCATTTCTGTTTTTACCTGGTGTATTCTCCGATTCAGTTATATTTTCTATAAGCCGGACTGAAATTTTGATGACAGTGTTTTACTTAAAAGAGCGGACTACAAACATGGCAAATAGACGTATGCAAAATAAGGTTCCTTCTACATTTTAATTTCCCCATTTTGGTAAATATACTCTAGATACTTAAATGATATATTTAACCTGCCAAGCAGCACCTGTTCTTTAAAGGGGTTTGAGATACTCTCAACACCATAATTCAGAACACATTTGCTTTGAAAGACTTTTTTAATTTATATTGGAAACCAAAATATTACTAATACAAAGAATTACTGCAAGATTGATTACTCCCAATAAAGAAATACAGCAAAGCACAAACAGAAAAGTTGATTATTTTCGGCTTCGTGCCAGCGCCATGTACTTTTTGACCGTTGCCGCAATAAACATCGACGAGGGCTAGCTTCGGGGCTGGGAACGCTTCATCAACCCACGCAAAAAGAAAACTTCGGCCGGTGGTATTGAACACATTACGATCTGGTCCAAAGATTCAGAGGTAGTTTCTAAGCCATCAGATGGCTTACTGTTCCCTTGATTTGAACAGGAATTAAATACGGCAGTTTTGATTTAATAAATCTGGTAGTTGGAGGGAGATTCTAGAAGTCGCCAAACCCGGTCACACCTTTATTTTGAACGTCATGCTCAAATTCTTCCGGCTATCCATGCTTTAATAACCTCGACAGGCGTTTTTATTGTGCAATATTTCTACTCTCACAAAAAACAGCGACATTTACTCTTTTTCTTTTCTATTAAACAATAAAATTCCCATCACTTAAGGTGTCTAATATTAAAGCAAGAGCGACGCATCGATGTAATCCTCTTTGCCCGACTGTTTGAGAGGTTGAATGTCAGTTTTCATGTAAAGGGATTTAACTGATTTGATACCGCTAAGGAAAGAGTGATATCAGTAGGATTTTCTGAATGCCGCATATAGCCTTTAAGACGTTTCTCGTCACTATTTTTCTGCTCTGATTGCAGATTCTCTTTTGCTTCTCCAAGTAACGTAGGCAATGCAAGTACAACTCCGTAGATATGCTCAGCGCGCGCGGAAGGCTGCTTTCTTATCTGTTTGCCGTGAATGCAAAGAATTTGACTCATCCGGATATGTGAGCCACTTACAATGGAATTTTTAAAATGAAAGGAGATGAACACTTGAGCTATAATTCGTAAACAGGAAGATCGGGTGTTTGCTTTCTTTGTAAAGCCTTAACCTTCAAGCCATTAGGTCTTTAATACGGCGGATCAAAACCCCAAAACATTTTTATGTTTCCTTTCGAACGGCATCTAAAAATAGGCATTACTACAGAGTGCTTCTGAGAAGTGGTCTTTTGTGGTAATGTTTGTTATGCTGTGAAACACTGATCTATGACCGCCAGAAAATAAAATAGTAAAGCACGGACGGGCTGAATTGAACATTTATATACGGTATATTGTAAAACTTGCCTGAATTCCTTTTAGAGTTGTTTTGTTATCTTTCAAAATGAAATATAGAATTCTTTCCTTCTCAAACATCTAAGCCAAGGTGTTCTATCTCGGGTCAAAGTTTCCGAAAAACACAGGAATTTCAATGACGAAACATAAAATGCACATTAAACCCGACAACACTATGCTATTGTGTTCCACCACAAGAAAGCTGTTTCGGAACACTACCAAACAAGCCAGGATTCTTTTGAAATTCGGCATCCCCCTGCTTGGAGCAGAGTATAACAGGACAATCGGTGCTTGCTAGCCTGTTCCAGGCGTTCAGAGAGTAGAGTGCGACGCGAACGCCTAGAACAGTACCAGCAAAAACTGAACACCCGTCTTTAATCGGGTACTTCTCAAGGTTCGCCGCGCGCGGTTGCTCCATGTTCGCGCAAATACATTTCAGAGTTTTTTCAAAATTAAGTTGTGAGACTTTGCACTTCGATTTAGGCCCTCTACAAAGTCAATGACATTTTAACGTTATCTTAAAAGTATTCGCTCTGGTTTGCGAATTTCAGTATGTTAGTAAATTACCTTTTTAGGCAGTCTCAGAAACACCAGCCAAGACAATGACAAAAACTGCCCAGAGTTATTAATTAAGGGTTAAGTATGATGTAAACCACAACAACCAAGGTCACAGGCAACTAAGGTATCCGAAATGAAAACGTCCGTGTAATGATGCCCAATGTAGCATGGATGGGGTTGTGGATGGGGTTAACTGATGTAGCTCAAAATTGATGAAAGTTTAGCTGTCCGTTTGTTGAAGGTTATGCATGACTTATTTATGAGTTGCACTTTTCAGAACGGTAAAATAAGTGTTTTTTGACTTAGAGTTGAGGAACGGTCAACATTTTAACTGACAGGTACGAAATGCCCTCAAATATAGCCGATATAGCTGGAAGTTGCTCAAACCAACTGCAAGCTCAGAAATGAAGGCTTTTTTCACTGATAACGGAGACCTCAAAGTCAAAGAATACAGCTGCTGACAAACATTGGTTAAAATTTCACCACCTAGCCGAGAAATTGCCTCAAATTTAACTGGTACGTAAGCATGCAGGCCCTCCTTGAAGACGAGCCCCTTATAACAAAATAGAAACTAAAAACGTTGGCCAGCCTTAACTTTCACGTATTTTCTTCGTTAAGCGACTATGTAACAATCGTTAAAAACGTTGGCTGGCCTCAACTTGCAATTATTTTCTTCCTTAAGCGGATACCATGTAACAACAATCGTGAACGTCAGTGGACCAGTGAGTCCTAATCATCTTTCCTTCCTACATCTGCTATATGTTCGGTTAGAGGAACCTGTACTTAGTGGACAAGTCGTCGAGGGTCCCAGGTCGCTGATTCGGAACGTATGTGCTCAGCTAGTATATGGTAAATGCATGTCGATTCATTCAGAATTGCCATTAGACAGCCTTCTCAGTTTCAACTTAGACATTCTCGATGAGTTAATAATCGAAGTTCTTACTTATGAACCTTTTTTTTTATGGCATAAAACAAATGCAGTCCTGTCCGATATGTTTTAGCTTGACCGGTAGAAAGAAACAAGCGAAAAGGTCGAAATTATGCAATAAAAACACAAAGACTTTGTGAAGTAAACACGATTATTTGCTTGACACTGTGAAGAGTTAAACAACAGAAGTTTGGACAGAGATTCGACTATTACAAAGTACTGAGCAGAAAAACGTCAAATTCTCCGGACACATTAAGGGTTGTCAAAAAGTCAAAAAATGTCCGGCCACCCTCCGACGTAGAAAAAGAGCCCACATTTCAAGCATATTTGCATCTACTGACAATAGATCTCGAATCGATGAATAGCTAGGCACACAAGAACCGACTGATTAGAAACAATTCAACACTTTGGTCGATCAACAATTCTGAAGAGAAATCAGCTAATTATGTCAATGCTATAAGAACTTGTTCGTCAAAAGATACATACTACCGCTATCGAGGCAAATACACTTGAACGGTTTGCCGGCCAGCTTTATACAAGGGCGAAAGAATTCATTCTCTGGCAATTTGAGTATTATTCGATGAGGCATGACAGATTAGAAAACGAATGTTTGCATTGGTGTAATCTGTTTTGTACTCTATTGTTAACAACACTAAGAGCCGAACTTAAGAGTATAATAATACAGTAATACGAAGTTTACTCTACACGTTGTCTACCGGTTTTTAAATGTCGCCAAACGAAATTCTGTCTGCTAGATCCAAACACATTTTCATTGTTTGATGTCCAGAACTTTCCTGTGCCAAGAGCTACGTGACAACACAATCGATGATTTATCTTTGTGTGTATTATAATGTAATGTAAAATGCTTATCTCCTAAAAATGACCACTTCACGCCTTCCGTCAAGGAATATTCAAAGCTCACCACCTCGTAGCGCCATTTTGTCACGATAAGAAAGTTTCCGAGACACCAGAATAATAAAATTATATCTCCGTTTCTTCGAGTCCCGATACTGAAGACCAGTCACAACTTCTTTCGCAATTGTGTCCGTCTGTACATGTATTCTCAACGTCTGTCAATTCTTCTTCTATCGACGAGCTGCTCGGAGAATGTTTCATTTCCGTTTCAAATGCCGGTTCATTGAGTGTTTCAGTCAAGTTTTCTTGTTCAGGGGGTTTTTCAATAACCTCGTTCGTTTCCTCCGGTTTTTCGTTTTCTTTAAGGAGACATTCCTTCTCGCAAGTACAACCGAATACCTCGCCGCTTGTTGAAGTCTTTTCAACGTCGCTTTGTCTCGTATCTTGCGAGCTCTCCGTTCTCTCCCATTCGATGCTTGCGCCCAAGTGACAAGATTGGTTGCTTTGTTTAAGTCTGTCTGGAGTGCGACCTCGGCTGCTAATCGCACTAGCCGCCGAATTACTCCTAGAATTCTTAAAAACATTCATATTATAATACAGTCTGTTTGCATCCACATTTGAAATCACATCAACATGCAGAGCAGACATGCTATTTTCGCTCAATCCCTCGTGATGAAGCCGTCGATTCGCAACTTCTTGTTGATGAAATTCGCTCCGAGCGTCCCCGAAAGCCTTATTAATAACCTTGGCCAAGCTCTTCGCTTCGTTGTTGTTTTTGCACAACACGGCGTTGCATTCCAACACTTCGGCTTTCGTTCCGAACTGATACGTAAAGAAGAACACTCTCTGATTCGCTTTATACACACCAGAGAATCGAATCTTCCGCAACAAGAATACTTTTTCCTCGTCCTCGGTGCTGTCACTGTCGCGCAAAGACAGCTCCTGTTTAGTCAATTTCAGCGAGTAATGGTCTAGAGATTTCAGCGTGGATTTCTTAGAGGCGAAAATGGCTTTAACAGTGTCGCAAATTTCAGAAACACCGGGACTACAAAGCCGTTCACATCCAAGGTACTTGACGGAGTAGGTTGGCGTGTGAATACTCAAATCTACCGTGTGGTAGTCCCAACCCGCGTCACCATCACTATTGAATCGCGCTCGAAGTGGACGACAAGAGAAAAATCTAATCATGACCCGAGAATGTCGTGCTTGGTAAATAAATACACAGTCAGTGGACGAATCTTGCTAGTCTCGGCATGCCGTGTGAATTAGCTCATGAGGGGTCCTTGCTCGTCAACAGCCAACTAAAGCCGTAGTTAATTCCATGTTGTAAAACAAGCGACAAGCATAGATTTTGCGAGTTCTTCTTTCCCCCCAAATGAGGAGATTGAAGTCAGTGATGAATACACACAACCCGTTGAAAACAAGATAACTGACAGTTGTATAATATGCAAACTCGACACTCAACGTAAGGCGTTTGCCTTCTTGCAAATCGATTCTTCTTGCTTCCGCAGACAAAACAAAGATCTTCTAAAACAGTCTTCGTGGTGTTTAATTCGCCTCAAGTTCACATTCACGCGAATTCTTGTTTCCTTCGCGTGTGCTCTTTCCTCAGAACTCCAAGTAACTATAATCGAATTTCACGATAATAATCGAGAGATGTCGATGACATGACACGGTTTAAATTAATCATTACAGCTTGCTCCAATGCGTCCGTTCTCTGCGATTGCGTAAAGTATTGTTTTCAGCCAAAAATTATTTATTAAAGCGCCGATCGCTTACTTCTACGTTCGTAATAGGTTATTCCCTTGGGGCATGTAAAAAGATACAACGGTGCTAATAACCTTCAAATCAAAAATCCTCTTTCCTTATGTTACAATGTGACAGTCGTGTCGATCGTGACGATTGTTTTTGCCCAAATCAAACACGGTTTGTTTGCATTAATATTCCATCTGTCAGTCTGTGTTTCCTGACTGATGGTTACGCGTGTCACAAATATCCACTTACTGTTTGAAAGTTAAGAAAGGCTCCAGAGAATTCAACATAAAATGTTTCCTCAATTGTCTTATGAATGTTTGATCAGTCCAACACTTTATGAGAATTAAAGATACGATCTTGGAAATTATCTTTGCTAATTTGGCAAGTTCTCCGCTGAACAGGTTTAATAATTAATAGAGGCAAGAAAGGAGAGGTTGTATTTTGATAACAGCAATTAAGAGATTAAATTTACGTCAACTGTATCAGCTTACATGTGTTAAATCCGCTTGATCTCTTTTTTTACCTCCGGTCTCTCTGGCTTGTCAAAGTATCTGGAAAACATTCGAATTTTCACAAGAGGTTCTTGATGTCATGAGCAAGCGGTCAACACGGATCAGTCGACCGCAGAGGTTGTCAATACATTCAGCATATTTGCGGTGAAGTTACATCACTATGAAAAGCGATGGCGTCTAATCATAAAATGACGCATTTACTTATTGAAAGTTTGTAAAGTATGCGTATGATGCGTGACCAAGCTTTTTGTGTGAAGTGAGTTATTTGTTCCCTCCTCAACGACAGACACGAACAGAGCTATATTTTTTTGTGAATTAATACCAGACAGACTGCGTAAATTTCTTTTCGATGCGAAAAAAAACATCTGTTGCGTATTTTTTTGAGTTTGTCCGTTGTTCGATGAGCAAAAATTATTTTAACGTAGGGAAAAATTCATTTGTTTTCAATGACTACAAGCTTGTCAATCATTTGGTTTCCGGAAAACAACACCTTGTGCACGCTATATGTTAACCGCTGACCAATACCTATCTCTTCACTCACAGGGCTAAATAATTTGATTACAACAACAACTTTATTGACTTAATCTTCGACATGAAGATTTCAGTACCAAAACAGTCAATACAATGACAAATGAAACTAAGTAAAATAAAAGTTCAGTAAGAAAGATAGTAACAACAACTATGTATTGAATATTATCATAAAAGATAAATTACTTGGCTATGTACGGCTTCTACGCTACTGATGGAGAAAAGACTATCGACTGTAAAGGGACACCCAACGACAATTTTTGGAAAATATCTGTTCGGAAGACGATTTGAGATCTAGAATTTTCGAAACATTTGTTGTAAGATTTCTTGCTTGCCTGCCTCTCCTAGGATTTTCGAACATCTGAAAAATGGTATAATTGCCCATTTTTAACGGATTTTTACCCTAAAAAGGTCACCAAGAACTTTCGGGAGCCTTTTTTCTGGCTGAAATTTTCGAAAAGGTAAATTTTGATTCCTATAATTTTTGGATCACTAGACTTTCAGCTAGGAAATCCGAACAGATGAAACGTTTTTAGGGCCTGTTAGGGGACAAAAAATATGCCTATATCTACCGTTTTTTATGGAGTCGTGAACTATATTGTCGTTGAGTGCCCCCTACTGTAGCGTGTGTGAGCACACATGATTTAGTGTACACACTATGATCAATAGCCCATGTCTAGTCATAGGCTCTTGACGCTATTGATACACTTTACGAGGAACACTTTCCGTCTGTTTTTCGTCACTGGTTTTCCGTTGCCCAGAAGCAAGAGCGCATGTCTAGCCATGATATCTCATCTGAATTTAGAGGAGATAATGACTGCAGAGACCTCGGTTATACGCCTTAACTTAGGGTCCACTAACGAAGATTAGATAAGGCACATTATAGTGAAACTTTTTTTTACATTACTTTAGCCAGACTGTTTCTTTCTTCAATTGCGCCGAGAAAAGACGATTTTTGAAAATTACAGACATCTTAAAGTATTTCACTTCAAAAATTGTTTCTGACGTTTTAAGCCAATCAAGACATGAAAAAAGTTAAAGCTATCCAACTGATTTGGTAAATACTAATGTCTCGTAACAATAATAATAATAATCAATACTGATAACAAGACGAAGATGAAGAGCATAAGTAATAAGTCGAAGTATTATAATAAGTACTAATTTATTCACTTGTCACAATAGGGGTTATATTGACATAATAAGAGCAAATAAGGTCAAATAAATAAATAAAAACTAATAAAAATAATTTAAAAAAACACTTGAAGCCGTAGGATAAAAAAATATAAAATAACCATGCCTAATAAACATGGTTTTTGTCTACTTTACCACAGGATTCAGATGGACAATATCAATATTTAGACCACACCAATAACGCTCTATGCCTTGATAATTTTTACTCGAACAGAACAGTTACCATGAAATGTTTTTGTTTAATCTGTTTTCGAAATCTTTCCTGGTCCTTTTCGTCGTCGCGTTTTTAAAGGAATGTTTTAATAAAAGCAAGAGTCAGTTTTTCTAAGCGTACGTGTGCCTGGGCGTATTTGTTCAAAATTGTCATTTCCGGTTAATTTTTTTGCTGCTGACGTATTTTAAGGTTCTGACGAAAGAACCACCTTTACTTTTCTGCTCCCACGCAATGCCACGCAAACTTTGAGTAAAATTTTATAACGGAAGACAATCGGAAATTATCCAGCTTTAATACTCAAAAAGAAATTGCTCTATTCTACTCAAAATAAGTTGTTTCCTCTAGACGACTTCTTAAAGCTTTCTTTGCGGTTAAGCGTGATTACACTTCTGCTTCTTCCTGCTTTCGTGACTCTCAAACCATTTTCTAATCAACCGTGATAAAGTTGGTTTTAAATTGATTTGCTAATTCATCTCTTACAGCTTTCTGACTGTCGAGGCAACTTATACTGGGACAACCAATATTCCTCCATTAGAATATCTCCGTTAACGTGAAAGCACTCTCTGTATTTTCCCGTTTTTAAGGCCCGTGGTCTTAATTCAAAAACTTATATCAACTTCAGGAAGTTATTGCTGAATATTGCCGTCTTCAGGCGTTCTCATCAGGCGTCACTCCTGAATCCACAGGGCTCCCAAATTCAACATGTGGGCTCGGTAACCACGATAAAGCCATAAAATGCCCCGTAACTTTACGATTTATAAGGTTCCTTACAGGAAAAGTAAGAATTCGAGGTCATTCAAAACAAAATTCCTTGTCTTAGTTTAATACAGAGAGAAGAAATTGAATAAACTTAAGTACAAGTCCTTTTAAGAGGACAATCTGGTTATCTTTTAGAGAAATTGTGTTGATTTGAGTGGGTAATGTTAAGACTATATTAGTATAGGTAATAGCATGATTTGTAGTGATATTTGGCATAAATACCACAAGTGATATTTCAAAATTGTTATACTTAATTTCACGAGCCGTCAGGCGAGTGAAATTTGAGACAATTTTGAAATATCACAAGTGGTATTTATGCCAAATATCACATACAAATCATGCTGTTATTTGTTTATACTACTGCCCGCGAAAGGTTTGTAATTTTCACTTGTAGGTATTTCAAATTAAGCTGAAATACCACTGCTCTGAGCCAATCAAATTGCAGAAATTTCTCATGTAGTAGTATAAGGGTAGAAAGGCATAATAATAATAGTCCGCTAATGAGCTTAGAGGCACCTTGTTTTGTTTGTGGACTATCTGGTATTTTTCTAATGAATATTCACTTCATATTTTAATTTTTAACAACTCCTTGTCCTAATTTCCATGCATGAAAAACACTTAAAAATCATCCAAAAATTTTCGAAAACTTAACACGGAATCCATCAGGAAATTGAGTAATTTTAATTTTCAATGGACAAAAACCTTGTACCAGAATAATGTAAACAACATCGCATTCTTTTTTTTTATATTTTTCAAGAGTTATAGCTGTAATAACACCAAAGAAAATTTCTTTTGAGGGCCCGAGAAAACGAATGTCAAAATTTCACAAAACAGTGACATCTTACACATGAAATTTTCAGAATTTTAACTGTGTTTTCAAAATTCTTGTGAAATTTGACATTTATTTTCTCAGGCTCCCATTAGAAATAGTCTTGGGTGTTATTATAGATAATCAAAGAGATAATAAATTATATCCATTCTATAGCCCTTGAAAAACGTAAAAATATGCGGTATTGTTTAAATTATTCTAGTACAAGGTATTTGTCTACTGAAAGTTGAAATTACTCAATTTCCTGATCGATTCCGTCTTAATGCACCAATCACTCCAAAATAATCAAGTCATTTTTGGATCGAATGAAATCTTGACAAGATATTCAAGGAAAACGGCGGAAATAAACGAAAAACAAAGCTTTTAACCAGAAAATTTCAGGATCGCAGAAGACGCCCTCATCGTTTCAAAAACACAAGAACAAAAAAACATACTTCAAGCAATTTGTTAATTTCATTTTCCGCAATAGGCTTAGATAAGGCAAATTTTTCGCATTTTTTCATTGTCCAATATGAATTCTTAAAGCCGCTAAGGGAATTAATTAATTTTAATGGGGTCTATGGGTCTATATATAACGTGGTCTCCTTTGCAGCCGCTCGGGCTGGGTGGGTGCGGGTAGCTTGTGTGCCTACGGCCCTAGCGGCATCGAAGGAGACTAGATGCAAGAGAGATATTACTCACTTCCCAATAAAAAAACATATTTCGTTCACTATGTTTAAAACATTTTGCACAATACCTTCGACTAAAATGTTAAATGTATTATAAAGCCTCACTTTTTAAACCTTCTTGGCAATCGCCCTTCCGGACACTTTTAACGATAGTGTTTCATTTCATAGGGCAGGAGTCGATTACTCGGCTCCTGCATAGGGTCATGGAAGCCAGATTTAATTAAGTGTTTAACTAATCACATCATGGATCACTGCCACTTGACCACCGCTGAGCAAAGGCATAATTAAGTTCTCGCTGAGATCATGATTCCAAGATCTTCCAACACGATGTAAAAAACAATTGTCTTTAGCTTCTAACCATTATCTCCAGTCCTGGGCCGAGTTGTTCGAAGCTCGGTTAAGATAACCCAGGTTTAGTGCGAGATTTGAATGAAGATTTGAAAGCTTAAAAAGCATTTCAGTTTATGTTCTTTTTGTCTACAAGTTGATGATTGGAAGCTCTAAAAATAATAGAGAAAATTATCCGAGAAAATCCTTTCGAAAACAATAAAAAGGAGCCAGGGTTAATTTTAAGCTCGGGTTAAGCGCTAATCGGCCTTCGAACAACTGGGCCCAGGGCTCTTAACTTTTGAGTCTGTGGATAAATGCCATAGTGTCTTTGTGGCCATTCAAGTAAAACCTCTTCGACTTCTCCCCCAGTACTTTCACATTGTACTATTTATTTACTATATACTTCAAACTGTCGAGCCTATGGATGAAATCCTATAGTGTTTCCTTTCAAATGACTTTACAAACTCCTATTCCTTTTTTCACCATTTTGCAAGATTTTTTTAATTTTTCTATTAGATTTTGAATTGACCACCTCTGGAAGTGAACTTTTTAAAATCAGTTTTAGCACAATCCAGTGGTACTTGGAAGCCAATAACGAGAAGTCCAAAGACCACTGCAAAGCTGATCAGAACAACGTGTATTGTTTTTTTCATAACAATATTTGGGTGGGCCATGCCAGCCTTCAGGGGCACCCAAAACAATTTTCGGAAAATATCTGTTCGGAAGACAATTTGAGATCTAAAATTTTCGGAACATTTTTTGTAAAATTTCTTACTTGCCTGCCTCTCCTAGGATTTCCGAACATCTAAAATGTGGCCATTTTTGACGGATTTTTACCCTAAAAAGGTCACCTAGAATTTTCGAGAACCTTTTTTCTGGCTGAAATTTTCGAAAAGGTAACTTTTGATCCCTATAATTTTCGGATCACTAGACTTTCAGCCAGGAAATCCGAACAGAAAAAAAATATTTAGGGGATAAAAATATGCCTATATCTACCATATAATTACTAAAATACGTTTAACAATGCTATGTTTAAGTGGTTTTGAACTATAGTCTCGTTGGGTGCTGCTGAGCCTTCTTCAGGTTTTCAGATGTTACTCAGAACTTATGATAGGAATCACAATAAAAAAAACAAACAAACATACAATACATGTTATTCTGATCAGCTTTGCAGTAGTCTTTGCACTTCTCGTTATTGATTCTTAATATTTTGGCTGATTAGATCTTTTTCTAGAGATACAACGTTTATAACTAGCAAGATCTTCGTCCCAGGTTTTTGCAATTATTTTAATTCCTTTTATTATGCAGCTGTGGACGCCTCCCAGGAGTAGCGCGGTCTTGCTAAACTGAGTTTCCAGACTAGTGGATGAAAACTATTAAAGGGTTTCTTGTGCTAAGGGCTGGTATGGGGAAAGGGAAAAAAGTGAACAAGGATGTGAAAGCTCAAGACTATAGGGAACATGTAAAATGACAACTCACAGGACATACAAAATCGGTCGATTTTAACCTCGTCGTCAGGGCTCCCACCCCTCCCATTTTTCTAACCGAGAAGCCTTGGGGACGATATTAGCCCCTGTATCAGGATCACCGATTAAAAAAAATTAAATTTGACCACTCTTAGGTAATCGGGTAATATAAGACTGTAGAATAATATAAGAAAGTGATATGTCTAACGTTAAGAGTGCGTTCACTTTGAGACAAGAGAATTCAAATCAAAACTGATTGTTCTTCATCATATTTCGGCGACGACCACTACCCAGATCATAGCGCACCTGGCCCAATGATTCACCCAGAAGCTTCTGTACCCAAAAAAGACACAGCAAAAGGTTGGTTTAAGAAACTGCTTTTATTGAGTTCAGTTCTGCAACAAGAATCTCAGTTTTTCACTAAAAAGTAGTTGTCACCACGTGATCTTTTTCTGAGAATCATGAATGTGACACCGAACATGCTTAAACATGTCATGGCAGCCATGGCTGCGATCAGTGGAAAATTGCCTCCAGCTATAAAACAAAAATCAAGACAAACAACAAGTTAAAACAACTATCTAATGTTACCATCAGCACTGTATTCTTTTAACTAATTAGGAATGAAATAAATATTGCGGGTGCTTTCTTCATTTAACTTGTTCTCATAATGTACATTTGCAATTAACGTTACGGGATTTAAGCTGTTCGTGCTGTCTGTTTGGTTGCTTGCCACCAAAAAATTGTAGTAGTGGAGCTTCAAGGCATTTGATTAAATGGCATGGATCAGATTCCTAGTAGATGTCTATCTCGGTGTGGGGGCGGGGGGGGGTCACCCTATAATGGCCTTTAGCTCGGAGACTCCGCCAGAACTGAAGGCCTCACTTTGTTAGGCCTCAGGTTTACGTAAGGCCAGGGATTTCACTAGTTGAAGTATTTAAAAGGGTAAAGGGATCTCGGGTAGGAGCAAAGTCCGTTAAGAGAAAGGTGAATGTCGTGCAAAATATTGTGAGCTTGTAATACCTGTAGAATCCATTTTGCTGTCAATAGCGAGATTATTGTCGGGTTCCTTGTATTCCTTATTACGATCCAGCGTCATTGGTCCTTGCACCAGGGAATATATCTTGTGATGTTGGACTTCACGTCTGAGCCGAGGTTTCTTTTCACATCCTCGTGCACACCTGGATTGCGGATCAGTCGCGTTACAGACGATCACGTGACAATGGACGAAGACAAATGGCTGATCCACAAATTCAAAGGCTTCCAAACTAAATCGAAATGTACCCGTGGGGGAGGGATAGAGTTCCACTGTATCGTCAACTGGACATCTAACCAAGGAAATAAGTGTTTATGTTAAAGTAAAAAATTAACTGGAAAGGCAACACAGTAATTTCTGATAATGTTACAGATACTCTCTTACAGACACAAGTAGTCATTAAGTGTAGTGCAGAGAGTTTTCATCATTTGTAATAAGCTGTGTTTTGCCGAAGTAATAAAGAATAGTCATAAGCTGGTTGTCTGAAGAAAGTAATGACAAAAGTTCTTTAAGATTCACTCCTTATCCTTTCTTCATAACCTGTTTCTTCACTTAGTCTACAGAGGGGTTTCGTGTTGTACATAATGAAAAAGATAATGTGGATATTATTCTTAACACTGTTGTATGAAGAGAGCAATGATAAAATGCTTTTTGTCTTACCCATTATCCATTATGAAATGTTTCTTCGAGTTTTTCTGATCAGAAGTTGGTGTTGCGAAACATTTTTCAGCCAAGATTGACAGCCTCTTGTCTTTGCTCTGAACTTTTGCTTGGAAGAACATCAATTGTCGGAGTTTAAAGGACAATGGATAGTCATTGGCATTATATGATGTGATGAATCTGAAAACACAACAAAATGGTATAAGGTGCTTCTGTTATCAAAAACTGGCTGTTCAGTATTTGTTGTCATGCAATAAAGGTAAGTTGTTAAATAGGAAGAGTAAGTGGAAAGGCATTTTTCAGCGTCCAATATCGTGACCGTCAACGCAGTAACTGAGAGAAATTTTACAAAGTCGCTTAGAGCCGATTTGGAGCCTTATCCTTTAGGACTTTAGAATTAGAAATGTCCATTGGAGACACTCGGTTCCCGGCTGGTCTTCAACATAAAAATCTATAGATTTCCACCGTTACGATACCTCTGCAAAGCACAAGGTTGTTTTAGATTAATAGTAAAAGTAAAAGTCTGTCAAAGGAAATTAAGATGGTTTGAATAGGGTTTAGTTTTTATTGTTATTTAGCTAAAATTTTAAGTGTCTGCTGTTAACCTGGCCATTTTTTTCATGTTTACTGTTTCCGGAGAAAATACAGTTAAGTGTTTGGAGGGTTTTTCGTGAAAAATATCTTATCTGTACGCTATAAAAAACATATCTTTCACATATGAAATTAGCGAGAAAAATAGAGTAAAAAAAAAACGGACATCTCCTTGAAAATCTTCGGCAGTTTTCTGACATCTTCGAAAATCTTCTCCAGTTTTTTGGAATCTCCGGTAGTCTTCGGACATCCTCTGAAATATTCGGGAATTGTCGGAGAATGGCCGGAAATTCCTTGATATACTAAATCAAATAACATTCGCCATTTTGGAGCCGTCCTTGTCTCTTTCTGCAAAAAATTACTGTTGTACTAAAGAATTTTTTACTGTTACTGTTAACATTCCCAAAATTTAAATGTTTCATGATAGAGAGCCAAAAATGAAGTGTTTAGTGTTCTCGAGAAACCGCCATTCAGAACCTCAAGTAAGCGTTTTGTTTTACTGATTTTTGGTTTCTTTGTTTGTTTTTCTGTTTGTTTGTTTATTTTAAGCAATGAGTATGTTTACGTTCTTATTTGTTTCAAACCTTTTGTTGTGGAATAATTCCAGCATAATGGTGAAATTTCCTTTTCCTTTCTCCGAGAAAACCAGCTTTCGGTTTTCGGGCCTCATTCCAACGGCTGTGGCTGTTCTTTTATTTGAATAGTAACAACTGAATGGAATCTCAATTTCCCTGACACGGGTAATGATGTCATTTTGCTTCAACGGAATCTCCAGCACGGTGTTGCTGTATACAACGGTAGACTTGGTGTGTCTTCGTGTTGTGTTGCATTTCGTCAGTGCTGTTATCAGAGTGAAATGTGTGGCATTTTCGGTTGCTCCGCATTTTGGGTCAAGGAGACGAATATGCTCTCGATCCATTCCTTTGAGAATGAGCTTGGGGATAGCGATGGACATCTTGTTTTGAAGGCAACGGACGAGCACGCCTTTTGCTGAAGAAAAAAATGTAGACGGTTTTTAATAAGAGCTGATCACCCATCTACAAGGGTCAGCTTATATCGTGGAAGATTTGCAAGAAATTTATAGGTTCATCTTCACGCCAATTATTCTCAGCTAAGTAGTAGGATTTTCATCAGATGAAATAAGAGGTGTCAAGCGAAGGAAGCTTAACTGCAAGATCAAATGCTGTACTAAATTCTGCAGTTGCTTATGAACACCAAGAATATCCTAAGAAATTTCACTAAAGTATTCTGCAAGTCTAAAACACTTTGACGCTTATCAGTAGGAGATGCCAGGAAACGTCCAAGGCAATCATCTTTTACCCTTTTCGATAATTTAATTTTTGCGTTATCAAGAGTTTTCTTTCAAAAAACAAGTAACAACTATTGTATGAGCTACTAACTGTTGACATTTGACATTGTCCATACAGTGACAACTATGTCCTGTGTTTACCTTCACAAGTATGGTTGTCCTCAGCCAACGAGAGCTCTGCATCTGGGCATGCGCACTCGTAACTGCCAGGTATGTTTTCACAGTCGTGAGAGCATCCAGCATTCTGCACAGCACATTCGTCAATATCTAAAAAGAAACAGTTTACAGCTATGAATATTTGTTATGAGTTGTTATGAGGTTCTTGTATTACAAGACATTTGCCATATCTTGGCTCCCTTCTTATTCAATTAGTGGGAGTGTTGAAAGAATACACGAGGAGTTAATGGGAAAGCGTGCGCTTGAGGCCTAGGTAGCATGCATAATTTTTTGGAGTCGCTCAAACTTCAACACAAATGTCTCTGAATAATGACGGAAATTAGGGGAACCGAAGGCTTGAAGAGTAAACTTGACACTCTATCGAAAGATTTACAAGAGCTAAAAGAACTGCTGGAAAAGAAAGAGTCCACGATAGGAACAAGACAAGATGGCGCGTATCCATCGTTTGAGGAAGAGAGTTTGTATGTTATTATTAAACACATTTTATTCTTATGTTGTTGGAAAAAAAAGGAAGGTCTGAATAATTATCAAGACTACCAGCCAGAAAGAAAGAAATCTTACCAGTGCATGTCTTTCCATTTCCTGTAAAACCCTTTTTGCAGGTACAAGTGTAAGATCCAACAGTATTTTTGCACTTGGCATTAATGTCACAGGCATCAGCGCCGGTAGAACACTCGTTGATGTCTGAGCACAGAATATCACGAGATTATTTGAGTTCTTAACAGATCATTCTTTCTTAGAAATAGTTTCAAGCATTTTGAAGCCACTAAACAACTACACGGTTAAACACTTCAAAACCATGTAACAGAAATACCACTAAGCGATATTAGTTTATGTTGCGTTATTTATAGGAAAATCTGAAAATGAAAACGTTTCTTTTTCTTTCGGAAATGTTACTCATTTAAGTCGAGTAAATCTTACCGGTGCATGTTTCTCCATTTCCTGTAAAACCGATTTTGCAGATACAAGTGTAAGATCCAACAGTATTTTTACACTTGGCATTAACGTCACAAGCATCAGCGCCGGCAGAACATTCGTTTATATCTAAGAAAAGAGAATCACGGTATTATTTCACTTTTTTAAAACAGATCGTAACTTTCTTTTTAACTGTAAGTATCTTAAAGCCACTTTACTATGTTACAGTTTTAGCAAAACTATTGAGCGATATTAGTTTATGTTGCATCATTTAATCGGAAGATGAGGAAAAGACGATTGTTTTTCTTTGCATAGGAAGAACTAGGCAATTAGTCAAGTCAGTCTTACCGGTGCATGTTTTTCCATTTCCTGTAAAACCCTTTTTACAGGAACAAGTGTAAGATCCAACAGTATTTTTGCACTTGGCATTAACGTCACAGGCATCAGCGCCGGTAGAACATTCGTTGATATCTAAGGACAAAGTATCATGAGATTATTTCTTTGAAATATCGCTTGTTTTAAAGTGTCCTAAAGCAGTTACGTAGGCTATTACAACGGTTTACACCTGTTCATTTTATGTATCACTGTTTATTTTTGGAATTATTTTAAGCAAACAAGAGAATGATATTTAATGTCATGTATGTTCGTGGAAACAAAAGAATATCTGAACATTAAGACCATTCGTTTTGAATATGAAAGAAAAAATCAGCGAGTTAAGTAAATCTTACCAGTGCATGCTTTTCCGTTTCCTGTAAAACCCTTTCTGCAGGTACAAGTGTAAGATCCAACAGTATTTTTACACTTGGCATTAACGTCACAGGCATCAGCGCCGGTAGAACATTCATTGATATCTAAGAAGAAAATATTATAAGGTTATTTCTCTAGACTTACCTATCTAAAAAATAGCTTGTTGATCGGAAAAAAAGTTTTTTGGAAGTATTTTGGAGTGTTTTTCTGTCTAATAGAAACGAGCATTTAAAATCCTAAGGACGATAGAAATTATAAAATTATACAAATCTGTGACTGTCACATTCAAAATTCGCCATCTCTAAGTATTCAGCTAGAAAAAGGAATAAACGAAAACTATAATCTAATGGAAATAATAATTAATGTTCCCCTTACCTAAACAGCCGGTCAAATTTCTCCTGACGTATCCAGCTTTGCAAGTACAAATGTAAGAACCCATTGTATTTTCGCAGTCGGCATTTTCACCACAAACATCACCAGAACACTCGTTTACGTCTATGAACAAAATGTTATTTGAATACAAAATTGGCACATTTTTTATTTGAAAGCTGTTCGTGATGACTAAATATCATTGAATGCGTTACTATGACAACCCTAGGTCGAGCGATTGATGGAAGATTTGGACAAACCTAGGACTGTAGTTACCAGGACTACTAACTGGGCCTTAAACTGCTCGGCTTGAAAATGCAATATGCTTATTTTATAGTTGCAATTATTTATAGCCTTGTAGGCATTAACTGATCAAGTCATAAACAGTGATAAAAATAAACTCCTAATTACAAAAGATCAGCGTAGAATTAGCCACGTCTAAAAATGCGAGTTTGATAAACGAGTTTTTGCAAACAAAAACAAAATTAGCAAAATTTTGTTTTAAAATATTAAAACTGTACAAAATTTATTTTTTTAGCCAAATTTTAAAGGCCGATATTGCCATAAACACACTGTTTGCAAATTGCTGAAAATGTCTTGGAATCCTTAAAAGGAACTAGCTCTTCCTATCCTTGAATTAAATAAGAATTCGTATTTTTTTTACCGAGGGAAGATCTTAAAACAGGCGGTGAACCAACTTTGGAACATTGTTTTTGATGGTTGCAATTCTTTTACTACCTTCTTCGCAGTTTTTTCCTTGAAATCCTTGTGCACATTTACAATAGTAGCTGCGGCCAGCACGAGACTTGCATTCACCGCCGTTTTTACAAGGGTTCTTGTAACACAGGTTTGCTGTGAAAATAAAAAAACAGATTTACTCTTACTTGACGCTAGATTAAGGTAATGAATTAGGCAGCTCCACTCCTAAACACCAGCGCTTCTTACAAATGTCTTATCTTAAGCCCAGTTTAAAAGACGAACTTTTCATGTCCTTAACCTGATGCATAAATTAATGTAATCTTTTTCGACTGGTAAGCATATCAGACTATTGTACATCGTTCCACGGCTGACAAAAAAGACGTCAAACTTACATCATTTGGGTCGACCAATTTCGGTGATTTTCGGTACATGAAAATTTCGACGTTCGAACTGAGCCTTAGTGTATTGACTGACATAAAAATAGCATAGTATAAATACGACAGTCCCGTGCCGTTATTCTTTTCAAACATTTTGCCATGTCATAATGGCGGTCTGAAATGCACAAAATCTATTGTCACATTTCTCCTGTAGTCTTTTTTCAGATTATCACTTTTTCCAGATATGTTAACCTTTTTATTTGTTTTTCCAAAAGATAACTTTTTAAAAGCAGCCCCTTTTTGTGGGGTTTGATCATTCTTCACTTAGAAAGTACCTGTTTCACAGTTCTTTCCATAATATCCGCCCGGGCATGCGCAAGAGTAGTCTTCACCAGCAACCACTGAGCAGTTTCCATCATTTAGGCAGGGGTTCTCGGCACAAGGACTCTGAACTGCAGAAACAAAATTAAATTTACTTTAAACATTAATTTAAAGCTCTTTTAAAAGCATTATGTGGTGTTGATCAGTGTGGATAGAAATTCACGTGAGCAACATACCATGTTAGAGTGCGAGCAATATCTCTAATTTTTCTTTTGAGACACAGTAGTTCGAGAGCACGCGTGAGGACGACCGCGAGAGGCCTAAAACTATAAAGGTCATATACAAATACTATGCCGAAAACAAATATAAAAATATTGAGAATTCTATCGCCAAACAGTAAACAAATGAATGCATAGGTTATAAGAAACATAACTAAAAAGTAAGGCACACAAGAACCTTTTTCAACAAGGATCTCTGGTTTCAGGTAGTGAAGAAAATGCTAACCTGGACACAGATTTCAAAAAGACAAGGATTGCTCCAAACCACAAGTATATATGGTAAGTGTGCGAAAGAAAGGCAAACATTTCTTGCATTTCACCCGATTATTTTCGTGTTTTGATAATTTTTTAAATATTTAATGTTAACTCGTCTGTCAGTTTTAATTATTTTCTCTTCATTTTATTTTGATAGTGAGTCTAGGTCAATTTGATTTCTGAACAAACATTTTCATTCAGGGAAGGCTAATCCAGAGGAACTAACCCGTAGAAGGAGAAATTATCAGAGGCTTGTGGTGAAGAATTTCCAGCAAATTCACTGAATATCGTGGTAAATATATTTTAGGCTAATAAAAAATAACCGAATTAAAAAAAAAATAAATTAAAGCATCTTACCTCCAGACGATTCCCCATTGAGCTGGTCCTCAAAGTATCGTTCGGGAAAGAAATCCTCGATTCCGTCTACAAAAGTCTCTGGTTCTCCCTCGTAGAAATTGAAAAACTTAGGAGCTTCGTCATTAGTTCCGATTGCTCCTTCACCCAACTGGTCTTTTCCATCGGTAGTGAGCCAGTGAAAAGTCACCAGTATAAACACGACAAGAAGATTCATTGTAAATCCACAGATTAACGAGTCTGCGTTGTGTCCCAAAGTTCAAAAAGAACAGACGCCTATGTGAAGCAAAGTTGGCCTTTTATAGTGCTTCACTTTTAGAACTTTACTGAGCTGAATTTTCAGCCTTTCCATTGGCCGAAAAAGTGTTAGCGTACATTTTTTTTCTTTCATTAAAAGGTTTTACACTGAATACAAAGGTGGTGATATAATTTGGCATCGCCCTCGGACTGAATAGTTTTTATATTGTTAATAATAAACAAAGCCTCTGTTTTTTTCCTATCAGACTTTCAACAGCCAAAAATTAGTTTTTTCAGTTTGAAATTAATTCTTTCAACGCTTCGAAAAACTTGTTTGAATTTTTTGTGTTTGGGTAATCCTTGTATTTCCCCTATGACTTTATGCGAAAAAATGCCTTTAGATATTTTGGAAAAGGGTTATTATGTTAATTCCAATCATTTCTTTTATTTTCACCAGAATGAGTGATTTAATACAGAAAATGATACAGTATGAGCTGTGCTTCAAATCAGCGGTGAAAACACAAGGATTACGTAACCATTGATACTAATTAGCTCATTACCTGGAGGGTATTGTTAATTGTTTTGCGAATGTACTGATTGTACCTCGAGAATGCTCAAACCCTCAACTGTTCTTTCACTGAAAAATATGAAACTCGATTTTAATTTTGGTTAGTTACTTCACTATCTGCAAAATTTGGTCTTCAAAGGTAGTTAATTAATGATCCAAAGAGATTTTATTTTTCATGTTTTCATTTGTGTGTTTTTCATTAGTTTTGTACAAAACATGTTTACGATAAAATGCTTGCGTTAATTCAATTCATAGTATGTTATCTTTCACCTCTTTCTGACTGAGTTGTACTCACACCTCTTAGCAAAATAAGAGTTCAGTCACAAGGCGTGTTAGCTTGACAGCTCATTGTAATTTTCAGTGCCTTATGGGATTGCCGCCGAAAGCTTGAAAGCCAACAAACCCAAGGGTAGCTTTTGTCTTTGTGTTTTTAACTCTCATTTGCAACATCAGAGCTAAGCCATATGTTTTTCATTTAACAAGTTGTAATTGTCATCCTATTGTTTTCAAAACATCTCACTTTAATATACAGAATGACGGAAACCTTTAAAAGCCATCGGAACAACTCGGATGGCTCAATTACTCTTTGGATAACAGAGAGACGCGTCTCAGAGTTACTTTCGCATCTAGAACCATGGCCGTTCGGAAGTGGATATTTTTCATATTTTCGTTGGTTTTTACCTCGATCATCGCAGAGGAAGATCCTTTATGGCATCAACTTCTGAAAGACTCTGTTGTGATGGATGAAGAACGTGAGTGAAGTGTTGATATTTTTTCTAAGTATATACCCCAATCACACAGAAAACATTTTGGAACTTTCATGTTTGAAACGACGATATCAGTTTCTTGTTTTCATAAGCCCTCTTTAGCTTCCCTGGCTATGGCAGTATCTGCAAGTTTTGAATTTTTTTTACTTTCCGTTGTTAATTGCTGCAGTGGATTAAAATGTAATAATTCTCACCAACCAGGCTTACCGATGATTCCTTTTAACCCTGGGTTAAGTGGCCAAATTTAAAACCACTTGAAATTTATTTGGCTACGAACGTGTCACCGGAGCTTTCTTCTGTTATAAGAAATTACGTCGAGAGATACAGTTATCCTAATGCTGCCCAGGCCAAACTACAAAAGTCCAAACCAGTATATTGAAAAAATGAGTAAAACCTTAGAGTCGTATTCTCTTTGTTCAAAGTTAATAATATTAATTGAACTGGATTATCGTGGAGAAGCTTAATTTCTGTTAATTTACACTGCTAATTAGTCAAAACTTCTTAGATTCGAAACATCTACACTATCTTTTCTTAGCCTGGGAAGATTATACCCCATATTGGTGTTCCAAGACGAAAGGTTTATCAAAACCTTTGGCTGACTCTGTGAAATCGTCCGAGGCTTGCATTGCTTTGTGTCTTAAGTCAAATCCCAACTGCAAAGCCGTGGAATGGTGGGAAAACGATGGCCAAGACTGCTTTGAATGTACAAGGCCATCTTTGAAGACTAAATTTACTGACACCACTGACGGAGGGTATCCACCGCACGTGCTTGTCAAACCAGAGAAACTTGCAGGTGAGTTGAAATCTTTTGCTGGAAAAGTGCTTGAAGTCAAAATTGGTTTAATAGTATCATGTGAAAGTACTGCTCAAGAGGTTTCATTTGAATGGTCACACCATAGGATTTCATCCACAGACTCAAAAGTTAGAACTACATACTAAATAAATAGTACCATGTGGAGGTATTGCTGAAGAGGTTTGATTTGAATGGTAACACCATAGGATTTCATCCACAGACTCGAAAGTTAGAGCTACATACTAAATAAATTGCACTATGCAAAAGTACCACTGAAGAGGGTTAATTTCACTGGTCATACCATACTGGTTCGTCCTTTAAATTTTCTTTTAGTACCAACAAACTTACATTTATATGTTCACTGTACACATCATGTTCGGATATTTGGTAAATGTATGTGTAGCAGCTGTAGACTCATTGCCTCGGAGATTTGAACAATGCAGTGACGTTTAAAGCCCTGATCATGAATTGCACTTCTATTTCAGCTCCTACCAAATGTGACCCTAACCCTTGCATGAACGGTGCAACTTGCAGACCCGCTCCTCAATCACTTGTTGGATATAAATGTACTTGCTCACCTGGCTACGAAGGAGTTAATTGCGAGGACGGTAAGACCAAGTGATGCTAAATTAATTTGTTTAACCAGGTTACTGTAATTAGCTGGATTCTGACCTAAGTTCTTGGCTAAGATCCTTATCTACAATATAGAGAAACTGACTATATGTGTGTTTAGAGACGTCTTCCTCCCGTGCGTTGCATTTTCTCCAAACTATCAGAGCTTCCATGCTGTATTGCACTGTTGAGAAAACGACTTTTTGCCGTTTACGCCCTTAGTAAAATTAAAACTGAGATGTCTCGAAAAAATTAATATTCTAGGATTCTAGTAGATTACTTTTCATAGTCTTTTGAAAAGTTAGGATAAGATTTGTAATAATTTAGTTGCAATTTTTTGCTGTTGTTTCTAAGGTGTTACCTTTGGATGAAATATTATTCAAATGTTTTAATTTTGTATTTTGTTTTTTTGTTTTCTATTTTTTATTCTTTTTTCCCTTTCTTTTTTAGATGTAGATGAGTGTGCCAAAGACAACGGTGGGTGTTCACACAAATGCAAAAATACCGCAGGTAGCTTCGTCTGTTCATGCCCTGATCCGGAGCTGAATTTGGCACCCAATCGTCGTACGTGCGTCGGTAAGAAAACATATTTTTTGGAACTTTTTTACAAACAAAATAAAGGAAAGGGAAAGAATGAGGACGAAAACCAAAAAGTCAGTGAGAAAATTTAACGTTCCAGTCAACTTAATAAAATAAAAGCGATACATTTACATGTGTAAAGCTAGCAGATCTTAATTAACTCCAACCTCAATTTCATTTAAATCATCCAAATTATTGATGCATTTTCTGTGGAAAAATAAATGTTTTCCCTTTCGTAAATGTTTTCGACCAACAGCGGATTTCAGAGCTTTTTAAACGTTCATGGAAGTTCTTAAATTCTTTTGCTTCTATAAGGAACTAAGAAATCGTAAAGTGAGGCTATTAAGTCCATTGAAATAATTTACCTCTTTAAAAGATTTAACCTAGGCAAAACAAAATTTATCCTTTCAGCTTCTGGTGTTTCTGTAAAATGTCATCAAAATAACATGTCCATCACCCTGCCTAAAGCTCTTCTTCTCGGCTTAAATCGTGAACATGTCACCCTGCGAGATGTGAAGTGTGTTGCCACGGAAACAAGGACAAACTTCACCCTTAAAACTGCATTGACCGGCTGTGGTACAACCGCCAGCCACAGAAGAGGTTTTGTGGTTTATAGCAACACGGTCTTGGAGATCCCAGTTGCAGATGATGCCATTATAACGAGAGTTCGTGAGATCGAGATACCCTTCAGCTGTTTCTACAAAAACTCGGGTGATGCTACTGCTGTTGGAGTTAAACCTGACACCAGGAAGTTGGTTTTTGATGAGGATGGAAAAGGAAACTTCACAGTTGCTTTGGATATGTTTCCAGATAAAAGGTCTGTTCATAAACTGTTTTACATACGATTTACCTCAACATTTGAGCTTATCCACGTTTCATTTTCATCACCATTCCTTAAAACTGGATGAAACCTTGCAGAAGTTTGGGCTCAATTTAATTGTATCCTAAATGTGTTTTAGTCCATTATGGAGTTTCTTGGGAAAAAATAAAAAAATCAGGGCTTTTCAGTTATATTTCATTACTACTTGAAAATAATTTGTTGTTGTTAGTTTTCTATTTGTCAATGTTGATCTTTAGCTTCGAGGCAGCTTATACCCAGAGTGATTATCCTGTGGAAGTTAAGTTGAGACAGTACCTCTTCTTCCAAGCATCCGTGAAAACCAAGGACAAAACTCTGTCCGTTTTGGCTGAGAACTGTTACGCTACACCCTCTCAGGACAGACAACATGATGACAAATATCATCTCATCAAGAATGGGTAATTAAAAACAAAAAAGACTTTTACCGCTTAATGAGATTAGATTTCGGAAATAGTTTTCAAACAGCTTAGTAACTAAATGATATATTTAAATGAAAAGACTAATTTTTAATTTTAACCTAGTGGTTATTTCTCATTACGAAAAGTTTTTTCGTTTTTCGAATTGTGTACACTACACAATCGCATCAAGACTTTTTAACACCTCAGCTGGAACTGTGGATTGTTTTAAATAACATTGTGATTTTTTTACGAAACGCATTTCAGGTTAATGTTTTTGTGTTGGAGGACTTAAAAAAATAAAGATTCTGAGACGAAACTACAAATTTGCTCTTAAATGTTGAATCTCATGTTTTTAAGTTTTCTTGTATTCCAGTCCAAGATCACAATAGTGTCATTGGAAACTTCAACTTGTGATCTTTCAATATCCTGCTTCATTTTTTTCCCTTTCATAAAGAACCATATTATAGCATACTAATTATTGTTGATAGCAATTGCTGACTATGACATTTGCTACCTTTCAGTTGCCCAGTTGATGAAACAACCATCACCATACAATCGCAAAAAGTGGGTGTGGATCGTTTCAGCACCGAAGCCTTCAAGTTCATTGCTGATCACCCATTCGTGTTTGTCCACTGCCAAATAAGGATATGTGACGCAAGAAACCCTGGATCAAGATGTGCGCAGGGATGTATCAAGGAAGGCAGATTAAGACGTGACGTTAGCGATGAAGACAAATTATACCCACTGGCACAGGGACCCCTCACAATTGCAAGTGACGCAACGGAAATGAAAACAAGAAAAAGATCAAATAAAAAAGGTACATGTTCCTTTGATACAGTCACTCACAATGTTAGATAGTAAGAGGAACGTGTCTGTCTCTGATCTACATTTCGTGATTTAGAGAAAAATAAATCCGATTAAGAAGAGTAAGGATGTGCTTAGTTTATAAGCAGCTTACTTCAAGTACCTTGATTTTCTCACGAACGAAGTTTGGCAAAGATCATTATGTTTGCCCAGACTACTTACTAACTGCTTTCGGCTCTTATTGTTACCCCATTAATCCAATAAAGCTTCAACCTCCAAAACGCTAAAGAATTTCAATTTCAGAATTTTAATATTTTGCAGAGATCTCAACCAATGAAGGAAAGACGTATTCCACCGATAAAATACTCCTTGAGCATATATAAGTTTACAGACAAGACTTTACACTTAAGTTTTTACACTTAAGCAGTTAACTTGTTATCGACATTGTTAACTTGATATCTAACGAAAATTTATTTTTAACATTTCAGATATGACTGTACCAGCTCTGGTTACCATGGGAATACTATCAGCGCTTTGCCTGATGGGAATGGCTTACTTGTCTCGCAAGAATACAAGCAAGGCCACCGCCTACACTATTGTTCCAGAAAGCTGCTACGAATAAATCAGTTGTATTGGAACTAAATGTACAAAAGATTACGAGAATAAAGATAAAATTGGATGGAATAATTTCTCTTGTGTTCGAATATTTTACTTCCTATCTGGTATTACCTTTTCTCTCTTCGCTTGAAAAATTTCTGAACGATTGGGTTGGGATTTTCCAGTGAGGCATTAGAACTCCCGCCATGTCTCGGACTAAAAGAGCTCAAATTCACCTTCCTTTAAGTGAGCGTTCTTTACACTGCTACAACATAAATCCCTTATATTTTACACATTTGAAATACCTGACTTGAACAAACAGAAATAAGACAGTGCAGAGAAAAGTTTAACCCCATTTCATGACCCCATGTCAGTGCTAGAGGAACCTTACTAGAAAAAAGTTCTTTCTTGAACAATTTTTCCATAGGCCCAATTAGTTCACTGAAATGAAGGTTCTTTTGAGTTCTTTTGCTATTGTCGGTTAAAACAACATGCTAAAAGCTACTTATAATAATTTTACTTGCCGATTACTAAGGGTGTATAGTGTATAGTTTCATTTAATCCAAATACAATACTATTACAATTCTAAGAATGAGTAATTAAAACCACAGGTATCCCAAGCTCAACCGCGCTCATGTGAGGAGGCCCTTGTCCAAACCAGTCCTGTGGGAGTTCAACTCTTTTCTTATACAAATTCGGTCTTCCTATTGTCCCAATAAATTTACATAGCTGCTCACCACGTGAGTGAAAACGCTCAACACAAACCAGTGTAGGCTGCGAGTTCAGGGAAAATTTTTAACCTGCTCGTAGACTAACACCAGTCAAGCAATCAAAACTCACCGCGATTCTTGAGGCAGCCTTTCTTTCAATTTACTTGTCGTCAAGAGTGGTCGATAAAACGATGATGTGGTAAGTACAAATGATATTGGTTGTAAAGTTTCTAGTTGAACAACGCCGGGATAAGCATTAGTTTGGACAACTCAAATGCATGTGCATCTAAGATTGGATTCATAATTTAGCTTTGGCTGCGTTCTCCAATAAGTCCATAAGTTTATTGAAGTCAACGCGGGGAATTAAACTTGCCTTTTTTTGTTTTGAAAGCTGGGGTCTGATTATATCATCAACAACAACAACAACAAAACATTTATTATCGTAATGTTACTTAATTACAATTTCTTGGCCCCTAGCTAGTCTAAATACAAGGCCAATCAATCGGCTGTATCTGACAAATGTTTCGTAAATGTGTACTTTCGCACTCTGTTACATCTGAGGCAATTTGTAATAAACCGTGTCACACTTTGTGATAAAAAAAAAAAATGGCGCAATTTGTAATAAATCCATTGCACTTTGTAACATCTGTTATTATCATTTTTATTATTAATTATTATCATTATTATCATGAATTATCATTTGTATTATTATTATCATTATTATC
This sequence comes from Porites rus, assembly GCA_964035705.1. NCBI lineage: Eukaryota > Metazoa > Cnidaria > Anthozoa > Scleractinia > Poritidae > Porites > Porites rus. The sequence goes on from OZ037995.1 coordinate 26,533,572, forward strand.
ATCGTTATCGTCATTATTATTATTATTATTATTATTATCGCTCAAGTGATTAGAATTAGAAGTTAAGATGGTTACTGATGGACAGCAATGGTAATGCCTTCAATCTGGATTAGTTTATTAGTCATCATAGCTTGACACAGCCTCGTTCCCAGTCGTCCTCGGCGATTTCGGATGTGACGTCACCAGTCAAGCTTGTCGGGAAAATTCGCCGAGGAAGGCTGGCAAATAATGACAAATCCAAAATGGCGGTACCGAGCCACGACTTTAGCCAAATTTTTGAAGAAATGCAAAAAGCATCGGAAACAGGTTGGGTTAGTTTAGTCAACGTTTGCCATGAAATCCGTAAAGTTGTTGGAGAATTTTCGTTCAAGGAATCTACGGTTAATGAAATAAACGTGGATTTTTATGTTCAACAAATAGTCCCATCTCAGGAGCTCAAGAAGTATGTTCCGTTAAATTCGACTGGCTATCTCGCTCTGCTCCAAGCCTCCTCTGGTAACTCGGATAGCGCGAACAGGCCTGGATACGAGGCTGAGCTTGACAGGTTAATTCAAATAGTCAGGTATGCTAAAATCTTTGAAAAAATGATGTCGCGCCTTGAATACGAAATTTCCAAGAGAAAAGCTTTACAACTGTATTTAAGTTAGCAAAAATTTCACTGATTTGTACATTTTATTCAGTAAATGCAAAGGAACTTTTTCTGTATTTGAAATGTTTTCTTGCAAAAAAAACTATGATCATAGTTTTATCTTGACTCGCATGGTAGAAAACATTGAAAAGCATCTTCAATACTATCTCAAACGAAAGTGTTTTCTCTATGTATAGCCGGAGTTTAACTTATACAAAGGTTAGAATAGCCAGGAAAATTTTTCCGTCAACCAGCAGTTGATCTATGATTAAGAAGTACAAACGTAGAGCAAATGTAGAAAAGACCGATAGGAGCTCCTCAGATTTTACATTTGGGTCGGAAGAGCCCCTAGGTGGAATGATGATTAAGTTAGTAAGGTAGTAAATAGTCACCTTTGCCCAGTAAGGATACGTTAGGCATTTCAATGAAACCACCCAAAACATTTGTACTGAGAGATTAACTTTGCGGCGTGTCTCACCTCATGAGTATCAACCCAGAGCGTTTTAAGTGATCTCCATGCATCGTATATTTGTCACTGCATGCAAGCCACAGGTGTTAGCATAACCGAATTTTATAAGTCGTCTAACTGACAAACTATAGTCGAAAATTCTGTGACTTAGTACATTTATCTGGAGCGGAAATGAAAGCAATTTTCTTAAGTTCGGTGCTTGATGACGTCACCACCTCTCGAACGAAAGGAACAACACTTACTAATGGCTTCAAGACTGTTACTGCTCGGACGAAGAAGAACCGTTTGATTGGGAACCCCTCTATCTTATGGCACCACGGTGCAAAAAAAGCATCAAATTGATTGAGTTTCAATTTAAACCCTTACCTGGACGCATACCAACCAATGGTTCTTACTTTAAAAAGGACGAAAGAGGAAACAATTCATCAGAGACGCTAATTCATCTTTTCTAGTCATACCATGTTGCATCCTCTTTTTGGAAAAGCTTAATGTGACTGATTGGCTTCAAGAAAATCTTCCGAAAAACTCGGAAAATACAACTTTTAATCTTGATCAACACTGCACTGGGATCTAGGCCGGAACCTCATTCTACAGAATACTCTCTTCAATTAAACTACTCTCTCCTGGCAAAATGGATGTAACAACATCTAAGTTTGCACATTTTCTACGCCAAGTTAATTCAAGATCTATTTAGAGAAGAAAGTAGGGAAAAGCCAAAAATGGAATTTTCCTGCAGATAGCAGTTAATATAATTAATTTTAGCTCTTGATATCGATTGTTCCCTATTCCTTGACGGACAAATACTGAAAAATATGTGAAAAAATTGTATACACTAGAACCCCGGTAACTCGAACTCTGAAGGGAAACGAAAAACGTTCCAGTAAGCGGGAAATGTTAGTTATCGGGGTAAATTTCGGTGAGATTTTGATCGAGGGAAAGGTAATTTAGTTCGAGTTAGCGGGAAGTTCAAGTTGTCCGTGTTCGAGTTTTCGAGGTTCTACTGCATCTGTCTATAAGTAAATGGAAGTCCTCTTGCCTTTTCTTCAACCATCCTTTTTGGTTTTCTCACAAACCGAAATGACCGGGGCAAGAGATTGACCAGAATCGGCTCAACCAGCTTAATACGGCGTTTTTCGAACAAGTTTCAAAAATGAAAATAATCTCGTTCAAAGTTTCTTGTTACATACCCCCTTCCAGGTTCTACGAACAGCCCAGGTTGCAATAATAATGAATACAGGTTAAGAAAAGATCAAATTCCATTTTTGAAATACACACACTAAGCGAGACTCTAAAAATGCAAGCAATTCTTTTTTTTTTTTTTTTTTTTTTTTTTAGTTTGAGGATGATTGAAATGAGGCGCCATGTTCATAACGTTTTTGTTCTCTGGTAATGATGTAATTTCTCTCGAATCGAGACCCTTGTTAACCGTGTATTTATACACGTGTACTCAGTCAATTCAGAAATAATCATCGAATACGATGTAACAAGTAAATATCCTGAATACCTGACCGTCGATAAAGTAGGAAGTAAAACTCTTTTAGTTACGAAATGTTTCGTGTATAATTAATTTCCTCCTCGTTTCTTATCTTATTTCCAAGCAAACGAGACAAACGGTTAGATACCACTATTTCTTTAACTCTTGTTAAAATTTCACTATTTCATTTACTCTTGGAGTCCTAAATGTATTGGTTAAAGGTTATAGTAGGTGCATTTACATGAAACAATGCGGGGGTTTTTTCCCCATTTATTTCTTCGCTCCGCTGTATTCCTATTCAGGGGCACCCAACGACAACTTTCGGAAAATATCTGTTCGGAAGACGGTGATGAGATCTAGAATTTGTTGTAAAATTTCTTGCTTGCCTGCCTCTCCTAGGATTTTCCAACATCTAAAAAATGGTATAATTGCCCATTTTTAACGGATTTTTATCCCTAAAAGGTCACCTAGAATTTTCGGGAGCATTTTTTCTGGCTGAAATTTTCGAAAAGGTAAATTTTGATCCCTACAATTTTCGGGTCACTAGACTCTCAGCTAGGAAATCCGAACAGATGAAAAATTTTTAGGGGATAAAAATATGCCTACATCTACCATTTAAATACTACTGTACGTTTAATAATGCTACGTTTAAGTGGTTTTGAACTATATTCTGGTTGAATGCCCCTGCCTATTCCAATATTTTCATTTTAAAGTAATTAAATCAGCGAGACCGGTCAGATTCATGATTCATACGAAAGATAGTTTCACTTGAACCTTCCTTTTGATAAACCAATTTTCTGTGTATTGAAAATAAAATTGTCCGAGAAAGTAAACGATCAAAATGAAGTGAAGTTTCCTGAAGGCAAAAGGTGTCTGCTGATCCACATCAAGTAATTTCATCTGAGCGAAAATATAACCGATGGATGTAAAAGCAATCTTACTGAAATAAGAAAAAATTCCTTTTCACGTCAGGTCTGAGAATTTAGCAAATTGAACCGTTTTGTTTTAGACGGCGCATGGGGTCCACCACCCCAGGGGAACATTCTCACCAATATTTTTCTAATTACCCACAAGGAGTTTTCTTTCTTTGAGTCATTAAGCTGCAAGAGAGGAGTTTAACACCTAGGATATTAAGTAGGCGTTGTAAAATACTCAAAAACAAGAGAAATTGTTCTATCAAATGTTATTTTTTTATTTAGACAATCGATCGCTTTTATATTAAATTTCAATGCAACTGAATTATTCGTCAAAAGCTTGCTGGAACGATAGTGTAGGCGGTGGCCTTGCTTGTATTCTTGCGAGACAAGTAAGCCATTCCCATCAGGCAAAGCGCTGATAGAATTCCCATGGTAATCACAGCAGGCACAGTCATGTCTGAAATATTGAACATAAATTTGTGTTAATTGTGAGTGAAAGATGACGATAAGACGTACATAACCCCAGGGTAAACCTTACAGGATAAAACAAATGGTATCTAGCATGCAGGCGTGGGTATTCAGGAAGCAGGAAAATTCACTCATGACAGTATACTGATGCATGCTGAAATATTTTTTTACCAACGAGACTCGTTACTTTTGTGTATAATAGTGATAGTTGTTTCAGTTCTTTTAAGTCATAAGTCCATTTGGATTAATGCAGTGATACAATCATAAAATACAGAAGAAATATCGACCGATCATTGCCGTCTTGTGCAAGGTTTTCTATGCACACCAATACACATGATGCTAATATGGAGAAACTTCATCTGTCATACATTAAGTACATCCCTATTCTGCTCTTACTCAAGGGCATTTTTTGATAAATTTCGAGTCCTAGATAAGAGATTGCCACTTTCTTCGACTTCTAACGTTTTCATTGATTATTTTATCAGAGGAACAAGTACCTTTTTTATTTGATCTTTTTCTTGATTTCATTTCCGTTGCGTCACTTGCAATTGTGAGGGGTCCCTGTGCCAGTGGGTATAATTTGTCTTCATCGCTAATGTCACGTCTTAATCTGCCTTCCTTGATACATCCCTGTGCACATCTTGATCCAGGGTTACTTGCGTCACATATCCTTATTTGACAGTGGACAAACACGAATGGGTGATCAGCAATGAACTTAAAAGCTTCAGTACTGAAACGATCCACACCCACTTTTTGCGATTGTATGGTGATGGTTGTTTCATCAACTGGGCAACTGAAAGATAGGAAATGTCATAGCAAGCAATTACTATCAACAGTTAGTATGCTATAATGTGGTTCTTTGTAAAAGGAAAAAATGGAAGCACAGATAATGATCGCCATGACATTATTGTGAACTTGGAATGGAAAACAAGAAAACTTAAAAACAGGAGATTTAGCATTTAAGAGCAAATTTGTATCTTAGATCACAGAATCTTTTGTACAGTACTTCTACATGAAAACATTAACCAGAAACTTCTTAAAAACAATTTTGTTTCTATTTTTTTTTTCAAACAATTCGCAGTTTCAGCTGAGGTCATTCAAAAGCCTTGTTTCGATTATGAAGTGTAATGGAAAACAATTTGAAAAACGACAATTTTTCTTAATGAGAAATAACTACTTTTTGAAAGTAAAAGGTAGTCTTTTTTCATTTAAATATACAGTCTGCTTAATAAACTTTTTGAAAATTTTATTTCCGAAATCTAATCTAATAATGCGGTAAAAGATTTTTTTAAATTACCCATCCTTGATGAGATGATATTTGTCACCATGTTGTCTGTCCTGAGAGGGTGTAGCGTAACAGTTCTCAGCCAAAACGGACAGAGTTTTGTCCTTGGTTTTCACAGATGCTTGAAAATAAAGATGCTGTCTCAACTTGACTTCCACAGGATAATCACTCTGGGTATAAGCTGCCTCGAAGCTAAAGATCAACATAGTGAAATGCGACACTGACAACATCAGATTATTTTCAGAAAATATCAAAATAAAAGTACGCTCTGCTTCATTCATTTTCAGTTTCTAAGTAATTTCTTTGAGGGCGACAACGCATCCAATTCACTTTACACTAAACTACTGCCAGGTTTTGTCCAACTTCCATGAATGTGTTTCGGTGCAACAGAGGATCATGGATAAGCTAAAATAGTTATTTAAATGGTATTTAAAACCCATTATAAACAGACCTTTTATCTGGGAACATATCCAAAGCAATTGTGAAGTTTCCTTTTCCATCCTCATCAAAAACCAACTTCCTGGTGTCAGGTTTAACTCCAACAGCAGTAGCATCACCCGAGTTTTTGTAGAAACAGCTGAAGGGTATCTCGATCTCACGAACTCTCGTTATAATGGCGTCATCTGCAACTGGGATCTCCAAGACTGTGTTGCTATAAACCACAAAACCTCTTCTGTGTCTGGCGGTTGTACCACAGCCGGTCAATGCAGTTTTAAGGGTGAAGTGTGTCCTTGTTTCCGTGGCAACACACTTCACATCTCGCAGGGTGACATGTTCACGATTTAAGCCGAGAAGAAGAGCTTTGGGCAGGGTGATAGACATGTCATTTTGGCGACACTGCACTGATACACCAGAAGCTGTAGGATAAAATATTGTCAATGAATAATTATTAAGGTTTTAAAGAAAAGTTAAAGTTTCATTCGATACTTGAAAACCTCACTTAATGATAGGCCTGTTACAGTCTACGGTAAAGAACTTGAAATTTCCCAAGAAAGTTTAAGTAGCTCAGTATGAAATCAGTTTTAAGACAGAAAAATGTATGAAATGTTTTCAACTTATTCATTCTATTGAAAGAGATTCTTAGTTTTGATGATCTACAATATTTTGAGTTTTGAATGTGCTCAACGTATCAGTGTTTTATCATGTTTGTAACAATCTCTGGTATGTTTCATTCTCTCCTGACTCCCTAGAATTAGAAGATCAAAATAATACGTTTCCTTACCAACGCACGTACGACGATTGGGGGCCAAATTTAACTCTGGGTCAGGGCATGAACAGACGAAGCTGCCTTCTGTATTTTTGCATTTGTGTGAACATCCGCCATTGTCTTCGGCACATTCATCCACATCTCAAAAAACAAGAAAACGTTGATTCAAATAATTTGATTATCAAGGGTAATGTTCTTTTTATACGCAGTTAAAAAATTAAAACTAGATTATCAAAACGGATATAACATAAAATGAAAAAAACCTGGGAGTATAATCCACTAGAATCCTAGACTATCAGTTTCTTTGACATATCTCAGGATTAATTTTATGAATCGCGTTAAATGTGAATTTCCCCGATAGCAGAGGTCTTTCACGACGTGGCAAAAATGAGATGGATGATACTCTCTCCTTCCCCTCATTTTTGCCTCATCGTGAGAGACCTCTGTTAGCAGGGAAAATGCGAATAGTTTTGTGCAGGCATTCATGAAGTTAAACAATTGATAAGCTATTACAAGAAAACACGACGAGCGAGACAAAGGTGTTTCTTAACACGCGTGACGCGCAGACTTTACGACAGAATCTATTGCAGCTAATTACAGTAACTTTTGAACAAATTAATTTAGCATTACTCCGTCTTACCGTCGTCGCAATTAACTCCTTCGTAGCCAGGTGAGCAAGTACATTTATATCCAACAAGAGATTGAGGAGCGGGTATGCAAGTTGCACCGTTCATGCAAGGGTTAGGGTCGCATTTGGTAGGAGCTGAAAAAGAAGTGCAATTCAAGATCAGGGCATTGACACCTTTCCAAAAAAAGTACATTCGAATAATTTGTTGATCCAAGGGTAATATTTGTGCCACAAAAAAGTTACAACTAAATTATAATAATTTGAAAAACTAAAAAAAATAATACTGACACTGCAATGTCAGCTTCTTCGATTTCTGTATGGCGTAACAAGGGAACCTATCGCAAAGCTTGTTGTTAACAATGCAGTCGACAAAAGTTATTTCAGAACTTACAAAAGTCGTCTATAAGATGCAATGAAAAAGATTAGAAGAGTGTTGAAGGAGTTTCTGTATTAATTCAAAAATTTTGTACTAATTTGCTTTTGGTTGTTCCTCCTGACGAAAAGAGTTTTAAAAAGATGATATTTCTATCTCAAAACGTTTGAGCTTCATTTACAAACTAGAAAGAGAAGTTTCGGTGATAAATTCATTTCGACGCCCTTATCAACTTAAACACACAAAAGGCGTTTTCTGAGGCTTTGCTCACACTCACACACTCACACAGATAGCTTCTGGGCAGAAAATTCATATCGGAGAGGGCTTCTATTTACACGCAAGAAAGTTAATTTCGGAGCGATTTCTGAAACGGAGCGAAGTTGTGCCTCGCCGATCTCTAACAAATCGGATAGTTATTTATACTCTACCGGATAGTGGTGTCGGCAGTCGGCACGAAACGTTATCCGGTATTGTGTGTGCATTGTCTGACTAACCCCGATACCGCAAAAAATACCTATAAATACTTAACTAACGTTTATCATCCATTGCAACTGGTTCCTTCTTGAGTTGATTCCATAAAGAATCTTCGTCGGCAGTGACTATGTTAAACACCAAAGAAAATAAGAGAATTATCCACTTCTGAATGACCATGATTCCAGAACAGTAACTAACTCAAAGATACGGCTCTCCGCTGTCGAAAGAGCAATGAAGGACAAGTGATCTGTTCTACCGCCTTTTAAAGCTTTTAAAGTGTGAGGTTTTTCGACACAAGAGGGTCAAAATTGCAAGTGTTAAATGAACAAAATAAATCAGTCCTGATTTTACAAATAAAAGTGGGAATTTTTAAACACAAAGACAAAAATACCCACCTTTGACTTTGTATGCCTGCAAATCTATTGGGATGGGAATTCGGCTTAAAAAAAGGTCACGAAAATTACAAGCTGTCAAGCTATAGACACCCCTAGATGTAATTCTTATTTCACAAAGATGTGTGTAAATTCTTCAGTTAGAAAGGGATAAAGAATAGTAAAGAGTGGTCATTTTTTGTAATTAACCAATGCAAAAGTATACGCAGTAGTGTAGACCAATGTTTAAGTTCATATTATATGTCACAACCTTTTTTGTCAAAAGCAAAAAAAGTAAAATAAGCAGTCCCAAATAACATTTGAATTACATATTTTTCATTGAAAGAACAGTTTCATATGAAGGAATGAGGCTTCAATTGATAAACTAACAATACCCTCTAGGTAATGTGCTGATTAGTTATTTCGATTGCATAATACTCATTTCACTGTTGACTAAATAAAAGCTGAGGAGACAAAGTCGATCATAACTTGGAACACAACTTGCATCATTTTTTAATGTAATGACACATTTTGTCGTTAATTAAGAAAAAAATGAAATTAAGATCAAAACACTGCTCAAAATATTCAGAGTATTTCTTTTCTTGAGAGAAGCAAACATAACTTTTTTAGCCAATGAAAATCGGAAAGAAAAATACCATGGTTAGTTAAAAACAAAAATTTAAACACGACAACCCTTAAAAGCATTGAAAGAAGATATTTCAGGGGGACAAAGAAATAGGTATTAAGTTCGGCACATGTAAAGTTCGACGTTTGAACCGGCGGGCCTTAGCCAATGAAAGTCGGCTGGGCCAGTAGAGGCGTTGGTGTAGTAAGCATACGATAATTATGTTCTAAGCGAGCCTATATTACATCATCCTCTTTGTGATTAGTGAAAAGTAATCAAATTAATTCGAAATTATGAAGATTAAACTTGCCAAAATAAAGCGCTAAACACCTTATAGGCCAATGAAAAATCTGAACACTCAGCTTAAAGGTCAATCAATCAAGCAGCACTATAAAAGTACAAAGCAGCTTCGCACAGGCGTCTGTTCTTGTTGAACTTTAGGAGACGACGCGAACTCCTCAACCTGTGGATTTAGAATGAAACTTCTTGTCGCGCTAGTACTTGTACCTTGTTTTTGCTTGAGTATCGATGGAAAAGGCTTTTTAGCTGAAGAAGACCTCGTAACCAACAATGATGATCCTAAGTTCTTGAACTTCTACGAGGAAGAACCAGAGAGTTTTGTTAACGGAATCGAGGATTTCCTTCCCCAACGATATCTCGAGGACCAGTTCAGTGGGGAATCGTCTGGAAGTAAGATGCTATGCTTTAATTTTTTTTTTTTTCAATTCAGCCATTTTTTCTAGCCTACAATATATTTGTCCGATATTCGGTGAATTTGCTGGAAATTCGTCACTACAATCATTTGACAATTTCCCCTTCTACGCCGAGTTAGTTCCTCTGGAAAAAAAGCTTTGTTCAGAGATCAAATTGACCTGGAATACCAGCGAACGTGTTGACTAACAAGCTGCAACGAAGAGAGAATAGTACGTAAGAGCTGGAATAAGAGTTAACATTGACAATCTTAAAACCCAAAAAGATGACTCAGTAAACTATAAGAAATGTTCGCCTTTGTTGCGCACACTTACCATAGGTGATTGTGTTCAGGCGCAATTTTTGGGTTTCTCAAATCTGCATCCACGTTGACATTTTCGTCACTACCTGAGAGATCCTTGTTGAAAAAGGTTTATGTGAGCTTTACTTCAGTTTATAGAAGGTTATGTTTCTCATAGCCTTTACCTTCTTTTATTTGTGTTGGATGACAGAATTCTCAGTATTTGTATATTTGTATTCGCTGTAGCATTAGTACATGGTCGTGGACCACTAGCGGTCGTCCTTATTTTCCTCAAGACCACGCTTGAAAGTATTGTGTCTCAAAAGAAAAATTAGAGACGGCACGCGATCTAACATGGAGTGTTACTGATATGAATTTATATCTACACTGATCAACAGCAACTAATGCTTTTAAACAGACTAATTAATTTATTTTAAATTAATGTTTGTGTTTTGTTTCAGTTCAGAGTCCTTGTGCCGAGAACCCCTGCCTAAATGATGGAAACTGCTCAGTGATTGCTGGTGGAGATTATTCTTGCGCATGCCCGGGTGGATATTATGGAAAGAACTGTGAAACAGGTACTTTCAGAAAGTATTTAAACACTTCGCTTCATTTCTAAGAGCGCCGGCTGAATTGTAAGGAAAAACACGAAGCAAAGCGAAGAATGATCATACACCATAAAAAGGGCTGCTTTTTAAAACATATCTGTGATAAGTTTCAAATGAGATGTTTTAAAGACTTGAAAATCGAAGTTCTATTCTCATATCACTCGATACACTAAGGCTCACTGGAAGTTCAGACGTCAAACGTTTCGTGTACCGAACTTAATACCCATTGGGTTGACCTAAATGATGAAGGTTGGACGGTTGACTTAGGCCTCGAAGTTGATTAGTGGTACTCAATTTCGATTTTCAACATGGTCAAAATAGATTACTTGTCCATTGGATAGGGGGACATGAAAAGTTTGAACGTTCAACTGGGCCTACGGCAAACTATAAAAGTGATTGTTAAGAGAAAGAAACATTACGGGTGTTTAAGAGTGGACCTACTAATAATTTCTGACCATCAAGTAAGTGTACACCTTTTTGTTATTTTCATAGCAAACCTGTGTTACAAGAACCCTTGTAAAAACGGAGGTGAATGCAAGTCTCGCGCTGGCCGCAGCTACTATTGTAAATGTGCACAGGGATTTCAAGGAAAAAACTGCGAAGAAGGTTATAACACTACTCTCACCTAAATTAAAATAACGGATAGATAAGAGGGTCTAAGTCTCTAAGATCAAATGTTCACCAAATGTTTTTAGGATCTTGCCGTAGTTTAATTTCGCCGCTGTCAGTAAAAAGATACGAATTCTTCATGGGAAAAGACAGTTTCTTCGAGGGATTCCAAGACATTTTCAGCAATTCCCAAACAGTTAGTTTATGGCAATATCGGCATTTAAAATGCAGTGGTTCTGGGTGGCTGATAAACAATGAATTTTGTACACTTCTATTATTTTTAAACAGAATTTTGCAAAAACTCAAATATCAAACTCTGGCCGGGTTTTTCAAAGCTGGGTTAAGATAACTCATGGTTAGTGCGAAAATTGAACTCAGATATAAAAATAAAAAAAAATCAAATTCAGTTTAATTCTCTTCCTCTATGATTTGCTAATGGCATAAGCTTAAACGAATCAGAAAAATTTATTCGAGGAAATGCTTTTGAGCAAAAGGAAAACTGAGGAACCCGGATTAAAACTTTTTCCACGGGATAGTGCTAATCGGCCTTTGAACAACTGGGCCCACACTTTTTGATGCAGCTAAATTTACACTGATCAGTAAATGTCTACAAGGCAATAAGTTATGGTACTTATAAAGGATAAGCGTTTTCCATTCTTAGGCCGCTCAATTTAAAGCCGTATTAGTTGTCCGGGAAAAAAGTCCTAGATTTGCGCAAATCTTCCATCAATCACTCAGCCCAGTGGCCCGTTTCTCGAAAGTCGATAACTTTTCGGGCCCGGAAAGCTGTTTAATGTTTGCCGTGTCTGCATTCAAGATCAAAGTTGTCATAGTAACACATTCAATGGTATTCAATCTTCACGAACAGCTTTCAAATAAAGATGTTCTAATTTTGTACACAAAACACATTTTTTATAGACATAAACGAGTGTTCTGGTGATGTTTGTGGTGAAAATGCCAACTGCGAAAATACAGTGGGTTCTTACATTTGTACTTGCAAATCTGGATACGCCAGGAGAAATATGACAGGCTGCTCCGGTAAGAATATTCATTATTGCATCAAATTACCTTTTTTTCTTTAGATTCCTAGTTTTTAGCTTATATTTCTTATTATTTCTGCCAGCTGAATATTTTGAGATGGTGAATTTTGAATTTCATGAAACATTGGTCTTCTGCGACCAGTCTCAAACATGGTTATTTTTATTTTGATAAATTTAACCATCTTCGCTGGGGGTTGAATTCACTTTTCCTACTATTCTACACTATCAAAGAGAAAAAAATTCTTCAAGATTCTTAGAAAGCAGTTCTTCCAGGAAAAACAGATAGTATATTTTAGAAAAATAACCTTACAATATTCTCTTCTTAGATATCAACGAGTGTTCTGCCGGCGCTGATGCCTGTGACGTTAATGCTAAGTGCAAAAATACTGTTGGATCTTACACTTGTACCTGCAAAAAGGGTTTTACAGGAAATGGAAAAACATGCACTGGTAAGATTTACTTAACAGACTGGTTTCTTCCTTCGTTTTCAGATGTTCTTTTGTTTCCAAGAACATCCATGACATTAAATGTTATTCTCAAATAATCAAATCAGGGTTATACATTACATTAACAGGCTTAAAATGTTATAACATCGTATTTAACTGCTTTAGGATGCTTTAAAAGTAAACGATCTAATAAACTGAAAAACTCTCGTGATACTCTGTTTTAGATATCAACGAATGTTCTGCCGGCGCTGATGCTTGTGACGTTAATGCCAAGTGTAAAAATACTGTTGGATCTTACACTTGTACCTGCAAAAAGGGTTTTACAGAAAATGGAAAAACATGCACTGGTAAGAGTTACTCGTAACTGTCTGACCAACTCTTCCCAAAATTTTAAACAATCGCTTTCTTTTTCAAGTAGCGAAATAGTAAATGATATCGTTTAGAAGTTTTACTAGTTTTAACCGTTTTACCCTGCAGTAGTGTCCCTTTAAGATGCTTGAAATATAACTGAGAAAAAGACGATCTATTTCAAATTAAATTGAAACTTAGAAGTAAACGTAAGTAGGGTCCACTCGAGGCTAAACTATTTTTTGGTTGCATATACACAGAAATTTTCGCAGAGTTGATTAGATAATTTTCCAAAAGAAAAATTTATATTGGAAGATGTCTTATAACCTTGAGCGAACCTTAAACTGTGTTCTGATTTCTCGAGATATTGAGAATATTAATGAAAAGCAAATTTGTATAAATTTCACCAATAACGCGAACTGTCTCACGCAAACATCTGAAATCAAGATGAATCATTGTTACATGAAATGGACTGTTTGCATAGCAGGGGGGAAATATTAAACCTCAACAAACAGTCAAGAACTCTGTTTCTATTTCTCGCTCACTCCGGTCCAACTATCCAGTTATGGCAGAAAGAAAGATAAGCTTAATGCACGAGAGCCTTTTTTGTTAGTGCTCCTGAACATAGCCTGTTTACGAATTTCGAAATGGCACAGAAAAGGCAGACAAACGACGAAAAACGCAGACTTCCTAATGCTCTCCCCCTTAGTACCGCAGGATACCTAAGAACCAAAGAATACCCAAGATTAGGAGTTCCTTTCTCCTAACGTCAAACGCAAAAATCTTGTAATATTCTCTTCTTAGATATCAACGAATGTTCTACCGGCGGTGATGCATGTGACGCTAATGCCATATGCAAAAATACTGTTGGATCTTTCACATGTACCTGCAAAAAGGGTTTTTCAGGGAATGGAAAAACATGCACCGGTTAGATTTACCAGTTCTTCCTCTTTTCCAGTTCGGTTCTATTCAAATAGCACAATATTAAATAATATTCCAAATTCATATTACTTCTGCATAGTTTCAACTGTTTAACCCTAGAGTAAAGTGGCTTTAAAATACCTAAACGATTTTTTCTAAGTAAATAACGATCTACTAAAACTGAAATACTCTTGTGATACCCTGTTCTTAGATATCAACGAATGTTCTGCCCGGGCTGATGCCTGCGACGTTAATGCCAAATGCAAAAATACTGTTGGATCTTACACTTGTACCTGCAAAAAGGGATTCACAGGAAATGGAAAAACATGCACTGGTAAGATTGGACTATATTAATGTCTTCGGCTTCTTTCTTTAAAAAAAAACACCTTCTTTCTTTAAAAAAAAACATCATCTTCATGTTTAGACCTTCGTTTGATTTCAATAACATTGCGTTAAAAGGTAGCGTAGTATAAAGTACCGACACCTGTTTTGTAATCTTACCTTCTTGACGAAATTAACCTGACGATTTTCTTCTCCCAGATATCAACGAATGTTCTACCGGTGCTGATGATTGTGACGTTAATGCCAAGTGCAAAAATAATGTTGGATCTTACACTTGTACTTGCAAAAATGGTTTTACAGGGAATGGAAAAACATGCACTGGTAAGATTTACTTCACTAACTGCCTAGTTCTTCCGGCTAAAGAAAAACAATCCTCTTCAGATTTTCCTGTCAAATGACGCAACATACGTGCGAAATAATATCGCTCGTGGTATTACTGTGGTTTTTAACTATTTAACCCTGCAGTTAAGTGGCTTAAAGATGCTTGAAAAAGAAAGTTACGATCTTTTCAAACCTGAAATAATTTCGTGATTTTCTGTTCTAAGATATCAACGAGTGTGCTACCGGCGCTAATGTCTGTGACGTTAATGCCATGTGTAAAAATACTGTTGGATCTTACACTTGTACCTGCAGAAAGGGTTTCAAAGGAAATGGAAAAACATGCACTGGTAAGAATTACTTGACTAACTGCCTAGCTCTTCCAAAAATAAAAACTTTGTTTTGCCTTTCAATAACAGTTTTACCTGTTTAACACTGTAGTAAACTGGAGTTTTTGAGTTACTTTAAAGTATTTGAAAAAAATATAAACGATACAAAAGAAATAATCTCATGATATTCTGTTCTTAGACATCAACGAATGTTCTACCGGCGCTCTTGCCTGTGACGTTAATGCCAAATGTAAAAATACTGTTGGATCTTACACTTGTACCTGCAAAAAGGGTTTTACAGGGAATGGGAAAACATGCACTGGTAACATTTACTTAACGTACTTAACTTACAGACTTCTCCTCCCCAAAGAAAAAGGCTTCGTCTTCATTTTCGACTTTCCTTGTTAAATTTGATCCATTAGCTCAGTGGTAAAATAATTCAAGAAATAGCACAGTCTCGCATTACAATGATAGCCTTTAAAATGAATGGCTAGCACAGTGGCTTGCCAATTCACGTGACTTGCAAAAAACCCAGGAGGAGGGTGAACATAATGGACATTAACACCTCCGCCAAAGCCAGTCCCCCTGATTATCAAATAAACTCTGGTCAAAGAGAGAAGACATAAAAATTCTATTTGCAAGCAAATATTTTGTGTAACTGTTAACATAAGAATGTACTAAACTGGCGATAAGACTGCACTAGAAGATATTTCGCACAAAGAAAAGATCTTTTTAAAACTGAAATAATCTCATGATACTCTGTCCCTAGATATCAACGAATGTTCTACCGGCGCTAATGCCTGTGACGTTAATGCCAAGTGCAAAAATACTGTTGGATCTTACACTTGTACCTGTAAAAAGGGTTTTTCAGGAAATGGAAAAACATGCACTGGTAAGATTTACTTAATTATCTTACTGCCTTCTTCACTTTCAGATTTTCCCTTCATAAGACGCAAAATTAAATGATTAAGTTTAAGAGAATAGTAGTAAAATGAAAGTAATACTAAGCTAATAAAGATCTATTAAAACTGATCTTGTGATATTCTGTTCTTAGAAATCAACGAATGTTCTGCCGGCGCTGATAGCTGTGACGTTAATGCCAAGTGCAAAAATACTGTTGGATCTTACACTTGTACCTGCAAAAAGGGTTTTTCAGGAAATGGATATAAATGCAAAGGTAAGATTTATTTATTTGTTACTGACTTCTTCCCCTGAGAGGAAAGCGTCATCTTCATATTCATACCTTTCTTTGTTTCCAACAACATGACATTAAAACGATTGCAATGTCCAATTGTCTCTCAAGTCCAAAACTTTGGGTTTAATAATAGTTTAAAATCTCTCCTTTACTAACTCCCACCACTATCTTGGCTCGTTCTGCCAGTCGGCTCTTCCTTTTCTAGCCTCATTTTCAGTGCTTGAAAATCTTGCGGTAGAGTGTCAAGTTTGCTCTTGAAGCTATCGGTTCCCTTTTCCAGTAATTGGATAGTAATTTTTGTCATTATTCAGAGACATTTGAGTCGAAGTTTTGGCAGTTCGCAAAAAAAATAATGCCTGTTTACTGAAGCACGCCTTTCCCTACTCAGTCCTCTTGCCCACTAACTTAAAAAAAAAACATCTAAATAAATTCATAAATTTTAAATATTTCTGTTTAGATATCGATGAATGTGCTGTACAGAATGGTGGATGCTCTCACGACTGTGAAAATACACCCGGCAGTTACCAGTGTGCATGCCCAGACGCAGAGCTCTCATTGGCTAAAGACAACCATACTTGTGAAGGTAAACACCAAACATACCTTTCCCTGATATACATGTGTCCAATATCAGCAGCTAGTAGCTCATTGAATGGTTGTTACTTCTGTTAGAAAAATTTTTGAAAGAAAATTTTGAAAATGCAAGAACTGATTTAATTATCGAAAAGGGTAGAAGATGACTTAAGTGCTACCCGGGGCCTTTCCTGTCTTCTCCGGCTGCTAATAAGCGTGTAAATGTATTAGACTTACAGATTACTTTAGACGATTTCTTGCAAAATTCTTTGTGTTAAGAATCATCTACAGAACTCAGTACAGTATTTGATCTTGCTTTTAAGCTTTTAATTCCTTCGCTTGACGCACTTGCAACTTCCTCCGCCATTACTGAAAATCTTAATAAACAATTAATAAACATTAACTGCAAAGGACCGAAAATGAAAATGTGGCAAAAAGTAGAAGAGCTGATAAACAAAATATACAAAAAGTAAACGTATTGAACGCATCTGCAAAGCTCATCTCACTTTGAAAAGATATGTTTGTAACGCATAAATACGACACCGACAAAAACCCCAAACATAGCGGTGTTGTAGCCATATAAAGTCCTACTCTGCTGAGATATATTATTAGCCTATATTTTACTATAATTATTTTTAACCTTACTGTCTTTTAATTGTACATATTTTTTGTCAAACCTTTTGTACTTATTCTTAATTTATTGTATTTACCATTTTTAATTTAAAATCGGCTTTATTTTTTGTAATAATATACTGTAGTTAGGGCATTAGTAGGCGAAGAGCCACCTGGTGGAAGTACTACTAACAAATCGTTATTATTATTATGATTATGATTATTATTATTATTATCATTATTATTTTAAATTTCCTGAAAATCGTCCACCGTATATGATCAACTTGTAGACGGGGGATCAACCCAGACCGGGGTGATCAACTCCCATTAAATGGTTTGAACATTTTTTCCTCAGCAAAAGGTGTTCTCGTCCGTTGCCTTCAAAACAAGATGTCCATCACTATCCCCAAGCTCATCCTCAAAGGAATGGACCGAGAACATATTCGTCTCCTGGACCCAAAATGCGGAACAACCGAGAATGCCACACATTTCACTCTGACAACAGCACTGACGAAATGCAACACAACACGAAGACACACCAAGTCTTCCATTGTATATAGCAACACTGTGCTAGAGATTCCGCTGGAAAATAATGACATCATTACCCGTGTCAGGGAAATTGAGATTCCATTCAGTTGTTACTATTCTAATAAAAGAACAGCCACAGCCGTTGGAATGAGGCCCGAAAACCGAAAGCTGGTTTTCTCGGAGAAAGGAAAAGGAAATTTCACCATTGTACTGGAATTATTCCACAACAAAAGGTTTGAAGTTTATAGCAATTTAAATATATAAATTTTCAGAAAGACGAAACTGCATTCAAACTAACTGCTTTATCAAACCGTTTTATTTCGAAATGAGACTTCTCCACATATTCTACGGCTTTGAATAAGTGTATTGTAAAAGTAGGGTACTCGACATCTTTCAGGCCAAAACTTGCTTCTAATTGAGTTTTCTCAGAAATGCGATCAAGATAGGACAGAATATTCATCTTTTTTTCAAAGCCAGGAAGCTGATATCTCTTGCATGACACAAAAACTGAACATACTACTTTGATTTCGACAACGGCAAGACTTAACCATTTTGTTTCGTGTGATTCCAGATTCGTCAAATCATATAGTGCAAGTGACTACCCATTGTCCTTTAAACTCCGACAATTGATGTTCTTCCAAGCCAAAGTTCAGAGCGAAGACAAGAGGCTGTCGATCTTGGCTAAAAAATGTTTTGCCACACCAACACCTGATCAGAAAAACCCGAAGAAACATTTCATAATGGATAATGGGTAAGAAAAGATCTTTTTTGTCTTCGCTGTCTTTGTTTTTCAATAAGAACGTGTTACAGACAATTAACTCATTTCGCATAACAAATCAGGCTAGAACCCGGATACACTAAGAAACCGCGACTATATATCCGTGTTTTTTAAGAAGCTATTCACCTAAAATTTGTCAGTTAACCCTTATCATACTCAAACCACTCTTGTGCGTGAAAAAAATCCTTTTGCGCTGCCTCAGCATCTCAAAATTTTCCGTAATGTGATACTTAAATATCTTAAATCGAAGCCAATGTTGACATGAACACTACTTTTTTGCCAGATGTCCAGTTGATGATACCTTGGAACACTATTCTTCACCTACGGGCACCTTTCGATTTGGTTTGGAAGCCTTTGAATTTGTGGATCAGCCATTTGTCTTTGTTCATTGTCACGTGATCGTCTGTAACGCGACTGATCCGCAATCCAGATGTGCACGAGGATGTGAAAAGAAAAATCGGCTCAGACGTGAAGTCCAACATCACAAGGTATATTCCCTGGTGCAAGGACCAATCACACTTGATCGTAATAAGGAATACAAAGAACCAGACAATAATCTCGCTGTTGACAGCAAAGTCGATACTGCAGGTATTATACGCTCGCAATATTTTTTATAACAGTCATTCCTCTTACCAGACACCATTAGTTGATCCCTGCCATTCAGTCATGTTCCGTAAAGCGGACAATTAGACTGTACTATGTTTTCCAATGGAACTGCCCAACAAACAGCACGTATTTACGATCACTTCCTGTTTTGAATAACTGATCCATTGAACAGCCTACAATGATTTTGCTGTTAAAATAGAAAGACACGGATTTTAAAACCCTTTCCACTGATTATTTTTTTCTTTTCCTGTCTTGTTTCCTTTTTTCTAGCCGGAGACAATCTTCCACTGCTTGCAGCCATGGCCGCCATGACAGCTTTGACCATGTTTGGAGTCGCATTTATAGCTTTCAAGACAAGATGACGTGTTGGCAACTTATATTTTGCTCAACAACGAAGATCCCTAGCTGTTAAATCACTGGTCTGAATAAATGCAATGTCATGAAATTAGCATACACTGTGTCTCTTGTCATGTGGGAAATTTTCTTCTGGGGTATTAAGAGGGCCGGTTACGCTATGTTCTCAGCGTTGGAAGACGAAAATTGTAGAAAAACAAATTATAACAAGGAAATAAATGTTTTTGATTTAAAGTGAACGTTCTCTTTTCGCTTTCGACATTGTATATCAAACAATGTACATCCCTTCAAAACCGTGACATCCCTCATAGAGGCACAAATTTTCGCTACCCTTATTGATCCATTAATAGTCTCAAATAGAGAAAAACGGCGAATTTAGTCATTCTGAAACAGTGAGCCGACAAAAGTCAGGCGTTGATCCACACCAGTTTCAACCGTTTTACGAAAATCGGTCAGATTTTTCGTAATTAAATATATTTTTAATGAACAACACTTTCCAAGTTAAAATCTGGCCAATATCCTGAGTGAATGACTCAGAAACCCAAGAAAGGTGACTTTAGGGAGAAAAAATCCAAGCAAATTCACTGGGATACATACCCCCGCACTACACTAGAGCTTGCGCTGTCGGCGCTCGTTTAGAAACTCGGTCAGTATTTACACTAGATCCGCGCCTGAAAGTATCTTCCTACTTTTTTAAAGGAGTGAACTTTACGTTTTTTATACGCTTAAATCGATTAGGAAATAGTCTTCCCGTATGTTTTTAGGCACTTTAGAGTATTGACAATTTCAAATTATTACCTTAGTTCTCAATGTATTATTTGTCGACACCAATTTACAGTGCTTTATGCTTTGTACTGTAATGCAGCACATTTCTACGATAAACTGTGTGGACATTTGTTTCTTCCTCCTTCCTCTTTAAATATGCTAACCCTTTCTTCTATCAAGAGGTATTTTCTCCCTGTTGTCTTCATTCATTTCTTATGGTATCGACGAGGAGAATTTGCTTAACAATCAATACCTTTTCTCTAATACAATTCGTCGCTCATTGGCTCTTTTAACTGCATCCAACTACAATAAGGTTTATCTTACAAGTCCCATAACTTGAATAAAATATGAACTATGGGTATGTTTAACTTCCGTTCTGTCAGCAGCACTCGATATAATGCATAAGTCGCGGAGTTTTTCGGTAGTTATAGCAACTACCTGATCTACAACATCTGCTCACGGCTGATCTTTTCAGAGCATTTTACCTTAAGTATCACGAAGAGCAAGAAAGTAGATTTTATCGTTGGCGAATTCAACAACAGGTCTTTCACAGAACCTTGATAGTGGTAATTACCCGTTTCCCTTGTATTTAGCCTTTATGCTTTTAAATGTTGCTTGACCATATTCATGTTTTGTATTAGAAATAACCCCAATCAGTGAGTCATTAGTGCTGAATTGAACCAATCTACTAACCAGGGAACAATCCTTTTCAGATATTGCAGTTCCTGACGTTAAGTAGATATCAGTATGGCTGTAATTACTTGATAGTGTAGCAAATTCATTTTTGTTGCTCATCCTAGGCAAAATAATTAACGCAGAGGAATTTGCATTTTTCCTATCTTCCTTTCTCTAAGATTTGATAGAAAATACCAATTTCTACTGCTTTCTTCGACATTAATTGTTCCAAAAGACCTGATACGTGATTAGAAGCACTGCTTCTAAGCGCTCGATAACCTTAACATTAATAGCTAGTGTAACAGGAGTTTAAAGGGCAAAGGAACAAGGTAATCAGGAGGTGCGAGAACATGAAAGACGCTCTTCGGGAACTCGCTCTCCTTAAAGGGGCTATCACCTCGCCTCACCTATCCTCTTCGTGCCTCGTGGCACATAAGTTCCTCCACTTATCTCGGTTAGCAGCAACGGTCTTCACTTCCTCCCACGATCGTCATCCGGCTTCTGCCCTTTCCTTTTCAACTGTTCGCCTCCAGGTGGTCTTTGGTCTTCCTCTTCTTCTTTTTCCTTCTGGTGCCCAAGTCACTGCTATGTTACAGTCGCCGTTTTGGTCCTGCCTTGATGTCCAATCATCTTCTATCTACGCTGCTTCTGCTCAGCTCTTTACTCATAGTGTTTATGTTTCTATGTGCTATGTTACTAAAATATTAGTCCCTTAGGTTAATTCTGTCCTGAAGTCATTACTTTTTGCCTAAGTAGAGCTATTAAGACATCAGACAAATTTCATCGGGAAGCACCAACCATAATCATTTTTCTTCGGCCATGCTTGCAAGCATAGTATTAAAACTCGATAAAGGAAGTCCATTTATTTTCACGTCTCCAATTCTCAATCCGTGTCTATCCTTGTCGTCAGAAGCAACAGACGAAAAGAAAGAGTTTCAATGCCTAAAATAGTGCAATACTAAGTAAAAATACTGGATCATTAATTTTGAAATACAGTTGATGCGAAGACAAGTTAAAACGTTTTAAAAAGATAGTTAACAGCGTGACACAGCCCATTTAATTATCACTTTCCTTTCCATCTCAAACGTTTCCAAAGCAGGCTGATACATTCACGAAAAACCCCAGTTATCATTGCAAAATTGACCTGACGAAGGTATGGTCATGAGCCTCTTGATGACGATCCAATGGGTGGAACGCCCGCCCCTCAAAATACACGGTTCTTGGGGTTTAATGTTTTCTTGTTTAAATTAAAAAAATCCGGCTAGATTCCATTTTTTTACTTTATCGTTTTCCCAGTTGTTTTTCTATGAAATATGAATGTTTAAGACGGAATCCATCAGGAAATTGAGTAATTTCAATATTCAATGGACAAAAACCTTGTACCAGAATAATTTACACAATATTGCATTCTTTTTTACATTTTTCAAGGGCAATAGATAAAGTTAGTTATCTGGTGACTGTAATAACACCAAGTCATGTGAGCCCGAGAAAATAAACGTCAAATTTCACAAGAATTGTGAAAACACAAGTAAAATTCTGAACATTTCATGTGTGAGATGTCATTTTGTGAAATTTGACATCTATTTTCTCGGGTTCTCATAAGAAATATTCTTTGGTGTTATTACGGATAACTAATTACATCTATATCCCTTGAAAAATGTTAAAAAGAATGCGATATTGTTCAAATTATTCTGGTACAAAGTTTTTGTCCACTGAAACTTTAAGTTACTCAATTTCCTGATGGATTCCGTCTTAATTTTT
Source organism: Porites rus (assembly GCA_964035705.1). Taxonomy (NCBI): domain Eukaryota; kingdom Metazoa; phylum Cnidaria; class Anthozoa; order Scleractinia; family Poritidae; genus Porites; species Porites rus. The sequence goes on from OZ037995.1 coordinate 26,556,287, forward strand.
AAAATGTTTGATCCCCAATCGCATGTAATCGTGAACAACAGACAATACCCGTACAATTGCTGGACCAATTACTTTTTATTTCATGAGCAGAATTTTTGATACATGTTCTCTTATTTCAGTAACATGTAAAAGACACCATATTTCTCTATTATCTATGACGACATAGAGAAACTTTGATAAAATGATAGGTTATAAATTAAACAAGATCCTTAAAAAAATCAATTTATTTAACAAGCTCAAGAAATTCTTCAGGAAAAAAGAGCTTTGTTGCGTTCTATAAACTGTAATTTAAACGGAAATCCTACGGTTCATTTTTTGTCAAAAAAATGTTCTTTCCACGATATCATAGTGCCATTTCACTACTATTTTTATTCATAATGTATAAAACTCACATGAGGTGAATTTCAGGAACGCGCAGAAGAATTCCCGCAATACCACACAGTTATTCCTTTAAAGACTCAAATTGGTTACACTTTAGAATTTAGAATTCCATCCACAGACAGTTTTATGGTAAGAAATACTTTGTATACAACAGAAACAGTTTCCCAAGAGAAAGCTCCTCAGTAGCTGGTTCACTTCGAATTGTCCCACTTGAGACCTAAGCACAGGGAGGTACAGCTCAGTATATTCCATAGTCATATTTCAAACACAGACTCCGGAGCTTCTTACACCTTAAAAAGCATCAGAAATGCTACTATATAAACGTAATTTAAAGCAACAGTGGCACTAGAGTGACGTCTTAGTAGTATTTATATGATTGATCGAGCTTCTTTTTATCTAGCTAGGGGGTAAAATATTGAAACCTGAATACATGATTAGGGCTTTCACCCAAGAAGCGAGGGTTGATTGTTAACGGAAAAAAATCAATTAACCATCTCCTTACTAAGTTTCAGTGTTGTTACCAGTTATGAGCATCCAAGACTTCTTCACTACATTGGCTGTTCTTCTATTTATAGGTAAGTCACCATGTACCCTATCAACTGTTTTGAAACTGTTCACCAAAGTGCTCTATCTGTCTCCTTTTGCCGCCAGCACAGCAAACCCGATGAACGCCACGCTAACATCCTACATACCTCACCTCCCTATTTTTATTTTCCGGTTGAGCCCTAATCGCTTCAATTGCTTCAATAACATATTTCTCATTGCCTGGTCAAATACGAGGAAGCCTAGCTACAGGGGCACCCAACGACTTTTTTCTGTAAAATAATTGTTCGAAGGAGCAAATATTGCCTAGAAAATTCTAAACCTCGAGAAAGGCTTAAAATTTCTGGATAACCGTTCCATTCGCCTAAGACATTCCGCGCTTTTGTACCTTGTTACCTATGATTTTCGAAGGTTTTGTTCTTCACATTTAATTACCAAGATATTGGGAAAATTGCTAAAAATAACGTCTCCTGAAAATTTCGGTATACAGACAAAGCACCCCTAGAATATTCTAATAACAGGACGGCTACTCCATTTCCTCGAACTTTCAATCGAACCCATCAGGATAGTTAACAGTTTCGAGTGAGACGAAAAAGCCACCTAAAACTTTCGAAATGGCCAACTTTCCCCTAAGATATTCGAACAGATAAATAGTTTTCCTCCAAAGCACAAAGCGAACCATTTGAGACACTTCTGACGTATTTGGAAACATTCGGTCGTTGGGTGCCCCTGAAGCTAATACTGACATATACCTACCGAAATAACATTGCCAAATACGTTTCCATCGTTGGAAACGATCGAGGGATCACATAAACTTTTTATCCTCGAGTACAAAATCGAACAAGAACTTACCTACGTGGCAATTCCATAGTCTCTCGAACTCAACACCGTAATTTTTAGGGAGTTATTACGATAACTCCAAAAATGGAGTAAAAATTTTGGGTACAGGATAACCCCTTTTTTGGGGTTATTTTAACTCCTAATTTAACTCCGAATTTGGGGTCATTTTTATTCCTGAAAAAGAGTTCTTTTTACTCCCAGTCTGGAGTTAAAATAACTCCGAAATGGGGTTACTTTTACTCCTTACATGGGTTGTATTTACTCTTTTTGGAGTTAATTTAACTCTGAAAGTTAGGTACAGGATAACTCCTTTTTGGGGGTTATTTTAACTCCTCAATATCTGGGGTCACTTTTACTCCTGAAAAAGAGTTCTTTAAACTCCTTTTTGGAGTTCAAATAACTCCCCAAAAAATAACTCTACTGTAAGGAGTTAAATTAGCCCCACTAGAGGAGTTATTGTAACTCCCTGAAAATTACTGTGAAGGATCCTTTGTTCTGCCCCGTTGTGCCAAGATGAATGATTTATTGTCTTTTTTTTTTCCTTGCAGTTGAAGGGAAATCACAAGGTGAGTCAACTTTACGAGTCTTAAGTAGCAATGACTAGCTAGAGATGTTTTAGGTACATTCAGCTCTGTCTATTGACTCATTGACTCTCTTTAGAATCAAAGAAAATCTTGCGTGATCGTTCACCTCTTCAAAAAATTACTTTGTCTTTCTATATCTGAACTATGTGTGCATACCTTTGGCGTTGAAATGTAAAGATGAAAATAGACTGTATTATGAAAATAAATCAAACATCGTCAAATTACCAAAAACGAATCCTTTTTTAGAGTTCGTAGTATCGGAAAAGATAACTGGATATACTTAGTTATAATTTCAGCTCGGTCCTGAGCTGCTGAGACACATGTCCTATCCCTGAGAAGAAGCGATGAGCTGTTCAAACAAAATCGTAAAATTACTTTGAAGGTATAAGTTAGCACAGACACACTTTTAACTTTCTTTGTTCTATAGCTATCGATGGTGGTTACTCTTCGTGGAGCGAGTTTTCTGAGTGCAATTCAACTTGTGGCAATGGAGTGAAGACACGTGCGCGACTGTGTAACAATCCTGAACCGAGCAGCGGTGGCAAAGCTTGCACTGGCCTGGGACCAGCGGTGGAATATCAAGCATGCAACTCGTTTCCATGTCGTATGTTCAACTCATCATACGTTAATGGGAAAATGCCCACCTATCCCACCCCTAAGCCAACATTTTGCCCTAAGTGAGAAGAAGGTGTTAATGTTGGTTTAGGGGAGGGGTAGGTTGGCATTTTTCCAGGAACTTATAATGATTCCAACCATTTTCATTGTAGGCCGTTTCATACGTCGTGCTACCGCAGTTCTAAGCTGGCTCGACTTCACCACAACTCTAGCACGACTCTACCACGACTTGGTTCCAAACGTCGAATCTAATTCAGTCGAATAAAATAGCTGCTGCGGAAATCAAAACTTAAAAATGAAAAACAGGTTATTGAACTTTTAAAAGGTCTTAAAATGTTTTCTAATATATTTGTAATTTATGAATTAAGGTCGGTACAGCAGTAGTACAACGTTTGAAACAGGTCTTACTTTTAATGGGCCATTGCGAAAAATACCATGAGTTTCCAAATATTGCCAACTTTGATACTCTCTAAAATCAAATTGTGCCTAAATGAAAATCGATAAATTTAGTACTACGCGAGGTAAGTTGCCCTAACTCACATACTTTCTGGAAAAAGAAATTGTTTTTTAAACTGGTTTAAAATGTATGTTTAAACATATTGCCTAAATTCATTGTATTTTGTATAATCATCGGCTTCCAGATCTCAAGTGAAAAAAGTACAGTAACAGAGCAAGTGAGCTTTCTACGGTTGGTGGATCAGAGTTGATCGTTTATGCACCCTATAGGTGATAGGGGGAAGTTGGATGGTTCTTCAATATTTTTTAACTATCCAACCCTTTTAAACTCTATTTAAAACTAAGTGAAACGCGAGGATTTTAGTACAATGACGTTGGTACTGTCAAGTGGGGCACGACGTTAAACGTCGTACTGAGGCTATTGTTCACCTTGAAAAAGCTCTAACAAGTCTTGAACATTGATTAAAAGCTACCAGTTTGACATTATTCTTGTTGTAACATCTGTAAATACGATATTAGCAGAATTATGACGCTACTTAAGAATAATTTGAGATATTTTAAAATTGAAGGCAGGGCTGATCGGTCCTTTACAACGTTTTTATTAACCCTTTCACTGCCAAATGTGGCTAAAGGCAAATTTCGACCAAATTTCCAAATTTCATTTCTAGAATTCTGACAAACAAATAGAATCATGTGACAGTACAGGCAGAGAGCTTTCATTTGAATGGTCACATCATAGGATTTGGTCCGCAGACTCAAAAGTTAGAGTCACCTTACAAAACTCCATCAAGCACTCTGGCAGGAAAAGGGTTAAATAATCTATCACAGCTATTGAGAATTTTTTACTTCTTACGGAGATTGTTTGCTAAACCCCAAACTTTAAGTTCCTAGTGTTGGATTTGCAGTAGCTGGTCTAGATCACGCAAAATTCGGCTTTTATTAATTTCAAAGTTTTTTGTTTATTATTGTCATAGAAATATCGATTTAACTTAAAACTACAGTTTCACAAATTTCAATCCATAACCAGTTACTGGTGAAAATTTTGTAGCGATCAGACAAGGAAAAACCACTTTTAAGGCGATTGAAAAATATCGGTTTAGCCTCTGAAAAACTGTATCGAAACACCTTAATGTCCAACTCAAAAGGATGTAATAGTTTTACTGGAGTTGAATTTATGACATGTTATGATCAGCGTGGTCAAGAGTTTGTTTTTTAAGACTAGACTTTATTTTGACACATGTGGGGTACGTTTTTGGCGCGGTGATCGGAAAATTATAAATTAACATGAGCATACCCCCGCTATTGGCACATAATAACCAGGGTCACGTGGGGCAAAGTAGTTATTATAGTCTACTCGTATGAAGTTACAGCTCAGTGTTGGTCATCATGCCCTACAGGGATGCGGATAAAGTGGTTTCCAGCGTTAGAAAATGGAAACGAGCTAATCCCGACAAAGTGCGGGAACAGAAATGGCGCGCGCGGGCTCGAAAGCAGCCCCACATCGCCACGTTGTACCACCTAGATAAGTCCTCTCCTATCGTTCAGCAGCTTATCCAAGAGTACGTCGCTGCTTCTCGAGTTCGTTGGGAGACCAATCAGATGCATCAGATAATCACCACTCGAGCCCGAAGGAAGCCAAGTCCTAAGCAGAACCCCGGCCTCAAGTTGCTGAAGCCGCTGGGTCGATTCATGCCTTCTAAATCCAAGTCACCCATGCACAATAACTCAGTCGAAAATGAGGTAGACCCCTACATTTACCGCCGCCATGAAATTCGCAGGGAGGGACAACGGCGCACAATTGAGCGGATGAAGGCGCGAATGGACGTCGAACGGGTCCTGGAAGAAATGACTGTGCAAATAGATCCCTGTAGAACTTTAAATCGCTTTTCAGCGCAACTGGAACACGAAGTAGACGTCGATACAACCTATACTCCTTCATTCGTTTCCCCAGAGGATTGGGATGCCATGGAAGCGAATTGGTTTCCCTCGGAAGAGGACATCTCTCTGTCGTCGATCATAAGAGCATCCCTTGATTTAAAGATGAAGGAGATTAACCCATATTACATTTTTTCGTCAGACCAGTGGGACGAAATGTTAACCAAAAACGAATGGTGACATGTTATGTTTTAATATTTCAATCGAATTTTAGCTGCACTGACATTTCGACTGTACTGTACTGCCAGTTTGACCAGGCTGTTGCCGGTTGGAGAAGAGAGAGAGAGATTTCATTCTGTCAATGAGTCAAGGTTAAAGGAGTTCGGTTTCTCAAAATGTGCCAAAAGGCGAACAGTGAGAACCTCCACCTCACTAGTACTAATTGAAACATAAATAAAACTCCTCAGAACAGGAAAATAAGTTAAAAGTAACAAAGCAAATACAAAATGAAAGTCCATGGATTTATAACTGTGCTTTTTCAAATCTTTTTAGCCTAGCAGTTTCTCAAAGTTTATTTAGTTGTTTGTAATTATTTATGTTTCGGCGAAGAATAGAAACAGTGAAAGTTAGGCTTGGGTTTCACCGGAAAAGTTTTTTTTTTTTTTCAGAATCATGAATATTTCCAGATTTATTACATTTAGGGTGTTCGGTTTAGCTGGTCTTTGTACTAAAAAAAACTTAGTTTGATTCGCAACCGTTTGCACACATTTATAAGCCGGCACATTTATGCAGAAACGGTTACCAAGCAGTTTACCTGTAACATCCGCCATTTTGTATTACCGCAAACTTGTATGATCGCAGGCGAAAGGGTCGCAAGATATCAGCGCGAATTGAACAGCGCTCCGACACAAAGTATTCACTTCAGAATTCGTATTCAAAATTCTCAGATACGCGACGAAACCAGGCTGACTTTGTTTGGGATTCACGCATCTGCATGTAAACGACAAAACGACGGCCAATACTGAAAGGACCAGTCCGGAAAAATATTCCCTAGTGTGATCCTACTTCACCCTAGCCTACATGTAATAATGTTAAAATGCCAGTAAATATCTTAGAGAATCTATTACTTTCAACAGCGTGGTAAAATATATTTTAAATTAGGTTATTCAAAGTAAACATGGCTGAAATAAAAGAACTTCAATGTAGCAGTAGTAAAATGTTTCGATCTCATGTTTAAACCAGTAAGCTGCCTATTGTTTTGGGTTAAAAATGGGATTCCTTAGTGCTCACAAATACTACCTTATCTTCATTGAGTTGTCTGGTAAAAAAAATTGTCTTTATATTTTAATAAAAAGACCGTAAACAGGAGGAAATCGTAAAAATTAAAATACTTTGGTTCAGTATCTCCTAAAAATCGCGAACTGTGGCTTCCCAATTTCACAGAATTAAGCTCGCGCGAGAATTCATACCTAGTGATATGCATTAACTCCTCTAATATTTAACTTCACTTGCATCAAAACGCCGCAGTACTGAGGTTAGCTAAGTTACTGTCTTTTTGTTGGGTTCAAAGGCCTGGTTCCCATTTATTTGAGTATGTCAGTCATCATAGAGTAATCTAACTACATGATGCATGTATTCTGAGAATCATTAGGTCATGCTTTAAAACAAGAGAGAATTAGAATAATTGCCGTAACCAGGATGGCCCCGCACATTTTTAGAGTATTATGGTATTTTTAAAAATGGGCTTTTCACCCTTTGTGATCAAGCTTCGTTATTTAAACTTTCAGTGAAAATCATTTTACTTCGCTGTAGTCCAGCAATGCATACTCTACTCCCATCCTCCAATGTAATAAACTTACAGTCTTTATCGCTTTGTCAGCCATTCACATCATGCCCGGAAAGCCTAGATTTCCTTCGAATTTGGTGACTTTTGCATGCCTTTGTTGTTCTACGGAGAACAGACAGAAAATTCTCATGGATGCAATATGTGGTATTACAAGTAACAGAAGTAAATTAAATTTGTGCTCCAAAGTGTTTCATTTTCTGCTGATTCTGGCAATGGCAATCAGGAAACGTTTTACTTAATTCAGTGTCAAGCATAAACAGCCTCTACTGTCAGAATTATAAAAAAGTGTAAACTTTATCATTATGTTGATCAAAAGTATACTTTTCCTTAGCTGTTGACGGTGGATATTCGCAGTGGTCCAATTTCACTAAGTGCAGTGTGACATGTGGTGGAGGGTATCAGACTAGATCAAGAACTTGCACCAACCCCTTGCCGTGCTGTGGTGGAAGGAACTGTGATGACCTGGGACCAAACATAGAGACACGAAAATGTGGAACATGCAAATGCGGTAACACAAAGAGGGGAATCTCCCGGGCTCTTACTCATTAACCCATTAGGCCTTAAGAGTGATCTGCATCAAATTTTTCCGACGACGAGGGGATAAGAAAAAATGGGAAGGATTTTGAGTCCGGCTGTGATGACATCCACAACTTTTTCTTTTCTTTATAATTTTATCGGTAGAAGCTTTGTAAATCAATCAATCCATCTATCGATCAACTTTCGATACACCTCTTCCAATACACCATCCAAATTCAAATAGAGGTGCCTTTATTTACCACATATTCAATTATGCACGTAACCTTTAAGATAATAACTGGGCAAGAAATCAAGCGAGCTTTAAGATGATCTCGCTGTGTTCTAAAGAAATGTGATTGGGACATTTTCGCTATATCTTTTGATGAAGTAGCATTTAAGGACATGGCATTTTCTCATTACAAAAGGAAGCCAAAAGGAACCAAAAACTCCATAATTACAACACTACATAGTATACAGTAAGGGAATCCCTTCGAGGCTTGTATGTCTAATGAATCGCCCCGCATATCGCAGGACCTAACCATTTATCCTCTATTTGGGAGCCTTCGCAACCACAAAAAAATAGGCTTTATAAAAAAACAACAATTTTTCACGTGTTAAGACTGTTTGGTACACTTCTTTGCCTTATCTTCGCGTAAAATTACCTAATTTCACAATTTGTGGAGGTGGTAAAGGTACATTAAAACGGACGAAAAAAAACTTGAGACTTGTTTTGTAACATTACTTGAAAACGAGTTGAATAGCTGTGTTGAGTGTTTATAAACCATCCACGAATCAAACCTGTCTTGCAATAAATCGGGTTTTTGCAGGTTTGGAAAAGTTATTACAGAAAGTAGGAAAAAATTGACGCACATACAGAGTTGTTGTTTTGCTAATCTAAACCTATTGCTTTTCTGCCGTTCTTGTTGCTGTCGTCATCATACATTAGGGAGCTTAAGCAACGATGGCGACGGGTACGAAAACGTCACCCAAAAACTGACTTCGCGCTGCTTTAAATTTTATCGCACTTATTCCATCTCGTCTAATTCGTCAAATGGTGGCCATTTTTTTTCTGGAGTTGAACACTAAAAGATTCTATCAAAGTCGTGGAAAAGAGAAAGAAAGTAGTTGTCTTATGCTAACGTCCTCTACAAAACGTAAAATTAGTCATTTTCACGTCGTGGTCGTGTATCGACAGCAAAGAAATGTCCAAAAACGCGCGATGTACGTGCAAAGTTGTTGCTTTGCTAATCTAAGACTAATTGCTTGTCTACCGTTCTCATTGCTGTCGTCATCGTTACTTAAGCTCCCTAATTCCTAATGACGCGACTTTGCTTGTTATTCTAGTGACTGACGGTGGATACAGTGAGTGGTGCCCATTTACATCCTGTAGCGTTTCTTGTGGTGGCGGGGTCCGGTACCGCAACAGAACCTGTACCAATCCTCCCCCACAGAACGGAGGAATGGACTGTCGGCACCTCGGACCTGGGAGGGAGTCACAGAAATGTAACACACAGCCCTGCAGTAAGTTTCGTATTGTCAGAGTGGCGCCCTGACCCTATTTCAGTTCATAATTCGCCTTAATTTGTCAGGATGACAAATGATGACGTATAGAAGTGATATGGTTGAGTACCCCAAACCCCTTAAACGAGTAATTGAATCAATCGATACTGAGATAATGTCCCGTCTATGATCACAATGTAACCTTAAAAGTTTCCTATCTTATTCTCGAACTCGTACTAACCATAGTTATTAGAGGAGACTGGTTATGAAAAGCGGCAAACATCAATGATAAAAACAACAGTGCTGCAGTTTATGTTGGAAGCACCCTGAAAGTGCACAATCCTTTGTTTTCTGTTGGCAAATTGTTACGGAATAAATTAATGCAACGTTTTTGTTGGTCAATACAATCGAAATGATAGGAATTCTTTTGAACGTTGTGCACTTTCAGGTCCACAAAAACATATAACAAAGGAGTCTGACGGGTTTCATAACCATTCCACTCAATTAACAGGGACCGCGGAGAGGGAGGGGCTGGGGGGGCTTTAGCCCCCCCCACTTTATTGCAAGAATATAAATAAATGAAACAAAAAATAATTTAACAAAAGTAACGGAGTGAAAAATAGCAAAAAATCGTTAATTCGAAAGTGACCAGCGTTACTGGCAAAGACAAACGCGCAGATAAATAGACAGAATGAAGCATTAGTCGTTACAATTGTAAAATATTTTTTCGCCTCTAACCTAGCAGAGGTAAACGTCTTTTAAATGGCCTCTTTTTCCTGGAAAAACTGTACAACGATGATGTTAATATTTCAGTGTTAACCGCCCAGATGGAAATTTTACAAGTGCTGCTGAAGGGTGGTGATTATTTTTGTTTTGACGACATCATAGTAAAAATTAAAGAGCTACCCAACCCAGAACGGGAAATGATAAAAGAAGTTATCACGTTATGTAAGCTGACTGTCGTAAATCCAGCAACCAGCCGGTGAAAGATCCTTTTCGACTGCCCGGAGGCTAAAACATGGCTCCGTTCAAGAATGAACCAAGAACGATTTAGTAACCTGACAGTTTTAAACATACACAAAGAAAGAACGGACAGGCTTTCCACCATTGACATAGCAAACGAATTTACCGACCGCAACACAAACAGAAAGCGTAATTTTGGCACTTTTCGAGTAAATGATGTACAGTAACTTTAATATTATTCACTAAATTATTTTCAGTTACCGTTTTGTTTTGCCGTGTAAATATTTTGAATGAATAATTAAACAATTATTGAACTCGGCTTTCGTATGATATGAAGATATACAGATCTCGGAGGGTGTTATCCACCGGGCTCAAGCCTTCGGCTTTGGCGGATAACCCCCTCGATCTGCATAACTCTTCATATCATACTCAGCCTCGTGCAATAATTGCTCAGTAATTATACAGCCTTGAGTTCAGGGCAGCTCAAGCAAAATCGTTGGATTTCTGGCCTATTTATAGTAATTAAAGGTTGATATCAGTAGTATAACATAAAAATCTATGATATTTCAATTTAGTGATGGTGAATTTTCAGACCCGATAGCAACATCACTGAAGATGTGGAAAAAAATCAATAGTTTTATCGTTATTCGCATTCTCCGTCACTTTAGAGAAATTGAATAGAAATCCACAAGCATTACCCCCCCCCCCCCCCCAGGCCCCCAAAAAAGTTTCCTTCACGCATTCTTCTTTAGCCCCCCCACTCGAAAACTTGCTGCGCGGTCCCTGATTAACTATGTACTAACTGAAGAACGCCTTAACCAAAGGTAAACGACAAATTTGACAGATCCTATCAAATGAAAAGGCGGGTCGAACTGGTCGAAACGCGAGGCTTTTCCCTGGAGTCTGGACAACAGAAAAAAACAAACTTATAACAGATGACCTGTAACCTCAAACGATATTTACTTTATTTCTTCTATAAAAGGTCCTGTTCAGATTTTCAAAATTATTGTAATTTTCAAGAACAATGTTGTTTGTGACACTTTATGACGTGTTTATTTTTAACGAGGCCTATACCTTAACATTTCACGGACTTTCTAAATCAAGTTCAGTTGCATGTTTTAGATCAAGGTAACTACACAGAATGGACCAACTGGTCTGAGTGCAGTGCAACATGTGGAGGTGGAGCCCAGATACGGTCACGAAGCTGCACAAATCCTCCCCCAAAGGCAGGTGGTAAAGACTGCAAGGAAACCATTGGACCTGCACAAGAGTCGAGACAATGTGACACAGGACCATGTCGTAAGTGTTTGTAATTTCTATTTTGAAGAAAAAGGTTTTTAAACAATTACTTGCACGTAATTCTTTTCTTTTTTGCTCACTGTTTATTTTCCGAAATAAAACTGAGGAGGGAAAAATGAAACATGCATATAACACACTAATACTGACATCGGCCCTATCTAAGAATTCATAACAAATAAGGAAAATGTTGCAGGCGACAAATGCACGAGTGATCAACCTTAAGGACTTGATAAGCTAATAATTGCTGCGGCCTTCCCTCTCTGCAGCGATTTGAGAGGCTTTATTCCCTGTGTCTGGTTTTTACACATATGACTTTTATAAATAAATACGGGCTCCTCTTTTTAGCAACTGACGGAAATTACACGGAATGGACCAAATGGTCTGACTGCAGTGCAAGTTGTGCTGGAGGTTTGAAAACAAGAGTAAGGACCTGCACCAATCCCTCGCCTCAAAATGGTGGAAAAAGCTGTATTGATTTGGGATCCGCTTCTGAAACAGTTGAATGCAACCCAGATCCATGCCGTAAGTAAATACCCTTGCTAAGTAAATCATTTAAAACAAGTTCCTTCACTTTGAAATCATTTAATTGCAGAGTCGTAGAGGTCGTGTGTCTTTTCCTTTCAGCTATCGACGGTAATTATACTGAATGGACAAAGTGGTCAGACTGCAGTGCAACTTGTGGTGGCGGTTCGAAGACGAGAACAAGATTTTGTACCAATCCCCCACCAAGTTACGGTGGTAAGAACTGCGATGACCTGGGCCCCACTTCTGAGACTGTGTCATGCAACCCAGATCCTTGCCGTGAGTAATATGATTGTGCTATATAATTTTGTCTACTTGCAATCACACAATGTTTTTTGCTAGCTATATGGAACATTCCGGTTCTGTTCATTTTTCAGCTATTGATGCTAATTACACTGAATGGACCGAGTGGTCCGACTGCACCGCAACATGTGGTGGAGGTTCTAAAACCCGGATAAGGACTTGCACCAATCCCCCGCCGCAACATGGTGGGAACAACTGTGTTGAACTAGGACCAGACACGGAAACGGTGAAGTGTAGCCGGGATCCCTGCCGTGAGTAACTGAATAGTTTCGTTATAATATAAGGTCACATTTCGATACAATATTAAGTGCAGTCGAACCCCTCTTAAGAGGGGTGGTCTCAAACGAAAATTGAATTACCTACCGTCACGCTCCTTGAGTCACGCACGTGGCCATTTGCGTGTCTCGCGCGTTTCGCTCGAAGGACCAACAGAGAGTGAGAGACTGCTCGTAATCTGAACTACAAGGGGTCTTTTCCGAGCAGAGGTTCCGATAAATCTACTTTTTGAGAGGAAATTTATTGTACGCAATGTCTAAGTTACGGGGGATACGAACAGTTCCGTTCTTAACCAAAAGATTTTGGAATTTTTCAAGTAGCGTAGTTCACATAGCAAACACAGAGAGCAGGACGACGAGTAAAGTGATTATTTACAACAGCTTCAAAACAATTGAGAACAATAAAACCGTCACCCTAAAAAAGTGCCCGCGGTCCATTACGAGAGGTAGCCGTTTTGTTCTTTACGAGAGGTTCTGATAATACTGTAATAATAGGGCTTTGACTAAGAAAGTTGTTGGTATCAGTTTGCATTGTTGGTCCACTATGGGAGGTGGTTGAGTATGGATATTCCGTCGTACTATTTCTCCAACCATTTGATCCTGGAAACGTTTAGTGGACACATCATATACATGTAATACTCCCTATTTATTTTACAGCAATCGATGGTAATTATACTGGATGGACAACATGGTCCGATTGTAGTGAAACTTGCGGTGGGGGTTCGAAGACGCGTACAAGAACCTGCATAAATCCCTTACCACAGCACAGTGGAAAAAACTGCTCTAAACTGGGACCAGCTTCTCAGGCTGTGAATTGCAGCATGGATCCTTGTCGTGAGTAAATATGTTGTATTTACTTGTATCACGAGAATCGTCTGGACCAGGGTAGATTACTTCTGATAAATAGTATGCTTTACATCTATTTAGAATAAAGCGGGGATGTCTAAAAGCTTAACAGAGGTTGCTTGATTTCCTGCCTTGCATTTCTAGCCGGATTGTTTCTTGAAAGCATTACCGCTAAATAGACCTTTTCCGTCCAACAGTCAGCCATGATAATTATTAAGACTGCAACCATTGCCTTTTTTCTCTTCTCCTCCTTTCTTCCTCCCTGCTCTTTCTTTTTCGCCCTTCCTTTTCCTTTGTTTGTGTGATTTTGGAACGTATCGGGCCCAAAATAAACTGCCTGTTTGACGCTTGTTCACTCAGATGGCTGCACATTTCGTTGGGTTGATTTTGAAAAAATCAGCCATAATTATGTAATAAATTATATGTACGTAAGAATGGATGGTAATTAAAAGCACTTCTTCTTATATGAAAAAATGTACTTCATAGATAATATCTTTTTTCTTTTTCTTTTTCAGCAATCGATGGTAATTACACTGAATGGACTAAGTGGTCGGATTGCAGCGCAACTTGTGACGGGGGCTCAAAAACACGAGTAAGGGCTTGCACCAATCCCCCGCCACAAAACGGTGGGAAGAGCTGTATTGAACTGGGTCCCGCTTCTGCGACACTGGGATGCAGACCGAATCCTTGTCGTGAGTAAACGTGCTAACAACATGTAAAAAGCAATAGGCCACTAACTCTCACTTTCAAAACGACGCCAAGTCTAAAACCTTTTGAAATTAGTTTTATTTGCATAAGAATAAGAAATCATTTTCAAACCAATGTCTTTGCACTTAGCATCGCTCTGAAACAAAGGCTTTAGGCAAGTCGGAAATGGCGTATTACCATTGCCAGCGCTGTTTCATGACACATGATTGTTTTGGTCACCAACCGATGTTTGCCTGGCAGTAGAGCACAGAAAAGCAACGTGAGATAGGGTTGCTGAAATATGGACAAGGAATTAAGCAAATTCACAACTGACACATTGCTCATAAGAGCTATGTCAAGGTTTTAGATTATATAAAGCAAGCAATACTTCTGTCAAGAGAGTCGTTTTTTTTTTTATTTTTGACGATTACTGTCGCGTGACAAGAAGAGGAAGGTTTAGTTTGCCACGCTGTAGATATCTCAGTAGATGTCGGGTACGGAAAGAAGTGAAAAAAAAGTTAGTTAATTATTTTTTTGCCATTTTTATTTCAGCAATTGATGGGAATTACACTGAATGGACCAAATGGTCCGACTGCAGTGCAACTTGTGGAAATGGTTCGAAAACACGGATAAGGTCTTGTACCAATCCCCCACCCCAATACGGTGGGGATAACTGCGTTGATCTAGGACCAGATACTGATATCACAGAATGCAATCTAAAACCCTGCAGTAAGTACATACTTCAGGGTTCATTTTATTGTAAAAAGACTATATGAGTTTCAATTGTCACTTGTGAAGTAGTATTCGTGTTCTGCGAAAACAGCTGTCTCTTACCGCCGAGGTCTTTCCTCTCACTTCGCCGCAGGGGACGTTTTGCCGCGGGGGACACGTCGACCCCTAGCAGAGAAACGGCTTTAGCGGTGAGGAGCGAGGAGCGATGGATGTTTCCGCAGGCTACACTTAAAAGAGTTTTACAAACCTGCAATTGACTGCGTCTGTCAGAGTTAGCAATGCCCATGAAAACCGATTTTCTTCTTCTGACTCCTCTTTGTTTTGTATCGCCCATAGGGAGATGCAGTTCAAAGAACACAGTCGAACGAGGAACGCGACATTTTTCAAGTAGCCCCCTCCCCCGTAACCATAATCTGGGTCCAGACAATAATAACCATAACCATAATCCATAATCATAATAATCCATAATCCTAATAATCATAAAAATCCATAATCCATAATCATAATAATAACCATAACCATAATCCATAATAACCATAACTATAACCGTAACCATAATCTGGGGTCCAGACAATTACAAACTGTGCGCTTCTTATTTTTATTCTTTCAGCTCCTCCATGTGCTGCTGGCCTCGACATTGGCCTCGTTGTTGATAAATCAAAAAGCATTAACAAAAATCAAATGAAATTGGTGAGGGAATCACTTGTGAAACTTGTGGACAGCTTCAACCCAGCTCCAAACAAAGATCATTTTGGATTAATAACGTTCAACAAAAAAGCTTCCGTTAACTTTAAATTAAACGACAAACAATTCTACGACAAATATCAGCTTGAAAAGCGTATCGGAGAGATGAGTTTAGATAGAGCTTATAAAACGCGAACTGACCTCGCCATGAATGCAGCTAGAGATGAATTGTTTACACCAAGTGGTGGAGACCGACCGGACAAACCAAACGTGATGATTGTGCTGACGGATGGTAAACCACAAGGTCTACCCAAACGTTGTAGTTTTGAGAAGTTTTCTGCTGACTTCTACGGAGACCCCAAGGTACTGAGGTCACATGTTAGCTTTCATATAGCCTTCGTGACCCACGGGAGGGGGGGGGGGTTAGTATCATGCATGGGTTATATAGGTATGTGCCGCTGTAAAGGGTATTTTCAAGCAGTTCACTCTGGGATATGGTATATAAATCAGAGAGTTTGGGTCTAGATCAGGATACAGGGTATCAGTTTTCACGAAACTGATCAGTTGGTTGAAGATTTTAGTCTGGACTAGGGAAACCGGGAATTGCCACTCAAAAATATGAAAAAAAATCAAATCGGTTTTGTTTTAGCTAAACTGTGCTAGTGATCTTAGTAGTTTCTGGAAAACAGCTACTCTAAAAGGGGGGTGGGGGATTTGGCGAGCTTACTCCAGTATAGGGTAACAAAATTTAGCTGAACTAGCTCTGGTATAGACTAAGGGTTCCAGGGTCCCAGCAGCACATCCCCACTCAAGAATTCCTGAAGTACCCCCCCCCCCGCTTCCCGCGCGCTGTGTGGCAGGCGCAAGAAGGGGAGGGAAGGGGTAGAAAAAAGCAAAAGCAAAAGGAAAAAGGAGCTGTTTCTCTGTTTCTCAACCCAATCATTGTCTCTTTTTCCTCCTCTCCTAACCCCTTTCGACACCTGTCACACATGCTACATCTCAGATAATAATCGTATGAAAAAGAAATTTTAGGTAACATCCGGGAAGGGCGTATTCCTGGGAATTCTTGGTGGGGGTGTGCCGTCCAAAAAATGTCATTTTCCATACCCATTTTCAGACCTGGAAGTGGTCACCGAAACTCAACATTACATGTTTACAAAACACATTGCTGAGCCGAGATAAAAAACGCAATAAAAAGATTTTCTTAAAATCCATTTAGACTTCGCATAGTTCACTTTCTTTCTTATTCACCAGTTTTGAATTGAAACGACGAACACGTACAACCGTAGTTCCTTCGTGCGTGTTGGCTGCCGAAATTCTGATAAACTCGCCAAGGGACACGACGTTAAGCACTTGACTCTGTCTCGTACACCTGATTCTATGGGATGCCCGTAGCAGAGGAACTTAGAAGAATAAACAACGCTGTTTGCGAACAGTACTGTAGGGGACGTTGGACTCAGCTTCAGCAGGTTCACAGGATTAGGACGCATTTATAACTGAGGTATAGGATCTTCAGAATAGTAATATGTAATATTTGTCCTATTCTTTTACTTAGGTGACTGGTTTGTACACGGTAGCAGTTGGCATTGGAAAAGGAATAAATCATGAAGTTCTTCGTCAAATCGCTGGTGAGCATGGAAGTGTATTTGCCACTCAAGGCTTTGAGGAACTGGCCGTAGAGCTTCCCAAAATGAAGAAGAAACTTTGTGGTACGCTCTATTAAAATTAGCATTCTTGTAACAATCATATAATACTATTCTTACCGGGGAAAACACGCACAAAAGCCAAAGTTAGCATTAATGCACTTCCTAGCATTCTCAGCATGGCCCGGGAGAATACACGGCATACCCACAGACCTTGCCCCTCAGTTTAAAGAACAACCTGCTTGATTATTCAGCCAGTTTTAGTAAATTTTAGGTCTCAGCACCCTGGATATCGACTCGATAGCAGTTTTCTCCCCACCCTCCCCCCCCCCCCCCGAAGTGTTCCCCTCGTATTCTCTCCGGTCCACCGACTCGCAAAGCCTCTGGCCGATTCTCTCGTATCTTATATAGGCTCATCTGGCTTTATGTGCGGGTGTCCCGGGTCAGAATATATTACTGTCAGGGGCGTAGCCAGCCCACACACCTACAAAATGTTGGTTTGATCACTCTACCACTTGTAATAAATTGTGCGTTGTCGGGGGGAGCTAAAAAGCTTAAGCTTAAGGGTTGGTGAGGTCAGTGTGTACTAGTCATACGTGCAATTTTCAGGACATGTTGGTATGAAAGTCAGCCAGGCCTACAAATACTCGAAACGCAGGCTATCCCATTCTGTACCGACAAGGTTTAACAGGGACCATCTAAAAACACTAGGGTGTGCCCAGTGCCCGTAACTAGGGCCATATCGTCTCAGGCCACAGTTGCATAAATCGTAACTAAATCTTTAGACCGATTTAGCAACAGAACGGGCACGTCAGTTGACCACGGCGCGTAAAACAGTAAACTGATCCTTACGATAGGAAGAGTGATTGAAAAAATACAGGAAGAAAACAAAAATAAAGTGGTGAATTATATTTGCCCGATATTTCGGTTTGCAACACGACAAACCTTCAACGGAGGCTATAAAAGAAAAATGAATACAGATAAAAGATGAACGTTACATATGGGAGATTTGAATACATAGCAAACAGAAAATGATAGGCTACTAAAAAGATAAATGTCACTAACTGAGTTCATCGCGTCTACTTATGCCATGAGGTTCTAAAGTCATAGTTTTGTCAATGAGGTGTGCCTCGCGTTTTTTTCTGTCAGAGTAAAGTTTTGGACCCCCCCCCCCTCCCCCACCTCAGAGGCAGCATGGCCTACTGGCCATGAAAACTGCGCTGTTTTACATTCATTTAATCAATCTTGTCCTCTTTTTTGTTTTAAGGTTAAAATATATCTACAAGATTGACATCATATCACCAGAGGGTTAAAAGGGAAGACTCGTTTTCAACACATATCTTGGGACTTTAACCGCGAACATTTTCGCGTCAATTTTGTTTTAAGGTTAACTTTAGAGTAAAGCTTCACCAAATAATCTGAAATAAACCCGTCATTTCTACTTTTTCTTAAAATGTTTGGCTGTAAAAGAATCCGCAAAAACTTTTCTTAAAGACATTTTTACGTTCTATCTTCTATTGACTTGATTATCCAATTGGCCTCGTAAATTCCACCATTAATATCTTTATTCTATATTTTATCTTTATTTAATTTTTTTTTTGAGATATCTGCATATATTTAAAACCACATTTTTACAACAAAATGTAAACAACGTCCAAATCTCAGACATATTTTCCCTAACTTCAGCAGATAAACCTCAGAATTCTCAACTTTGATGTCTACAAGTTTGAAGTCAATCCTGACCATACAACTCCTTGCACAAAATGCTGGTCAAATTTATCCTTAAAATGCTATGCTAACCTGCTAACACGTTTTTGAAATGCAACCAAATTTCCCCACCCTAGGCTGCACATTGCTGTCAATCGCAAGGCGGAATCCAAGAAAGGCACAATAAAAATATCTCCAAATAAAACTCTGCAATCTTCTATAAACGTTGCTGCATCACCAAAGATACATGTTCCTGTGACAGCTGCAATTATACGTTTTAACCATCATTGGTGTTACACTGCATAGAATACATAAACCTTTAGGAGAAAGTCCACATTTTGTAAGTTTAAATATATTAATAAAGGGTATAAAAAAAGTCAGTTTCGTAAGTCTACACTGATTGTAGCGAATGAGCCATACACTAATCAATTGTATTGCAAAAATTGACTTGGTTTCTCTTTACTTTCGTTTATTTTGATTCCACAGTATTTTAAGAGGTTCAATTGATCAAAAACACGCTAAAACAAACGAAATTTGAAGACAAAACAATGAAATTCACTCAGCCTTCGTTTGTTCTCATTGTCCTCCATGACTTCCTGATCTTTTCAAAATGTACGGCGCATGCGTGAAGCGTGGAAGTGGGAAACAGATGGTTCCGTCGCAGTCTTTTTCGCCCAAGTCGGCAGTCAAATATCTCCACGTCGGGCGAAGAAAGATTCAAATATCCCCTCCCCTGGGAGAACAAGATCAGTCAAATGCCCTACCCCAGGACCAACAAAGACAAGCAAATCCCCACCCCATACCCTGCCTCCCCCCCCCCCCCGCCGGCTTTACATTGATAGGTGCATAAATCCACTGTTTAAGCGATTTTTTAAGTTCTTTGTTTTTTCTTATCCTCGTAAATCCGGGTATCGTTGCTTTTTTCTCGTAACAGCGATGTTGATTGAAAATTCGACTAAAAGTGTACTGTGAAAGGTTTGAACCCAGGAGTCATTTCAAAAGTAGGTTGAGTTTGATCGTCCAGGTGAACGTAGTCCTGAATAGGACTGTTGCTGTTGACAGTGACTGACGTTTCGACAACCTGTGCGGTAGTCATCTTCAGAGTCAAAGTGAGTTGTATTACGTCGGTTGATATTATTATACTCTGGTTATTGATCTGATTGGTCAATTACCTCGCGACGTTATTGGTCGTCTGTCAGTTAAGCCGTGATGCTATTGGCTATGAAGACTAAAAGTATACAATAACGAATGGTTTTTACTGCGAAGAATGACAACAACTGTGGAGGCCGAGCGAGCGAACTCGTAAGTGAGAAATTTATTTGTACGTATTTAGGTAAGGCAAATCATATCTTTAATATAGAGGAAATAAACTTTATATGGAAAACAGCTATCACATCAGAATGTCTCTTTTTCCAAATCTAAACTCTGACGGACACTCGGACTCGGTCACCTCATTCAGGTTGAAAGTTGAATAATCTTTGTGCGGAAAGCAGGTGTTTTTCCACTCGAAAAAGTCAGACAACACAAAAAATTCTCCATCGTCAATGAAATTAGACGTACGGCTTAAAAATTAGACCTCGCATTGTTGTAAAAGACGCCATTGCGAAAAACTTTGTTACGAACGAACATCACAGTGTTACATTTGTGTTTACATTCAGTGTCGTCGTCGTCGACCTACCGACAACTTACCGACCGATTGCATCTTAAGTTTCCTTTTTCCTGCCGAAACTGACGTTCTCGTTCCAGTCTTTTCCCAGTCAACAGACGTCGTCGTCGTGAACTTCGTCGTGGTTCTTAAGTTCCCTATTGTGTCAAGAAAGGCAACATTTCTTTTCCTTCCTTGCTCGGTTTTGTTTCAGGAGCGCGGACTTCGATTTCTGTGAGTCTCATTTATTTCTGATTGCAATTTGTCTTTCAAATTGTGTTGGTAGCCTCTGTACATCATCAACCATCAAGCGTTCTTTTGAATTTTGAAACACTTTCCTCAAACTATTATGACAAATCGGTGGGTGACAAGCCGCAAAATGTGTGCTGGAAGGTTTCCGTAGTCTTTACATCAAGGATAACTTTTTCGTTTAATCTTGTGCCTTTGTATACAACTGTGTCTAAAAACATTGTCTCAGTGAATTTCGGTGGTGAATTTAATAGTAGGATCATGCAAGTTTGCTTCTTCGACGAAAGTTACGATGTCTGGTTTAAAGACGGTTTAGCTGCTTAGACTTTGTGTTTCAATATATCACATGAAAATGTTGGCAGAGGAAACTGCTGTCTTTGTGCCGATCGCGGTACGGTGGGTTTGGAGGTAGAGCTTTCCATTGAAAGGGAAAGAATTTTCTTTGAGGATTAATTTAAGCATTTGTCGCATATAATGTTTAGGACTAGGCGGGTTGTAGAAATTTTTGGCGTACGTTCTGCAAACCGATTTCAATATCCTCGTTTTGTGGTACTGACTTGTAAAAAGACTTGTGACGTGGTATCTTGGGTTACTTCCTAGAAAGGTAGGAAAAATACAATATACTCTTCTTTGTGAAAAAAATATAGATAATGTCGCTCCATGTCGGTAGTCGGTTAATAATTTTTCTGTCGGTAGTCGGTAATTTTTTTCGCGTTTTGTCGGTAGTCGGTAATATTTTTTGCCCTTTGTCGCTAGTTGGTTAACCCCATTCACACTCTCTTAAAGCTGCCAACTCCAGTACTTCGGTTCCAACCATCCATTTCCCACCTACAGTGAAAACCTTTGTATTTGGTAATTAATTCAAGGGTTTTAGACTCGCCACCACATTCACTCGGGTAGTTTGCCATTTGGAGATGAAGAAAAAAATGACAATCGTCTTATTCTCCTCATTATCCCCAATGGAAAACTGCTCGTGCCAATGTGATGGCAAGTCTAAAAACCTTGAATAAATTACCAAATACAACGGTTTTCATTCAGCCCTTCATTGCCGCTGAAAAATTGGATGCTTAGAGGTACTGGAGTTGGAGGCTTTATTTCTCCTAAAAACGGGAACCTTCGGGACTGAAAACTGGTAGGATGTTTCCATAGATGCTATATTTTGCTTTTGAGATATTTTTTTCTCATAGAAAGACGCAAATACACAGTAACTTTGATAAATAGAAGTCCTTTTATCTCTCCTCACAGCCCGCAGTCAGCATAAAGACGTTCTCAGGTAGGACTAACTGCCATTTGCCGTAGGTTTCTGATTATTCAGTTTCTTGCAATAAAGGTTTGGGTAAGAATACGCTTGCAGATATACAGGAGATAGTCCATCAGCACTCTTCCTCTATTTGTGCGTCATCTTTTACGCTAATGCGTTTATCACGAAGAATGTAAATGTTAAAAGTGACCAGTATTTTGTGCAGCGAGTTGTACGGTTACGATTGTCTTCAAACTTGGAGATATAAAATTAGAGAGCTCTGAGGCTTATTTGCTGCAGTTAGGGAAAAAAATCTGTTGTGATAATTCAAAGTTATTTACATTTTTCTTAAAAGGGAGCTTTTAAATATATGCAGATATTTCAAACTTTTTTATATCTACAAGAAAATAAGCAACAATTAAACAACTTAAAATAAAAGGAAACAAAACAAAAACATTTAAATCGGTAAAATCGTTCCTGCTGCAAAACGCGATTCAAAAACGTAATTAACACGCATACAAATAGGTTCGGGCCACCTTAAGCCGATAGAAATAAAGTCGAGTACTGAAATTCAGCATTGTCTTGTTTATAAATTTGCGTGTGATCTGTGTGATACACAGTCCGACATCCTCATCAAGGCATTGCTGAACACTGACAAGTATTTAGCTATCGGTAATATGTTTTAGAAGCTCACAGTGACTAAAGCTTCTCAAGGAGAGTCAATTTCGCGTTCTTAAGAAGTGCCACGGAAAATTTGACTGCCTCGTTTACGAAACGTTATTCACCAAAGAACTAAGGCCTAACGCTAATACTCAGAGTGACTCCATTAGTGCTAAACTCTTTGTTTAAGTTCTAAGATATTTTTATATGTTACTTCTCTTTTTAATGAACTAGAGTGATTTTACCTAACCCCGTAAATAGGTAGTAGATTATTAGATTATTATTAATTACTATTATTTACTTGTAGCTATTTTGCAGTAGTAGCTATTATCTGTTTCACGGCCGGGTTAAGTGAAATCGCTCTATTGTTTTTCCTGTATTCATAGAACATTCATACTGTATTTCTCTAACTTGATAATGACGTCCGAGGACGTCAAAACGTCGTATATTTTTGAACTTTCTTAACGTTTCTTAAAATGTATTTTCAAGAAACGTTTTTTCGCATTTTTTTTATAGCCAAATGTTTTAAAAAGACTCTTCTTCTTAAAATGATCCTAAAAAATAAAGGAACTAATGATAATGACAATAATGAATACTTTATTTATACTGCAAAAATGGATCAGTATAAAAAAAACAGCTGGTATAAACCTATGTGCAGCAATAAAACATCTAAAGATTAAAAAAGCAATATTATACATAGCAAAAAAGCGGGAAGACTAATATTTAAAATAGAAACGGTGTTAAACTGGATAAAATAAATTAATATGCAATCTACATTTAAGCTGTGTTTTGTCTTGTTCTTGCCAAATAATGTCTTTCCTTTAAAGATACTAAAGTTAGGCCATCAGCCCGCAATTCAATGGGTAACTCGTTCCTATCCTTTGCTCCTGTGAATTTTCAAATGTAAAAGTAGACTGGCCAATAGTGGATTTTACTTTCTCTTCTCTTAATATCCTACCACGGCATTCGGATCTCAAGGTCATGTAATAACGAATGAGTTGCGTTGGAGAAATGATTGTTACCCAATTTGAACACTAGCTGAAGACGCTAGCTTTTTCTTCCGATCGTCTCGTGCCTGTTATTTTTTCGATGCTACGTCACACCTACGTCACTTCTCACCTGATCTAAACCGCTGACCGGGAAACACGTCTGCTCATTTGCCTGTAACACATGACATCTGCTCACATGGGAAGAAGAGGAAAACAGCGCACCGTGATAAGAGCTTGGCAGGTATTTATTGTATTTATTCCGGGATTTATTCGCATATATGGGACGTTCTTCTTTCTATTAATGACAAAAATATGACCTGCGAGCAGATGCAAACGAAATTTGTCTAGAAGTAAGGTTACGAACGCTCTCGGAACAACAGCTGTTTGATGACTGTGGCGCACAGCCTCTCAAGTTTGATGTATCAAATTTGCCAGTTCCTAAACCCGTTTTTTTTTTTTCAGGCGTTCAGAGAGTAGGTTATCGTTATTTTTATCCTGTAAGGTTTCATTTCTTTTCGTTTCGTTTTCCTCGGCACTGTTCCCAAAGGGCTAGCTCGCGACATTTTTCTTGCCCGTCAAAATTCTTCAGGAGAACACCAAGCACTAACCTCGCCGTTGCAGTAAGCTACCGTCTGAATTATTTTGTGCTGGTGTTATTGTTTTGCTTTGCAGACAAAAAAAACTGACATTAAAACATCTTGTCCCAAATCCAAGGTTGAAGTTTTGCTGCTTGTCCGTGTGCTGTCGCCT
Organism: Porites rus; assembly: GCA_964035705.1. Classification (NCBI taxonomy): domain Eukaryota; kingdom Metazoa; phylum Cnidaria; class Anthozoa; order Scleractinia; family Poritidae; genus Porites; species Porites rus. Next base: position 26,580,637 of record OZ037995.1, read on the forward strand.
TTGTACTTAAACGTAAAAGACGTGGGTAAACATCAGTGGATAGCTGGGCAGCCGTTTATCAGCGTTTATGTGGATCGGATTCAGGCCAGGGTTGTCACTTCACTTCCAAGTAAGTTACTGTCACATTGGTTTATTAAATAATATTCAAAAGAATTAATCGTTTCGAGTCAAGCAAATGGATGCATGCAAAATGTACAGTGAAATGCCAGCAATAAAAGGGGGTGGTAGGCCTACACGACTTTTACCTCATGCCAAAATGCTGCTTATTCCAATGAAGTTGTTTTTATCTGCTGGGTAGATTATGCTCTGGAAGGTTCTGCATTTTACTGAGCAAATGTGGTTTTAGCCGCATGTTTCACACTGAGAGGTCATGACATATATATCGATTGACTGTAGTTATTGTTTTCTGATCGGCAGGATTTGCCCTCTGATGCAAGCGCATTTTGTTTGACCTCTTTTGAAGCGTAAAGCTTTTTTAATTACGGCTGAATAAGGATTCCAATTTTCTCCAAAGTGCCTTCTGGATCTGATCTAAGCGATTTTCTTTAGTCCGTGAGTGTAATGTTTTTCTGCAATGTTGTATCACGCTGGGCCCAGCTCGTCAGTTTTCTTTGCAGAATGTTAAATTATCACGGATAGTGACTTACAGATCCAAAAATTATAAGAGTGAACTGCAGCTTAAACTGAAGCTACATAAACTTACTATGGAGAATTGAATTGTGACTCAGTAAACTCCAGCTTAGTGTTTTTCTAAAGATAGTGTGAGTCTTTTGCCTGGAGCGCGTAGTTCCTCCCTTGGTAATAGCTTTGAATAAGCTTAACAGTCTTTCAACTGTTTTGTTATTGCCACAGTTTGTGATCAGGCAAGACCATGGTTTCGGTTCTCCTCACGAACCTCATCAGTTGCCGGGTTGGCTTTGTGCTTAGTTGCTTTTACAAGAGCAACTTTAGTTGTACTTTGTGGTGGCGAGAACGGTGCAGCCGTTCTGTCTGTTGAGCTTTGAACTGAACATAAATACCCACGTGGCGGATCGAAATTCTTGTTTTCTTATTGGCTACTGAACGTAACCAATTGCAGACTGTGTATTTCGATCCTCTTCTGCTTCAAGCTAGAGGTGTGTTTTTTTGGAAAGCATTTCGTGAAAATTTAGGCACTTTCTTTGGTGGAAGAGTTCGAAGACTCTTGTAAATAAATGCGCACAGAGTTTCCGTACACTCCCTCTAAAAACTGGAGTGGATACGTTTCTTGTTAGTTGCGCAATGTTGAACTTTCTACTCTGTGCTTGGTTCTAATTAGTGCCAGTGTTGATTTTCATAAGGTAAAACGGGGCCTACCCGTAAACAAATCATAGCAATAAAAGGGGGTGGTAGGCCTACACGACTTTTACCTCATGCCAAAATGCTGCTTATTCCAATGAAGTTGTTTTTATCTGCTGGGTAGATTATGCTCTGGAAGGTTCTGCATTTTACTGAGCAAATGTGGTTTTAGCCGCATGTTTCGCACTGAGAGGTCATGACATATATATCGATTGACTGTAGTTATTGTTTTCTGATCGGCAGGATTTGCCCTCTGATGCAAGCGCATTTTGTTTGACCTCTTTTGAAGCTTTGCAGACAAAAAAAACTGACATTAAAACATCTTGTCCCAAATCCAAGGTTGAAGTTTTGCTGCTTGTCCGTGTGCTGTCGCCTTTGTACTTAAACGTAAAAGACGTGGGTAAACATCAGTGGATAGCTGGGCAGCCGTTTATCAGCGTTTATGTGGATTGGATTCAGGCCAGGGTTGTCACTTCACTTCCAAGTAAGTTACTGTCACATTGGTTTATTAAATAATATTCAAAAGAATTAATCGTTTCGAGTCAAGCAAATGGATGCATGCAAAATGTACAGTGAAATGCCAACTAACACATCTGCCGCCTCACAAAAATAAATCAGCAGTAAATAGTATACAACTGTCCCCGGAAGGGTAGGTGATTAGTGGTGGATGTACCAAGATGCAAAGCGTCAAGGTATATACCTAGCACTGTTCACCGACCAAATCTAAAGTCAAATCAATTGGATAAACAGGGGTTTCAATAAACACCGACGACCGACGAAACGTGTCGGTAATTTTGATCCGAGAAGTTGGCTACTTTTCTCCCCGAAAGAAGAAGAAGCAACTCTTGCTTATGATGTCGTAAACAAATAAAATATCATAAAACCTGAATGGAAACGTAAAGGCCCACTGGTATTTAGTTATGCTTTAGTTATGCAAACGCTGTATTTCAGTCAATTTTTCACAAGTTTCTTTGGAGGTTTACACATAATTTATTCTCCTTCAAACGTATGCCTTGTTCATTGCTTGTAAGTTGTGTGGCTGATCGGTGGAAGTTGAATGAAAGCTACATTTTCTTTAATGAAAAATACACTCTTTCGTTATCAATTTAGTCTTCAGAACGCTGAAAATCCCATTTTAGGGCTTTGAAATTTCAAAGTTTTCTGAGGGGGCATGCCCTCAGACCCCCGTACAGGTACGGGAAAAACAGCCTCTTGTGGCTACTTCAATTTTTATGGAAATGCCTGGATAAAAATGAAAAAAGTAACTTTTTGTGAATTAAAAAATAATGTCACTTAGTAGGAACTTTATTTACAATTTACAAACATTTCGGGGATTTTGTCAAGTGCATTTTTACGATTTTGTTGCAAACTCAGCATGAAGTAATTTTCTACCTGCCCGTGAACACCGGCAAACCAAAGTTCGTCGCTTTGTTGGTTTTTGTTTATATGACTGCTTCATTCACTTGTCTACGAGTAAGGCTATGAACTCTTTCAGAACAACAGCTGTTTGATGGCTGTGGCACACAGCCTCTCAAGTTTGTATCAAATGCAGAAGGCTCAATTTGCCAGTTCATAAACCCGTTTGTTTTTTTTTTCAGGTGTTCAGAAAGTAGGTTATTGTTATTTTTGTCTTGTAAGGTTTCATTTCTTTTCGTTTTCCTCGGCACTGTTCCCAAAGGGCTGGTTCGCGGTATTTTTCTTGCCCACCAGAACAACACTTCAGGTCTCCTGTGGAACACCAAGCACTAACGTCGCCGTTGTAGCAAGCTACCGTCTGAATTATTGCTGGTGTTATTGTTTTGCTTTGCAGACAAAAAAAATGACATCGAAAAATCTTGTCAAAAATCCAAGGTTGAAGTTTTGCTGGTTGTCTTGTCCGTGTGCTGTCATCTTTGTACGTATACGTAAAAGACATAGGTAAACATCAGTGGATAGCTGGGCAGCCGTTTATGTGGATCAGATTCAGGCCCAGCCAGGGTTATCACTTCACTTCCAAGTACAGCTGTAAGTTACTGTCACATTGTTTTTTTAAAAAATATTCCAAAGAATTAATTGTTTTGAGTCAAGCAAATGGATGCAAAATGTACAATGAAATGCCAACTATTACATGTGCTTGCCTCACAAAAATAAATTGCACTAAATATTGTGCAACTATCTCCCAAAGGGGAGGTGAATCGGGGTGGATATATACCAAGACGCAAAGCGTCGAGGCATATATCTAGTGCTGTTCACCGACCAAATCCAAACTCAAATCAGTTGGAAAAAAATGAAAAAAGTAACCTTTTTGTAAATTAAAAACATCACTTAGTAGGACCTTTATTTACAATTTACAAACATTTTGGGGATTTTGTCAAGTGCATTTCTACATGCAAATTCAGCATGAAAATAATTTTCTACCTACCAGTAAACACCGGCAAGCCAAAGTTCATTGCTTGCCTGGTATTTTTTGTACGACTGCTTCATTTATCGTTCAAATTTCGTCTTCCGAAATTGTCTCAAAGTGAGATGCCATCTGGACTCCGGTCGCAACAAAATGAATAGCCAAGGATATTCCGATTCACGAGAGCCAATCAAAACAAACGAAAAGTGCTGTTAACTGATTTGGTAAATACTAATGGTGGATATATACCGAGACGGGAAGATTTTGCAGAAACACATTATTGGAAAAGTGAATGGGAATTTGATAATTTCCATTGAAAAAGCCATAAGTGGATAATCCATGTGAAATTCCACGATGGTTTCTGCATGTGTAATGGACTGTTTCAACCATGAATAATAACAAACTTCCATTAATGGTAATCTGATAGTTATCATTCCAGGAATTAACACATTCTCCATCATGCAGCGTGCAAAGAATGATGAGGCCCAAATCTCATGAAAAGACGAGATCTATAGTGAACATTTCAAGAGAGTATACTCACTCCTTTGGTTGGATCGAAGAGGAGTCTTGAGTTTTTGGCTCTTTAGTGCACACACATTTAACACTCAAATTGACCTTCTTCTGACATTTTTGAAAATAACAGACCTTGACATTTTTTGTACTGTATTTACCCGTGTATAATGCACACCCGTATATAATGCGCACCCTTTTTTTCAAGACACTTTCTAGAAAAAAATTGTAATTCCTATTGTTATTAAAGCCACAAACCGAAACATTTTCAGCGCAAAATACAACAAAATATTCTTCATCATAACAGTTTATTACAAGTACCCGTAAACTTAAAGTTTACAAAAGAAAATCTCGACTTTTTATCTTACAATCTTTGTTACACAGCAATGATGATATCCTAGTGGCCTATTTACAAAAATACCAATACCTTAAAATCCTTCGAAGTCTGACTCTGACTCGGAGTCATTAAAAAGTTCTGTCAAGAGGAAGTCATCTGCCATGATCGATTCATCATCTGAGGAGGTTTCAAATATAAAATCGTCTTTGGAACCGTCCAAGGAATTTGTAATTCTGCACTTTAGAAATGAATTTGCAACCATTTCTCTTGGAATGTCGCGCCATGCTTCGCCGATCCACTGACACATGAGCTCTTCGGATGGTTTTTTCTGGCATCCACGCTCTGTAAGTTCATGAATTCCTTCAGCCATCCATGCCATCCACTTTTGCCTCACTCTGTCTTTGAACGGCTTGTTCAAACAAACATCTAAAGGCTGCAACATTGAAGTTAACCCCTCAGGAATAACTGCTAAATCTGTGTTCTTGCTTTTGAATGAACGCTTGATTTGCTCGGTCTTATGGGCTTCGAAAGAATCAAGCACAAGAAGACTCCTTCGTCTTCCAAGTCCTCCGATTCGTGATCGCCATACTTTCTCGATCCAAATTTTCATGATATGTGACCTTCTTTGGGAAAACGTACACTAACGATATTTCGTTATCGTTAGAAAACTAACGGATAGCTAACGGATAGCTAACGGCTTTTCTAACGTTCTAACGGTTTGTCCAAACGTTCTAACGGTTTGTTCTGACGTTCTAACGATTTGTCCAAACGCTCTAACGATTTGTTCTAACGCTCTAACGGTTCGTTCTAACGCTCTAACGATTTGTTCTAACGCTCTAACAGTTGAATTGGTGGAAGTAATCGAGCGCTATTCCCTATTAAGCAATCTATTAACGGCTGGTTAGTTCATCTTGTTGTTATCAATGTATTGAGCGAAAGTTTTAAGTACAGCTGTCGATCGATAAACGGCTGAAAATTGAAAGCATCAAAATCACTAGTGATGTGATCAACGAGTAAAATAATAATCGAAATCGACTTGCTCTCGAAACGACTGCGCTTCAAAACAGGCCGTCCAATTTCTCCTGGAATGAAACTTCTACTGCATCGTATTGACAAGAACTACTGTTTGCAAACACGTATCTTGACTTGGGACTGTAATGTTTCCAAAAACTATATCAAGCAAGCCCCTCGATGTCTGATGAAAGTTTTTCAACAAGATGCCGTATCGGTTTCGTAAACAACTTTATGCAAATTTCGGTTGAAATTTGACTCCCGGGAATTTGAATACGCAGTGAAGCGTTGTGTGACGGACAACACATGAATAAAAGCTGTATTGAATGATTGTAGACTTTTTTAATTACTAGAGAGCCTCAGTTATTTAGGTTTTCCTGCAACCATTCAATTCATTCGAGATCAATTAGCGGAAGTCTGCAGAGAAGCGGATTTCAAGACGTGTGCTTGTTTGTTTACTTCTTATCGTCGGTATCTTTTGCCTACAGCCGACGACCAAGCATTTTGATATTAATTTTTCGTTTCAAAAGTGTAGAACGGGTAGGGAATTGTGTCGTTCGTTCACTGGACGTTGGGAAACGGGTTTGGCAAGAATCACTAGTTTCAGGTGCCCGATGCGGGCTCCTTGTTTATAATTTCGGTCGCCCGCGGGCGAATAAAATTAATCGTAGAAACCTCTGACGACAGGGCGCCCATAAGGCAGCGGCCTTGATCAGCAAAGCAATAGAATCGTCAGTTAACGCTTTAGTTTCCTGGACTAACGCTCTAACGGATACAACTAACGCTCTAACGGATATACATGAGTTGCTAACGAATTGACTAACACCTCTAACGGATACAACTAACGCTCTAACGGCTACGGATGAGTTGCTAACGAATTGCCTAACGCCTCTAACGATTTTCATTGAATCATCTAACGGATGACTAACGGACAGCTAACGGTCTAACCGTTTAACGAAATATCGTTAGTGTACGTTTTCCCAAAGAAGGTCACATATTTTCATCCATCCATCCCTTCTCCTGCACGGCAACAATGACGCCATGTTTGTTTGCAATTTTTGGCATGGTTTTGTGTTTGAAAATAACCAGCGGTTTCAGCTTGGAACCGTCTCCTGCGCATGTCAAGACAACCGTCACGCGATTCTTTTCGTTTCCAGTTGTCCGAATCTTCACAGTTTTCTTGCCAGATTTACTGACAGTTCGATTTGAGGGCATATCAAATTGAATCGGACATTCGTCCATGTTTGTCACAAGATGAAGTGGGTAGCTGTGGGCTTTTCGCTGCTTGATAATGAACCGCTGAAACTGCACGATTTTCTCTTCTTCTTTTCTCTGCCTCAAAGACAAGCCATTTCTCTTCATAAACCGTTGACACCAATGGTTGGAAGCCTTAAACTGACCAGCAGGAATCTCGTACTTTGGATCTTTGGAAATTTCAAAGGAACATTTGAAATCAAGGCCTATGCACACACATTTTCTGCCACCAGAGCATTTTTGTTGTGTTTGAAAATAATAATAAAGATTTTTGTTATTGCTGCAATGCTACTGAAATTTTGTGGCTTGATTTTACCCTTGGTTTAATTTTTTTTTGTTTCAACCTCATAAATCATAGTGACCTTACCGTGCCTAAGGACAAAGTAAAAGAACATAACATAATAAAAGAATATATTTGAAACACAACAAATACATCTTTAATGATTACATTAGCTTGTGGAAGTCATACTTATACTGTCTACTACAGTAATTGAAACTAAAGACTTTCTTATGCAGACCCTGAGCGTAAGTCAGAAAATTTCAATGTCCAAATTTATTAATATTATATTTGCCATGAAAGGGGATAGTGGATTTGGCTCTCTTTGACCTGAAGAATATTATTAGGAGATCTGGGAGGGTGATGTCCACCTTGGCAATCCTCAAACTGCATAATTCTTCAGATCATAAATAGCCTCATCCAATAGCCCTGGGGGGGGATATTACTTTATAAGGGGCTAATGGGTATGTGCTTCTGGATGGGGTCGCATTATTTATGGTGAACAAACATACCGGAATGTTTGTGCTGTAGGTGAAAAGTGAAGTGTCTTCTTTCAATATAAAGTAGGCACATGGAAAATGACTATGATATGATTGCAAAAATTACATATCTGCTCAAAAGTGCCTAAAATGGGGTCAATAATTGGCCACAGAGTACACTATAATGGGGTAGGGGCTCTGAGAGCCCAGCAGCACATACCGACCAAAACTTAACCTAAGTACCTCCCCACCCCCCCTCCAGGTCTAATAGTAGCTTACTATCTTCGAAACTAAACCTGTTGTCATAGACTATAGCAACAGTCACTCCTTAAATTTTTTGTTCAAAGGGCAATCTTTATGTGATGTCCGCTGGTGACGAGTGGATCCACAATGACACCTTCTTCCACTCACAACTAACAGATCATCTTCATTTCCAAGTATTTCATTCACGTCTGAAACTAGCTGGCCATCATCATCTCCTTAATTGTCTGAATCTCCTCCATAAGTGTGTCTAACTGCCTGCTGTTTCACCCACTTTTTCCTCGCCTCCTGATCTTCTGTTCTGGCTACTTTCATTCTTATTCACTGTTGCTTCCTTGCTTCTGTTTGTTGTTTATTCAATTCAGCCGCACGATCCTGCACACATTTGATGAGGGCTTCAACCGCTGCTGGAATTACTGGAAGGTTCAGCCTTTGGTAAAGGTCTATGACCCAATGGTAGTTGTTGCCTCTGACTTTAATGCACCATGTCATGTTACCTTGGCATAGACCAGCATTAGTTGATGCCATGTAGTGCAACCTCAGATGAAAATAGCAAGAAGACAAAGTTAGCAAAACATGTCCATAGTCCTAAAAAGCCAGACCAGCAAACCGAAATAACATTTTCCACGCTGTGTACTTAGATTTCCATGTAGTCCATTCAAAGAAACACAGACACTTGCTACAAATACATTTTAGACAACAGTCTATTATCAATTTAGTTTCCCTTAGAGTTTGGCTACTACTAATGGATGAATGAAAAAAAAAAAAAGGTATACACTGATTTGTTTTACTTTCAGTTATAAGCCATGATACAATCCTGGGTGATGTACAGTGCATTTAGGTGGTAAATAAAACAAATTATAGGAGACAGGCAAATTTTAAGGTGGCTGACTGGACAAGATAATATCTACAAGAGTTGGAGCATGCAATCATACCTGCAGAGGCTCTGGCTTTTAGACCGGAACTGGGGAAGAACTGTGAAGCTTGCCTCCCAGAGGTTCGAATTGCCTCGACCCATTTCAGGATGAATAACACTGTGCATTCAACTTGATCTTCTTCACATTTCTTGCAACGGCAAGTTCTTGCTGGATGAAAGTTACAGGAGCCGCCTTCGTCCCAGTCATGGATGTCCCGCACATGGTACTTTGAGAGGACCCTGACACGCTGTGCATAATCGTCAGGATTAGTTCACTGTTGCAGGCAACAAAAATGGTTTATGGTTGCACTGACCATCAAAAGCCAAACAACAAAATTAATCTCAATTTTCTGGTGAAAGTGAAAGCAAATTGGGAATGCAAATCTTACCTCTGCAATCAGGTGTTGAGCAACAGCTGGTCCTGTTGACTTGCTCAACAAAATCCAACAACTGTGTAGATTCACTAACAAAAAACCACCGCTCTATGTCGGTCTTGCACTTCTTGGGTTGAGGCTCAGCTGATGAATCCTCGTCGCTTTCCGCTTTACTACTTTTGGAACAGCCAGCTTTTTCATTATCGCTGAGCTCCATGTCGGGAAAAAAATCTGAACCCTCTGATTCAGATTGTTCACTCGAGGCTGAGTAGGCATTAAAGCAAGCTTCCAAATTTCTTGCAGCTAAGGTTTGCGCCACGGCTTTTTCCGAGCTGTATTCTGACTTGCCGGGGCTGACAAATTTTAGTTGTGTCTTCCCGTCTGATTTGGTATGTTCTTCCGACCATTTTGCTGGCAGACCAAAACTTTTCCTTGAACCAGCTCCTTTACCCCGCTTTTCTGCTGATTTTTTCCCTTAACCCTTTCCCGTCCAAGGGTGACTGTGTGTAAAACTACCCCATCTCCCCAAGGCAAGAGAACCAAAATCAACACAAAATAACACCACTTCAAATTTTAATCAATATCTCAGGAACTACTCATTTATTCAAGAAACAATAGAAAGAAACTTTGTTCCTAAGATAATAAACTTTCCATTGCTGCCAAAAATATTTTCATTCATGCATGCATTCAGCAAATATTAAGAGCTCAAGTTAAGTGACAAGAAATCTCAACAAAAACCATCCATGTAGTTCATAAACTCATTGATGTCTCACAGAAAATTGTTACATTTCAGGACAAAGTACATCTAACTAGCTTATAAATCAAGTGAAAGAATTATTAGTGCTATTTTGGCAATTTGCCGCAGTATGCTTTGTCGATTTCCATGAACGGTTCCGCAGATATAAATTCGATCTCGAAGCAAATCTTCTGCCAGAGCGAGAGAATTGAAAAAATTATTGACAAAAACATGGTGATTTTTGCCGACCAAGGGTCAAGTAAGATTGCGGACAACGCGGTGTCCGAGTCCAGTGTACGGGATTACCATCGCGTTGTTTTCCCGTGTAGACCTCCAAATCGCAAACGAAGCCGTTCGACGAATCTGCGCATTCCCACACTTTAATTCCCCTCTTCACCGGTTTTAATGGCATATATTGTCTTAGGGACAGTCTTCCTTTAAAAGGAATCATTGCCTCGTCGATCGAAACAGTTTTCGACGGCCTGTACTCACTTTCAACGGCCTCTACGATAGAATCAAGAATAGGTCGCCCTTTGAATAATTTGTTGTGGTTTGTGTGCCCACGTGGCAATTCTCTTCTCTTATCGTTTAGGTGAAGATATTGGGATATTTTCACAAAATGATTCCTCGGAAAAATCTTTTGCACTTCTGGGACTCCGAGAAGCTGATTTTTCGACCAGTAGGAATACACTTCGGGCAGTTGTTTGATCCCAAACAGGATATTTAATGCGAAGAATGCCTTCACTTCTTCGGCGCTAAGCAGGGTCCGGTTTTGTTTCCATTGCTTGCCGCGCATAGCGATTTGTTTCCTCTGCAATTCTATCAAAATTGCTGTCCTTAAACATTAGGTTAAAAAAGTTAAGTGATGAATAACCTCAAACGTCCCTAACCGGGCCAGTATTTGCGACGAACGGATTCACAACAACTGGACCAGAGTCCTCGTTCCACTCTTCTTCGTCTTCTTCGCCACTTTCCTGATCGTTAAGATCGAGATCTGACAAATCCTTTGTGTTAACTGACGAAACAGAAATGTCAGATTCTGACTCAGGATTATTTCACTCAAATCCGGGTTCGACAGTGAAGCCAATGAACTCTTCTTCCTTGCTATCCAAATCGAAAAGCGGCGCCATTTTAGAACAACACAGACAAATTTTCAACTCGCAATTTCTCAATAAATTCGTATGAACACCACCCCTGAAAGTTTGGCCTGAACTGGGCTTCTACTCTAACCCTATTGGCTAAAACACAATAGACCATCAGAAACAATAAAAATAAGCTTCTTTTATTGGTTAGAATTGACCCTTGTGTGGAGTACTATATGGCATGCTTGGGAATTTGAGGGGTGGTACACGCAAATGCCATATGGCATGGTCGGACGGGAAAGGGTTAAGAGACACAATTTTCTTCAATTTTACTTTTCCAATCTTCTTCTTCTTCTTCTTCTTACCGGACACCATGTTGAACACAATCCCACTATGCAGGCGCAGTGTGTAACGCATCTACCAGAACTACGTCACACCTAGCAATGGAGTGATAAAACAAAATCCAAGCGGGGTATAGAGAGGTTATTTTGCATTTCTTTATGTTTCTGTGGGCATTTTAAACAGCGGTGTTTCAAAATGGCGGGCAAGAAGTTCGTAGCGACTGTATTGATGAAGAAAAGGTGATTTTGAGACGAAAATTGACTGTTTAACACCGAAATATCAGTTTTGAGCATGTGGGTAATACACCCTCATTTACGGGAATCCATTTTTTGGGAAAATGGGTGAATATTTCTTCGCAATATTTGGCAAATACACCAAGGGCATGTTGATGAACAGATCTGTGTTTGACCAAAGAATGAAATTACCATACGGCTGAGTTACTGAAGTCCAAAAAGGGATCAAATTATAAAACCACAAATTGCCCTCTAGAGGGCGTATTTCTTGGAGCTGTGTCTTGGTCAAACACAGGATTGTTACTTTTTACGTCCCTGTTTGTGTTGCATTTCATTTTTCCCACAAACTGTTGTGGTTTTTGTGAAATTTGAATTCTTCTCTTTCCATGCCACCCCCAGGGGGCAATTTAAATAACACCTTTAGAGTGATGTAGCCTTACAATTTTTTTCACTAGTTTTGTTCCCTATGGACCAAAGAACAATGTTATTGTCTAACATGTAGATAATACTCTTGCATTGGATGTCAGTGTATCACCTAAAATGTGCAAAATTTGCCGGTGCAGATACCTTAAGTCAAATAATCCATGCGCTGAACATAATGATCAAGAATTCTGCAATTTATTCGTAAGGCCTCGAGTCTATAATTTTATAATTTTCTTTCCCAACTTCAACCCAACATCACAAAGACTTGATGACTTTGAAGACTAAAGATATTTATTTATGTATGTTGTGTTTACATGTTAACTCTTCGAACGCCAAAGCTTCCGTAAAAACGAACGAATATTGTATTTCATGAAACCTCTTGAACGCTAAAACTTGGCCCTTTCGGCAATAACAAAATTAATATTAAAAAGCAAGAAATATATATGCTATTTATACTTGTTCTATTTACATATCAATTCTTTGAACACTAAAAGCTTTGGTAAAAACGAACGACTTAATGTAAATTACATAAAATATCTGGAACGCTAAAACTTGGCGAATCCGGCAAAAACAAATTGACTAAAAGGAAAAAACTACTGTGCACGCTCGTATTTTTTGCAATGTATGAAAGTGTCTACTACTATGCGGCAATATTGTGCTATACCATTTCTCGCTCTCCTGGAGTGGTTGGATAATAATGAAAAACCAAGTCTTTAATAGTGTCTATTCTACTTGGATCGAGGGCAGGTTTCCCAGCTTCTCGCACCTCTCTGCCTACAAGCTCACGCGGCTGAAAAAAATAGCACATCAACAAAACAGCAAAGTTCTTGGCAGAAACTGCCTTCTGTCTTAATGAAAAAATCTCCTCAGGTTGGAATCTACTCAGATCTGGGTTTTCGGATGGGACTGGACTCTGACTGTCCACTGATGGGTCGCCAGGCATCATGTCAAGTGATGGGGTCGGATTCTGGTCAACGGACAGGGTGACCGGGGTCTGGTCTACTACTCCCGGAAGTTGTTCTGATGGCCCCCTCAACAAGGTAATAAACGTGTCCAGTTTTTCCGCAAACTTCTGTTGCTGCATGCTTATCTCATGTAAGTATCTGACGATTTCTGTGGAAGAATCCGTAGAACAGTTGAAAAAGTCACTGGACAATCCCTGTCGCCTTCATGAAGCCTGATGAAGTGGAGAGAACGCTTGAACTGGTGACTGTGACAGGATCGGTGAAAAGCCTGGTGAAGGCCGATGACGCGGAGAGAATGCTTGAAGTGGTGACGGTGACAGTAGGAGTAAAAATCTCTGTGCTGGTGGTGGCGTGGTTCTTTCGGGTGTACGTGGCGTAGGTTTGACAGCCAGCGAAGTTACACGTGTTGGTGTAGAAGTGATGGATGTTGGTAAACTTGGAATTGGCTCTACAGGTGTTACCGCAGGTGGCGGGTGAAGTGAAACAACAGTAGCCTGCGATTATACTGGGATGTCTCAAATCCCTCACCAACTAGGATTCGGTACATGGTTAGCTATGTTAATGAAATAGTCATTGAACATGTTTGCAATAGGTGTGTTGTCAGTTGTAATATGCTCATTTTCCAATAGTGCTATGTTATTTGCCTGAAATGAATTTCAGAGTAGAGAAATTTTCAATAAGTGTTCCAAAATTGACTTGGGTCTTGTTTTTTTTTCCGATTTCTTCATGAAATATTGTTTAATCGCTTTGTGCCTCAGTGACGTGCATAAAAGATTTCTAAGAAGCATAATTAGCTTCCATTTTATTTTGCATGAAAATCTTCCAAAGGTGATTTCGTCGTCTTCCTCCTTTGATCAGTCATTTATGAGACTTGATTCCCACAAACACGCACCTGTTTAACAGGTGCTTGCTTATCCAAAATATGTAAATAGAGCGACTGAAGTACAAAGATCTATGTCTGCGAAAGCATTTGTTTCTGTAAGAATGAATGAATGTCCTGGAGCACAGTTGTACTTACGTATTTGTTCCTAAGGGAAAAGGTTATTAATAAGACTTGTTACACTTCTGTGTTCATTTCAGTTTCGTCGCATAAGTCCATTCCTGATCAATAATTTCAAAGTCAGCTTCATCTTTGTCATGGTCAAAAGATTCCAATTCACTAATTGCAACATCAGCAAAAACCTCATTCACAGCATTCAGGATAGCCCAAGCGTGTTTTTTTCTCCACACTTCTACAACAGTGTGCACATCTTTTAGAGTTTTCAACTTGTCACAGTTGTTCAAAACTTGATCAATGTGGAATTTAGTGAATTCTCGGAGGATGATGGTTGACACAATAGGTCCAGAGGTGTTTTCGGACACCAACTTTTTCATATGCATTTCCAACTTTACATTCAAAGACTCCCTCTGTTCCCTGTTTACATTCCTGACAGGCTGATGGACAGCGGTATTGAATTCAGAATTTTCTTCAGTCAGTCAACAGTCAGCTTTGTTTTAAAAACAATATTTGATACACTAACCACCGTCCATACAGTATCTGATATTCGTAAGGATCAAGGAGAAACACTAGGAACAGACAACAGAACAATAATTATTATAAACTGCCTATGGAGTGGGTGGGAGGGAAATTTGAAATTCAAATAATTATTCTTGAAAAGCTTAATATTGCTTGCTAAAAGTGCACTAAAATACCAAGCTTTAGTCTGATAATATCAAAAATTAAGCAGTAGTTTACATGCTAGAGTGTTGTATTACAACTGGTTCTCAGTAGTCCTGTAAAATATTCCACACATACTGTGATTAAATGATCAATCATTGACAATAATGGATTGCCCCAATGATCAGTTGTCAATTATAATCAAAGAAATCTCTTTATATTAATTTCCTCAAATTTTTGTTGCAAGGTGTGAATAGAATATGATCACTTGTCTTGATAAAATAATAATAATAATAATAATTATAATGAGTCTTTATTTCATCAAAAGATAAAACTACATATCTTATGTTACAATAATACATAGCAGGGGAAGGCTTGATAAGTAGTTCATACAGTATAAGATGCGACATTGATGTATCACATCAAATTTGGCTCATCCTCGGTGAAAGAACCCGTAAAACTCACATTCTGGTTTCTTGCTCTCTATCTATCTTAATCTCTCTTGCTCTGGTGGCAGATTAAGGCTGTGGTGTTTCTGCCTGCATGCGTTGGAATGTACTGCTAAACTTGGTGATATTTGGCTGATGCAAAACCTTTGCAATCTTAGTTGGTGGGTTGATGGATTCCTGAGATCTGACTGACTCATTTTGCTGTTTTTTTCTGTCTGTGTTCTTCTTCAAACTCGTCTGTCTTTGAACAGGAACTGGCCTCATCCTTTCTTTCAGAGACTAAGATCGAATCGGCTCACTGTGGCCAATCAGGCATTGTGATAGTTTGATATATTCTTGCTTGGCTCTAACGACAACTCTTCTGTTGCAAATTAACCATGTGAACTTGTACTCAAAGTCCAAAACGTCTTGGACTTGTTTCATTGAATGTCACATCAGATTTTTTTGAGCATGACATCTTTTCTGTTAAAAAAAACTGAACAAGACTTAGCATTGTCCAGATATATCAAAAGTTTGAACTGAGAAAGTAGCACTGATCTAGGTGGAATTTAAAGTTTCAAATATCATTCTTCTAGAAAGCAAATAAAAAAAACAAAAACAAAACAAAAGAAACAAAACTTTTATTCACACATAACAAACTCCTAAATACAGTTGCCCTGCAAATTAGCAAAAAAATGCTATTTGAGGCAGGGAAAAGTAATTGTATTAAAAATAATGAAAATTAGTCAACATAACAATAAAGAAGCTAACCAGTAGAGTTACAGGTATTATTTCAAAGCTTAATGTGGAATGATATTGGTGGCAGACACAGGATTAAATGAAATATGTAAATATTTTAACATTTTCATTTGCTTAATATCACAAAGTATTTGGGAACATCAAACTATGTTTTTTTCTATTAATGAATAAATATCCACCAGTGATGGGGAAAACCATTGGTGGGCAATCAATTTAGACTTAAAATTGTCAGGATTTTCAGCAAAACTTAATGTCAGCCTGTGCAGTAAAGCAATAAAAAATTTTGATAGCGGCTTCCTTAAGGCATGTTTAAGAATTAGCTAGATAATAATAGATAATCCAGTAATAAGTGTCTGGCAGATAACAAATTAGAAACATAAGGTACACATAATATAAAAGTGTACCAGCAACTGCAACTTTTCTCTCCCTTTCAGCCTTAGCCAAATCTGCCATAGTATTCTGTGCTAGTTGAACTTCCAAGAGGTTAACTTGATTGCCATGGTGAGATGTAGTTAAAGTAACTTTCCATATTAGCCTGTTTGAAAATGTCTCATTGTTCAGAAAGAGATAAGAGGATTGAAAGATGAATAATAATAATAATATTAGCATATTATCGTTCAGTCCAAACTCTCCTAACTTGGTATTTGGTCCAGTGCTTCTGTAGATAATTCAGTAATAGGTGAGTGGCAGATATTATATCAGAAAAACAAGGTACACATGAAATGCACCAGCAACTGCAACTTTTCTCTCCCTCGCAGTATTAGCCTTACCTCCTGTGTTATTCTGTGTTATATGAACTTCCAAGACATGAATTTGATTGCTGTGATGACAATTATATTAAATTTCCATAATAACCTGTTTGAAAGAAAAAAAATGTCTCATTGTCCAGAAAGAAATAAGAGGATTGAGAGATGAATTGAGGTATAACAGCAAATTAACATTAAGTCTAAACTGCTTTAATGCAGCATTTGGTCCAGTACTTCTGTAGATAATTCAGTAACAAGTGACTGGCAGGTAACAAATCAGAAACACAAGATACACAAAGAATGTACCAACTTAATCTTTTCTCTCCCTCACAGCATTAGCCTTATCTTCTGCATTAACCTGTGCTATTTGAACCTCCAAGACATGAATTTGATTGCTGTGTCTACATTTTCATATAGTTTCTTTTCCCGCGGTTTATGTATGTCAGCATTAACATAATCTTGCGGTTCACCACTATCGTTCGTTAAACATCCATATTCTGACCTTTCAATGGGAAGCAGTTCCACATAAACAGAAGGCGGGACTTCTGCATCGCCTAAGATTGAAAATGGTTGGAATCTTATCAAAATTGAGGAGAAAAAGGAAGAATAGATATCTTAACAAATTAGTGCAAGTCTGTTTTTTTTCTTGGGGGTGGAAAGGTGGAGTTCTGTCGTCATTACAAAACAAGCCCACAGACATCAGACAACAGAAGAGGTTTATTATTACCTTTTTTAATTCATTTGTTCATGTATTTATTTTTATCCTGTTGACATACAGTTATTAAAATGTCAATAATTACTTGTTTGAAAATGTCTTATTGTCCAGAAAGAGATAAGAGGATTAAGAGATGAACTGAGGTTTACCAGTGAATTAGCATTAAGTCTAAACTGTGTTAATGCAGTATTTGGTCCAGTACTTCTGTATATAATCCAGTAATGTGAAGGGTAGGTAACAAATCCTTGCACAACTCTACTATGTGCCCTGTTGATCCACAACTGCAACACAATTTGTTCTTTGAAGCTTTTCTGGGCTGTGTGATTTTTACCATAAGAAATTGGCATTATTTTGAATTCTTGGTCTGTTACTCCATCTGCCCTCCTTGGTGATTTTGGGGTTTCGTGAGGTTAATAACACAGTCAAATGTGATGAGGTGGCTGCTTTGAAGTTCTGTTCCAAGTATATTAAATATGGATGCCACATAAAGAAACGTAGTGGTTATTCTCATATCTGATGTTTCCATGGCAATGATTATGTGAAAATGACAGATGATAAAGGGTGCAAACAAAAGCTGTCCGTTTAGACCACAAAGGTGTTGTGAGTCTCTATCAAACTGAGTAAAGTATGTTGTCTCTTTTGTGCCCCCACAGCAACTCTTGTCTGGAGCAAACGAAACAAAAGCTATCACAGCTGAGATATACCAGTATGTGTGAGAATGCCACTTGTTTTTCAAAACTCCTGATTGTTGGTGATATTCTTGGCCTTGTGTCTTTCAACAAAGTTATATGTCACTCAGCTTATCCACTTAAACAATCCAAGTTACACTGTTTATCCCAATGAATGAAGTACCGCTAAATTTACAAAACTCCAAACCCAGATCAGTGCATTGTCCACCTGGGGGCAACTGGAAAAGCATCGTAGGCACTTATAGACCTTAAAATAGAGCTTAATCTTTAATGCAACAACTGCTGTCTTGAAGTGATTATTCAAACCATGGATAAAATAGTAATAATAATATTTTATCTCTGACACTGACAGCAAGGCATTAGCATGACAAGCTTTTGTCACCAGGCCCACTCTGTCTTTTTACAACAGCATTTTTATGACTCCACTGAGGTAACAGAGGGAGTCACTTTGACTCCAGAAGGGCATACATATTAAGTCAGGTGGGAAGGTCAAGGAAGCGGAGGAAGTCAAATTACTGCATCTGTGGGTAGGTGACAAAGGCTTGAAAAATTACACCACCACGTTTCCTGATCTAAAGCAGCCCTTGGACTTGAATTGGAATTGGTGTGGTTTCTCTGTAGGTAGCTTTGGTTTGACTTAGCTTATTTTTGCTGGTCATGCATCATATGAAGGCTTGGTAATGTTTACCTTCACCTTACGTAGTAATCTTCATTTGGGCTTTGGTACTTTCTTCTGCCTTTGCAAGGTTGTAGACTTGCTTAATGGCAAGAGTACATGTATTTCCCAGCACAATTGCATCTCTGCATACCTTATTGCCAAATGCAAGGGTGTCCCTTGAGGTACTTTTTTTTGACAGTCGTTTCGTATCTGTCATCATCAATATTTTTATCTTTAAATCTTGATAAGATCAACGTCAATATAGTAATTTGACTCACTTAAAACTGAACTTGATAATGTTATGAAACACACAACATTCAAGTCCCGAAATGAAATTCTTGCAGTTTTTTTGCTTTTGTTTGTGGAGACAGGTCTTGCATGTTATTGTTAAAGTTTCTTGCATGTCCTGCATTTTCACTGAGTATGCCATTTTTCTTTCGGCAGTCTATTCTGTTAAAGCCACTTGCTGTATTGTAGATCAAAGTAAAACCAAATGCTGTGTTTCAGATCAAGATTGTTAAGTATAAAATCCTCTTGGCGTGCTTGCTTTTCTGCCTTGCTGGGAAATCAGCCCTGCAAAAGAATAATCCAACTTGTGATAAACTGAGGAGTCCCACCATTGCTTAGGCAAAATAACATAAGGGTTAAGGATTCCTTGTTGCCAATTGGTGTAGCCCAGAATATTTTGCAGCCATGCTTTCAATGGGAAAAGCACATTACCATTGATGATTTGAAACAGCTCCCTTCGTTCCATAATTGCTCCAGGTTTGCTCAGCAAATGAAACTTGCCTCAGTACTCATCAGGGTTGCCATTTTTAAGAATGGGAGTGTCCTGAATAATATAGAGAGGGACATCTCAGGGCTCAAATTTTTTTGAAGTCTTTATTCCCGTTAGCTAGCTGGCATTCCTACTTTACTAGCCCAGTGCCTGAGAGCTGTAGCCCAGTACACATTTGTAATGAGCAGTCTTTTCTTCTGAGAGTGCGAAGATCTATTGTTTCTGAAAGAGCACAAGTCTCGTCGGGCCAGAAAGCCCATGTTAACAGCAAGAAAAGTATTGTGTTTCCAAAGAAAAGATAGTATATTAAATATATCGATAAAAAATCTGAATTTCTATCATTTCCTTCAATTTACTGTGGGAAAACCAGAGTTGATAACCATTTGATTATTTTGTAAACAATGTTCCCATGAGTTGACAATACTCTTTCTTTGATTGGAGTGCTTTTCCTACAGGCGTTCTTTCAATTCAGTTGTTGCCCCTTCTTTTGATTTGTGTTGTGTTCGCATTGCACAAGCTTCATGCTCCTGTGAATGCTGATGACTCATCAATGGATCATGCTAAAATTTGATGTAACACTAAATAAAGGGCTGGATTTGTCTTCTAAAGATGGATATTGGCGACACATTTGCCAAAACATCACGCCTTTTTTAATAAAAAATAAAGCAAGCATGTTTGTTAGTATGTATTGGGCATTGATTTTTATATTATCTAGTGGCTACTAAAAGAGCCAATTTTTTTGGGAGATCAACCCAGTGAACTTAGTTACAGGATATAATTCGTCAATGTGGTGTAGCCTGTTCTCGAAGCATTTCCTGGGTGCAGTCACGGCCAGTTGAATTGGTTGAGGTAACCTGAAAGTTTCTTCCGCTTTTTCTTCATTTGGTTCCAAAGGTCCTCTATGGTGTAAGTGCCAGCCCCCGTTGTAGGATCCACTTTGAATGTTCAGAGAATGTTCCAGCTCTTTTAGATCGCCTCTTCCAACACTGCCTTACTGGAAATTCCCATATTAAACCATCGGCGACATTTTGCCTTTCTTTCAACAGTATCACAAAACCACAGTCACACCTAGACTCAGAGGCAATCAAGCCAAATTCAGCAAAGAACTCAAAGATGGAATGGAAACTTCCAATTGCAGCAAGTACCTTGCTGCGCCGCATGATTGAAACAAGGTTAATGGATAAATTTTCCACCGCACTTACAACTTCTGTTGAATCAAAGGTAACCAATGAAGAAATACATGTAGTTAATGAATGCAGAGGCACATCCCAACAATGGATCGAATTGCTAGAAGGTGTCCAATGTGTTGTGAAGAGTCTTTTTGGTGAAGGTAATTTCCTTCATCTTATCCTTCTTCTTTAGGTCCTCAAATTTTGTAGGCCAAGGTGGAGCATGTTGTCATTTCTCAAGATACTAAGATGAACGTTCGAGTCAAACACTGTCAATTTTTTTTCACTGGACTCACTATCTTGCTCCCTAATCCTGTCAATATTGGTGTCTTTTTTAGGAGTATTAATCAGGAGTATTAAAGTGGATAAAAGTAAAAAAAAAAACAAATTAATAATATTAGCATAAACTGTGAAATCCATTTACTCACCCATTCTCTTAGGGCAAACAGTTGCTCTTAAAATTGGCGCACTCTTTCCAAGAACTTGAGGTTTTGAGGCTTGGCCAACCAGCACTGTTGGCAACATCCTAGTAAAGACTAGCCTGAATTTCATCCGATTACTTTGAATTGTTATTACTCCCTCAGTAACGTCTGAATCGACCTGCCATTAATGCTGTCCAGTGATGTC
Organism: Porites rus; assembly: GCA_964035705.1. NCBI lineage: Eukaryota > Metazoa > Cnidaria > Anthozoa > Scleractinia > Poritidae > Porites > Porites rus. Next base: position 26,601,760 of record OZ037995.1, read on the forward strand.
ACTCACTACCCGAAAGCCAGGTAGTGATTTTGATTGGTTGATTGCCTAAACATTTGCATAATTAATGTATCATTAACAGCTGGTCGATTCAGATGTTACTGAGGGAGTAATAACGGCTCGAAGTAATCAGATGAAAGTCAGGCTAAGTAAAGATCGACGTACTCCACTAAAATTGTTTCCTTATTGGACCATGGTCTAGCACGCTTGGCGGTAGAAACCTGACGTTGACTCTATTATTTTTCTTGTGAGTTTCTCGTCTTGTTTTCTTGCTTTAATCTGGAGAAATGGATTTTTTCGTTAGCATTTATTTCATAAGTTATTTACCGTACCAAAGCGTTTATCCAAATGAGAAGCTCTAAGCTGGTACTACAGTAGTTAAGTTGATGAGTGTTGAGCTCCTCTGTGATACGAAAATAAGCACAAAATAAATTGTAGTGTGTTATAAACACAAAGCTTTGTGTGTTTATCGGACATGATCAATGGCTACAAAAGTGCCTTCCATAATATTGGTTATATGTGCCTCCACATAGTAAAGCATGTTAAGACTAAGGAGTACAGCATGGCTCTGTTTCTTGCCCAGGTCAAACCAACTTGAGCAAACTCTTGTAGGCAGCCATAGAGGCTACTAGATGGCCCCATATGTAGTGCAAATCAGGCACCCTCGATATTTGCACTCACCTCGAATGCAGTGGTACAGAACACCACTATTACAAACATATCCACATTACAAAAGTCTCTTTCAATAACCCCTTTCACTGTATGGTGTGTCTATAATGTATTGTGAGGAGCCATTTTAGTTAATTTTTTTTCCAGTAGGAGAAAAGAAACCTGTTGACTTTTTCATCAAGGTTTTTTACATTTGTGGTTTGGCATCTCAGTGATCAACAGATGACACAGAAAACCCTATATTCTCTTTGCTGACAACTGTTGTTAGCTGAATACAGCCTTTCATTGCCAAATCCTCAATGAATGATGTCTTATTCCTTCCCCCCTTCATTATTAATTGTTGTTTAAAACCAATAAACTTGAAGACGTAACAGTCAGAATGGGATGCTGCCATGTTTTCAGTGCTTTTCGTGTCAGGGTGTGGTTTATGTCTGCTACGTGAAGATTCATTAGACTTAAGCGCAGATTAGATCCGTTTAAATTCACTGTTCAGACTTTTTATTTCTTTCTTCAAAGCTCAATAATAATAATAATAATAATAAATACATTAATAAAGAAATACATTCTTGTATGATGCATTTACAAAGCTCAATGCGCCTTACAGTGATTTGAAAAAAGAAACCTGGTGACTTTTTCATCAAGGTTTTTACATGTGCCCTTTATGAAAGATTAATAGCTTTGGTGATTTGACTTCTCATCAATAAACCACTGAAATGGCATCTCAGTGATTAACAGATGAGATAGAAAACCTTATTTTCTCTTTGCTGAGAACTGTTGTTAGCTGAACACAGCCTTTCATTGCCAAATACTCAATGACAGTCTCCCTTACAACTTCTATTACTGTTGTCATCAATCCAATTATTACGGGAATTACAGCTAATGGTGATCACAGTAAATGAATCCCTAATAAAGAACACTTACAATATGCTCACCAAAACTGAGAAGTCATTAACAATGACCATTTGCATGTAATAAAACAGAAGAATTTAATTGATGATTGACTGTAAAACTAAAATGGAAATAACGTTAAAAATGGGTCTAAAATGAAATATACTAGTCAAAATAAAACAACAATTGTAAAGCAAGATGTTGAGTACAAATGAGTAATTTTAAACTACTAAGCTCAAGACATGAAAATTGTAAAAGATGAAAGCAAAAGGAAAGGAAAAAAAATCTTAATTACCTTACTGACTAGTCTCCTTTGTCTTTGTTTTAGATTGCAAACAATATACTGTCACACACAATACTTAACACCTTCGTAAATATAATCTCTATAAAAATAGGGGCTTATATGATTAACTCGCAGTTAGAGGTATCGCTCTTCAAAATTAACTTTATCTCTGCTAACTGATTACACTCCTTCCAGAAGGCATCTTACATAATCCAATCATCAAAATTAACCTTTTTCTAGTTTTCTTGTCTTATTCCATACACCCTTTCATTATTGTTGTTTAAAACTAATAAACTCAAAGACGTAACAGTCAGAATGGAATGCTGCCATAGATGTTTTGCGTGCTTTTCGTGTCAGGGTGTGGTTTGTCTGCTACGTGAAGATTCATTAGACTTAACCCTTTACCCCCTAAGGGAGATAATAGGGACATGTATCATCTTCCCTAAGGGCTTTTGGCCATAATTGAGTGATCTGAGGAGCCTTCAGAAAAAGTTCTCTGTAGCCAAAACTAAGCATTACTCAGACATATAATGCAGACAAAGTTGTAGCAAAATCAATGAGGTATTTAATTCTGATGAGAAATGTACAATATTGACAGTCACTATCAAGACAATAAACTAAATTTGTGAACATTTGTTTCTGTCTCGTTTCAACCACCATGTTTTCTTCTACAGAAGATAAAAGCATTCTATTTACAGTAAATATTTACATTCAAGAAGTCAAAAACTACAAAACTTTAACTTACATTTTAAATTCATTGCCTGAATAATGCCAGTGGTTTTCCAAGAACAAATTGACAAAGTTTGAATGCAAAATACATCGATCGTGAAATTCAAATTGCGCGCCACTGTCACAAATCAGCCTCGGAGTGATTTGGAAAGCTTTCCAGGCAAATGCGTTTCGCACAAGCCGTACAAGCCATTCGGCACCACTTTGTCGCATACGTTTTAAGCGACACTTGCAGCATCCTTTAGAGGTTTCTACCGGCCAGTGTCCACCAGTCAAGAGCCCTTCTGAAACACTAAGTGAACGCAAACTAAATTCCCCGACAAGTGTCTTTGCTAACTTGACGCGAAACTGCAGTTGTGGTCTAGTGGGATGATTTTCCACTTCAGTTTCCAAAATGTGAGCATTGACAATGCTCACATCGACGAGAAACCACAACAAAGAACGCCACCACTTGCGCAACTTGCGGCCCATGGCATAATAATTTCTTTGCTGGTCGTTCAAATCAACACCTCCCATGTTCTTGTTGTAAGAAATGGCGGCAGGGACGGTGGGAACTTGAATAACGGTTCCATCATGTTGTTTCCTGTTCACTGTTTGGTCGCCAACTGGATTCGATTGAGTGCTCAGAAAACAAACTAACTTAGTGTCTTTCCAAACTGATGCAACTAGGTTTCCGCGACGCACTTCGGCTGTCTGTGGTGACAAACTATTTGGAAAGCCTGGGTGATTGGAGCGAATTGTTCCACAGCAAATCACAAGCAAGTTTTATAGATGTGAAAAAATTGTCACAGAACATATGGTGATGCTTTCCAATGAATGGTTCACTAAGTTCTCGCATAACGCGGTGGCCAAGTCTGTGCTCTGTAACGCTGCCATCTTGTCTTCCTGTTTAAACTTGCAAATTACAAACATAGCCATTCGATGAATCGGCGCATTCCCAGACTTTGATTCTCCTCTTTATCGGTTTCAATTGAACGTATTGTTCCATGCTCAATTGCCCTTTGAAGGCAACCATTGCTTCATCCACGGAAAGATTCTGACGAGGCCAATATTCTTCTGGACAGGCTTTCACAACAGCTTCGAGGAAAGGTCGAACTTTGAACAGTTTGTCGTGATTTGGTTGACCTTGCGGTATCGCATTTTCACTGTTGTTAAGATGAAGGTACTGTGTCAGTTTATCAAATTGGTCTCTGGGCATTACTCTCTTTATGAAGGGTTTTGTCTTTGGACCAGTACAGAGATGTCTCGGGAAGGTTGTGATACCTGAACAGCACGTGGAGGCCAAAGAATGCTTGCATTTCTTCACGGCTTGTGTTTTGCCACTTTGGGTCTGGCTTTCGCGCAATGCACTGTCTAGCATAACGGTTTGTTTCTTCCATGATCATGTCAAACAGTTCATCGGGAATAAAGAGCTGAAAAAAATCTTTAGTGGTGCCATCTTTGGCAACTCCACTAACAGCTCCAGCTCTCACAGTGAAAGGTGTTACATTTACGGGAGCTCAATCACGACTCCATCCGATTTCGCCATCTTCTTCATCATCTTCTGAGAAGTCTAAGTCTGAGAGATCTTCTGTGTTAACACTAGAAACAGAGATGTCACTTTTCATCACCGCTTTCTGCAATTTCGCTGCTGCTCCCGCTTTCCAAATCACTTGCATCTGAAGGCAGAGACGCCACCATTACAGAACTCCCGACTGACATTTCGGGAACGGAGAGTTTTTGCGCGTGTGTACTAGTACCAAATCTAAGTCAAATGTCTTTTCACAACATTTCTTAGTTTTTGCATGAAGTATTTCAAAATTACTTAAACCTGCTGCAGATGAAACCGGCATTTAGTTTGATGGATAGTGTTTGTGCGTTTCAAAGATGTGCTCTTTTGAAATAATTTAACTACGAAAGTAGGCGGGGGCCATGCTCTGAGTAGCGGGGGGAAATCCCTGGCCCCCGGTCCTTATTGACAACCCTGTATCATGCCTGTAGTACGACCACGCCCAAATATACGCTCCCACAGCGTCTTGTTTCCATCAAACTTCACCTCATTCATACTCAATCACTATGCTTATCTCTTACTCTACTACATCCACACATATTACATCGTATACCCAGGAGGAGGCTGACTATGCATATTTGTTGGTGGCTTATGCAACTTGTTGGAACAATGATGGTGAACTTGTATAGGCATGAATGGGAATGAGAGATTCAGGATGCAGACTTAACTAAGATTGTAAAGGGAAGAAGGGGAAAGAGCAGGTTGACCATAGAAGGAAAACACTGTTGGAGGTCGTCCAACAAGGAATTCCCTCAAGGAATTAATGACTGGCTAATGGCAGAATTGCATTAGCTGATCTTAACTGGTATCAACAAAACAGGTTTGTTGAATTAAGTGTGGAATGTGGACTTTTATTCTTACGCTGTATGGCTTGGATTTCCTGTGATTCTACCTTGGCTTGCTATCCTCTCTTAATCTTTCGTAATTTTTATTTCTTCACGGCCACTCCAACTATTCCAGCAATTGTACCCTTAATTGCGGCAAACACCACAGCACAAAACTTGCAACACTCCTAGAGAAGTAAAGTTATTATTGGATGCATTAGATCACTTGTTGACCATACATTTAAATACTAGTTATGCTTTGGACTAGTATTTTGTGAAGTGAGTGATTTTCTTTGTATACACTCCTGCTTGTATACAATAGGAAGTCTTCACTTTTCTTTACCTTTCCTATTTTTCTCGGTGGATCCATCCTTGTCTGATGACTGAAAGTGTCTTTCCTGTAAAGGTGAATCTGCAAATTGTCAGCAATTAGAGACTAACCAAAGCATCTTGAACCAAACTTACTAACTTGGGAGTTTTTCCTCAGAATTATATCATGCATAGGCGTAACATCTAAGCCTTTGCTCCCAGTTTGACGGTTTATAAATTATTTACATATTAGATTATGCAATGTTATATTACATCCAACAGTCATGTAATATGCTGTTTATTATTCAGAAATAGGTTGGTGAAAATAAGATTATCTTTTGTAATCACTTTCATTTTACTTTGTCTTTTGTAAACACCTCCTTCTCAAGAAAAAGCATCATTTCTTTCCATGTCTGACCACTTGGCATTCTTATTCCAAGACTTGAGAGTTTCTTTACAAGGTCATGGTCTTCACCTCTGAAATTTTATTAGTTTTCAGAAAAAGATAGAGCTGCTATTATTGCCCTGTTTCTGGGTATCTAAACGAAATCAAGAATAAAGTAAGATTATCTTTAAAATCGCTTTCCTTTTACCTTCTCTTTTGTAAACACTTCCTTCTCAAGAAGAACCATCATTTGTTCTATCCATGTCTGACCACTTGGCACTTGTATTACTCCATGAGTTTGGAGTTCCTTTATCAAGGTCATGGTCTTCACATCTGAAATTTTATTGGCTTTCAGAAAAAGTAGAGCTGCTATTATGGCCATGTTTGTGGGTATCTGAACAAAATCAAGAATAAAAAACAAAGTAAGTGTAAATGGAGCGGTCAAAAAGCAAGACATGAAGATGTTATCGAACTTTGCAGAGGATGCCAGCCGGATCTTTGTCACTCGGGTTGACCAAATGTAAATATCTGCCCAGTGTTCTGAAAAGCGCTGCTTGGGGATCGTTTTCTTGAACCCTTCCATGCCAACAAAAATATCGGAATCCCAAAACATATCTATTTGAGGAAGACTATGGATTCCCATATAAATATTCAGTCCAAGATAGGCTGAAATTTCCGCACAACTAGTTGTGAAGGTTTCATCTCCTTTCGAACGGGCGTAAGCAATAGTGTATCAAACGATTTCATCCAGATAATCATTGTCGATGAAAAGATTAAAAAAATCTTTCGATGTTGCACGGTCACTAAGATCTTTAGTTGCACCATGATGAGCAGAGAACTCTTCGATGTCAATTTCTCCCAATACGTTCGACCGTCGAAACCGAACATCTTATTGTTTATTGTTTTATTTGCCATAAGTTGTACAAAGCAAAAAAATCTAAAATTATTATTCAAACTCTTCTAATTAAACTAATTATTTAAACTCTTCAGTTTCGCCTGTGCTATCACATCCTCAGAGACCCAGGGGCAGCTTGTTTTCGGGCCCCAGTCAGAAGCCAGAACGGCGCTCTTCTCGCCGTTCTTTACTTTTCTTCATGCCTTATTTTACCGCCCGTTTAGACTTTCCCTCGCCCCATCTATCTGTCCCTGGGTCTCCGAGGATGGCACTATCGTCGCTTTCTTCTTCCTCTTCTCCTTCGTCTTTGCTAGCGAAAAGTTCAACGTCAGAGTCTGTCCCCCTTTCATGTGCTCCTAAGTCCATAAACTCCTTGATTTCTCGATCTACATCTTCATGCAAATCTTGCTGAAGCTGTCTCTGTCGTCTCATTCATGAAAAAACAGCAGTAGGTTCTGGAACTTTTAGCTCATTTTGTAATGCTGCTTGCCTCAAGAACGTTCCCTTAACATCTACACATGAAGGCCTGTCTGGCACAATCTGCGGCTGATCCATGAGGTGGATTCATGGCAAATACGCGTTTTGTGGTCGAATTTGCTGCTGTATGTGAGTTCTTCAACTGATACTAATCTTTTAAGAATGGACATTAAGTGAAAACCGTTCAAAAGGAAGCCATAAAAGTCGATGTATTACAAAGTAATGTGTTTAAAGCGATGGTGTTGCAGACCCCACAAAAGCACAGTCTCCAAGTGTTTCAGGTAGAAGGTCAATGGATTGACTGTCGCTAACAAATGTGACATATGTTCTAACGTGTCAAGATCAGATGGTAATGAATCGCCAAACGCCTCTAATGATTGTCATTGATCTTTGTAATGGATGACTAATGGATAGCTAATGGTCTAGACTGTTTAAAAGAATATCGTAAGTGTGCGTTTTCCAAAAGAAGGTCACAATTTCTAACAACCAACAGCTTCTCAGCCTCAGCCTTGCTGAAAATGCTGGACCATAGAAAATGACCGCTCTGTTTGGAAACCCCGGGGCTGACCACTTTAGTCACTTTGTAAGCTGGCATGCAGAATGTGTGCAAAAAGAAACGTTTCAAGCACCATCTGATCTAAATTCCTGTATTTTTGGAATATGCATTCTTTAAACTTCTCCTTGCTATGTAGAGAGCTATAGTTTGGCTTCATGAAGAAGTGTTATTTTCACTTCTTTGCAAATGTGTCATGCATTTATGATGCAATGGTAGTGATGTGTTTTTCTCTTAACCCACCACGAGTTGCACTTTCAAGGGGCCCTATTGTTTGTGCGTGCTGCCACATTGTGGCGAATGGTGTAAACGGTTTGGTTGATGAAGACAAAATGAATAGTACTCAATGAACTTCTTTGGAATCATAGGAGATAATTAAAAGTACAAAGAATTGATTTTAGTCATCTTTTCCATCACTCCAGCAAACATCATTACACTTACAAGTAACCTCAGCTTATGACAGAAAACGTGACACAGTCACGGTATTTTTTATTTTTTTGGATGTTGTTATACTTAGGAGAAATTCTTCCATAAACTGAAAAGTAAGCTGTTGGCCTGTTTTGTAAGCAATATTGAATGAGAAGTAGACAGACACGAAAATCGTTAAGGCCTTAAGGTAAGAACTTGTACTTAACTCCAGGAAAATTTTTGTCCACTTCAAAGCAGAATTGGGTTTAATCATCGTCTGGATCTTTTCTACCAAACAGGTGCATATTGTTTTTGAGTACCAGTTGAACAGGATTGATAGATGATCCACTCTAATACCTTACCCTGACATTTTTAGAGGAGCAAGCAAACCAAAAAGACCGGATAACAAACAAAGGCTTCTCGGTTCTGAAAAGGTGTTTTGAAAGCGGAAGAAGAAAGTACAGAAGTTTTAAAATATGGGAAAAACAGCAGCTGGAATATTGAATGCTTACAATAACTCCTGTATCAGAAGGAAGTCAGCAATAATTCAATGAAACCCTTTTATTGCTCTTAGTGATCCAATAACGGAGTAAACAACATATACATGTGCACCAGAACTGAGCTTGCATAGTTGTTTACAATTGATCATGCATACATGATTAAACCAAAGAATTTATGTGATGAATGTCCGTCAAACTAAAATGCGAATAACAACAGTCTCCTAAACAAAATCAGCAAGCAAAAACAAAACAATTGAAGGCGAGATACTGAGTACTACAAATGACATAGTAATCCTTAACATAACATCAAGTACAAGAAATTATATTATTGCGTGAAAGCAAACAACCCTCTCACAAATAATCACTCTCAAAACAGGGTGCGTATCCAATTATCTATGAATTCTAAAAACACGAGGTGTATCCGATTATCTATGAATCACGGAAATGATCAACTGGCAATTACACCTTTTAAGGGGTGAACATTGAAAGACTAATATTCAATATTTCTGTAAAGACTATTATTTTAAGCTAGTTCAAATGAGCTGCACAGTTGAAAACGTTACTCTAAGACAGGGAGTAAGGAAAGATTGGCCAGATGTTTGCAATGTACAAATAAGTACTGTTGGTAGAAGGGCCTATAATACAACAAAGCATCATTATGCTTTTGCATCCCTACCACCCCTCCCAATCTCCCGCGCATAACTTTCCACTTCTTTTGGGATTTCATAGTGGACTATAAATTCAACATCTGGATTGTCTTTTAGTTATTCATATGTGTGTAGTTTTGTTTACACCCCTTTTTATTTCGTGAGTGTTGTTTACAACCTTAGCATTCTTCATCTGCAGTGAAATACCTTACACATACACAATACCTGTATTTAGCTAAAACTGTTCAAGGCAGGCAGGCTGAGTACTCCACATACTTGAAGTCTTACATTTTAAGGAAGTTAAAAGGGATTCACATGGCAGGCTTAGGCCACCAAAAAAAATATGCAAATTAGCTTACAGTGAATTGTTAAGTGTGACTAAAGAAAGCGTTTTGCAAGTTTAGGTGTTGAAAACATCGCCCCAGAGCGAATCTCTAAAATATTCAGTGACAAATGTTTACACCTTTTTGTCATAAGAGAAGCTAAAATCCGTTAAAATTAAATGTTATTCACCCGAGATTTTCCAGATATTTTGCCCTATATAGCCCAAGTGGCAAGCAGCTTATCTCATGAGGAATTTTTACATGCTCGCACAATTCTCCAACACTGGAGTAAATATGCATAGTAACGTAATTTGCCACTTCAGTGATTTACAACTTACAACATAAGTTTTGTGTACTGGAATCTTCAACAATCCAAAGCTGAGTTAAACGTTGATATCACATTTTATTCACCTAGGCACACATTAAAGTTCTGAGAGATAACTGTTTTGAGACATCAATGTCATTTTATTCAGATGATCAAGACAAACAGGCCTGGCAATAATTAAAGTAGCAAAACGAAAAAAAGGAAGGATAAATGCCACTTTTTGTTCATTGCAGCACATCTCGCTGTTATATTTACAACACTGCATTAATTGATCAATGGGCATTCTCCTGGATTGTCCAAGATTGCTTGTTTAGCAACTTTCGGTGAACTCGCAGTTGCTTTCAGCAGCAACCAAGAATAAGCACAATTCTTCCGAAAGCAAAGATGTCAGATTTTATGGGCTGCTGACCACCACCCGCTACAATTTCTGGAGCAATGTGCGGGTAGCGTCTCCTGTACAATTTCATAACTTGACGCGTTCAAAGACAACAGTGGTTTTGGATCCAAAATAGAACGGGTTTGTCTGAAGTTGATAATTACAGGATTCCACTTGTCTAACACAACATTGTTTGATTTTAACTCATTGTGTAGAATCTGACGTGTGTGTACGTCACTATGCCCTTTGCAAAGTCCCATTGTGATGTCTAACCATTCAGATTTCTCCAGGCGGAAAATTTAGGTAAGGACAGAGACCTCTAGAATGAAATAAAAAAGTTGTGAAAATTTCTTCCAAGCGAACCCAAAATAATGAAGAGAAAAAAATAAAACCAAGTGTTTCAACATGTGGTGCCAAGAGAAAACAGTTCATGGATTGGTTAGGACAAGATCCCTGAGAGATTTTTGCATGATTTCAATTCAGCAATTAAAGGAAGTTCTCCCACTTAAAGTCCACTACATGCAAAACACCATTCGCTTTCCCCTTTTTGGTAATCATGGATGCTTACAGAACCCATTGCGACTCATGTCAAGCTTTCTGTAAAATAACTGCACTGCTACAACACAGAAGTGCAAAGCATGGAGAAGCAAAATCAATCAAATCGTTACAGACCCCAAGATAAAAAGAGCAGAGCAAGAAATAAAGTTGTAAGAGAATTCATTCTGCCTTCATACAACAGCAGCGCATTAAGGACTGACTATCCAGGAAAGTCATAGCTGAGCTCATAGGTAAATTTCAAAGCAGAGGTTGACGTCAGTAAGTGAAAAGGCAAGGGCCATTTGGGCTCCTGCTAGCATTTTGCTCATCAGTCAACAGTTTTTTGCCATCATCAGTGTCACTTAATTGTTGAATTTGCAGACCGCGAGTGATAGATTTTACAGTTCCTCTTCACTCTGTTAATGATATATGAAATATATATCTTTTCATTCTGTTGTTCACGCTTAAGTATATTTAATAAACTCTTCCAATTGGCAGTGTTTTTCTGCATAAATGCTTATGTCGGTACCACATAGAAAACACACAAAGGGTAATGGGCAAAATTCTGGTGGCAGGGAAGCGCTTAAATCTAGGGATAAGGGGACCAGGAGAGATCGAGTGGTACCGGGGGTAGCCACCCTGGACAGGAGTCCTGATCAGTCTCTGGGGGTGAGGCCCTCAGTACAGGAACTGAGGGGAACCAGGAGGGGTGGCCCTCCTGAGTGGAGTACAGATCAGGTGGGACCGGAGGTCCACACCCTGGAGTGGATATTTTTCCGGACCTGTCTCCAAGGGCTAAGCCTTACTGTGGGGTAAAGTGCAGCCAGGGGTTGCACTTCCCTGTCACTCCTTCTATTTGGAAGCCAGACAGCAGTTTCATATCCCCGGAACTGAATGAAGGAATGAGACCTAGTCGAGTATAACACCATAATATAAATGATTAATCTTAAGGATACATATCTTTATAGGGGAATAAGGTAATGATCTGCCTAAAATACGTTCTGGTCGTGCTAAATACTGCTACTCTGCTACTCTGCCAGCCAATATTGGAATATGCTCCTAGAGGTACTTAGAACTGCTGAATCATTACATGTTTTCAAATCAAAAAAATTAAGAGCATTAATAATAGATAATAAATGCTGCTCCTTTGTAATTAGTTTTAATTATCACTAGGTACTGTAGACACACTGTATAAAATAATTGTCTTGTTTCTGCATTATCTTAAACTTGTACATAATATATAGTATTACTTTATTCTAATTACCATTGTCATTTATATTCTATTTGTTTTTGCTATACCTTCGGAGATATGAGCATTAGTTGATGCTATCTTTTGGAATTTGAAGTGAGATAAAGATTTTGATTTGATTTGAAATATATAGGGAACATAAGAAGTAATCGAAGAACTGAACAAAGGTTCCAGTCAGAACAAAGGGGTGGGTGGGAGGGAAAACACGCTGTTGTGAATGAACCAAAGCTCTAAACGAACTGACTGGGAAAGGACAGTGTACGGCGAAAAGAGGAGCACACGTGCATGATAAGCATGTGATAATATGAATGGAACCTTTGTGGAGTCTAGTAATATATCATGCTACATTACAGTGGACTTTGCCAAAGAAGAAGGATACATTGTAATCAAACAACTACTTAGTGTTCATTGTTCTTTCTTGTACTTTGAACTAGTATCTACCATTACTGAGTACAAAAGCTTATAGAAATGTTGCACGTTGTGTGACATAAGAACCGAGATATGATTGTTGCTAGTATGTCCTAAGTGTGCTTTCATAGGGCATCATTCTCAGGTTTTATTAACAACAGTTTATGCTACCATAAACTTGAACCTAGCCGGATTTATGAAAACTGTACCATCAGACTCCTGGAGCCCACACACCTTAAACTGACTCAACTAAAGTAAATGTGGCCAAGAAACTCGGCTCTTACCCATGGTTCTCTTAAGGTGACTCTCTTCTTGTTTTTGTTTTTTTTCTTGGGCGGGCTTTCCGGGATAACTTCCGCCTCGTCTTCGTCTTGTTGCTGACGGCTTCGTTTCTTGTGCTTGGATTTGTTAGTTGCGGAGCTGTCTTTTTCGGCCTTGTTAGGGACTGTGAGGTCGTCCTTGTTCTTGCGGGACGTTTGCAGTTCTTGCTTGTTGAGGGCAACTCGTCCAGCAGGGTGCTGCAAGTAAAGGTGGCGGCGGGCTCCCTCTTTTTCCACTTGGTCTGGCGACTGTGTGGGATCTGTTGGTCCTGTTGGTGGTGATGGCCTGCGTCGTCATCGCCGTCGACATGGCCATCTTTCACGTTGTTGTAGTAGTCGCCTTCGTCCTTGCGTTCATCTGGCGGTAACGTCATCCAGTAGGCCAGACCTCCAGGCTTTCTCTGTTGCCGGGCAAGCACTGGTCTCCTTGATGTTGGTGCTTGTGTTTGGTTGTCTTCCTCTTGCGGAGAGATTGCGGAAATGCCACCGAGGCTACTGCTGCCGGTGGTGTTGCTGCTTCCGGTGGAGGTGTTGGCTCTGCGTCCTCAGCTTGCCGGGGTAGAGGTGGGTCTCCTAAAGCAGGACCCCGGGTTAGCAGTGGCACCAGCAGAAGAGGTAGCACGACGCCTGGATGTTGTTCCTGAAGGCCCCGCAGATGCATCAGACGGGTCTTCATCTGCGTGATCTATACGGCGCCTGGATCTGTATTGCCTCTGTCGGGGTGCCTGGTCTTTTTCTGGCCTGACATACAGGGGATCGATTTATGTTTCTGGGCAACCGAGCCCGACTTCTTATAACTGTACCCGTTTTTTTAGATAGGACACGACATTAATAAAACGGACCCGGTATCCTTCATACCCCCAAAACTTTGTGTCCAACGAGCCGTTAACTAGTCGGATCAATTTATGTTTCTGGGCAACTGAGCCCAGTTTCTTATAACCGTATCCGTTTTATTAGATTGGGCACGACATTAATAAAACAGACCATTGCTTCTCTACTAATAAGTTTGGAAAAATCCGGGGAAAATATGGTACAGTTCAGGAAAACTGACTTCTTTTATATTACAATCTTTTTGCTGTTGTCAACTAATAAAGGCAGTGGACCTCTTAGAGAAAACAATTTTTCCTTCGGCGGGGTATAAAGTTAGCCCTATGTTTTGATGGTTCATCACGCGTAACTGTATTATTGATTGACGGCCATGGAATACACTGTCTTAGGTTGGATTTTGAGGTCCATAGCTCGCGTGCTTTCTAAATTGCTACTTAGCATATCTCTCATTTAGTACGCACGCTGTGATTGGTCAATTTTGCAGGGCCGTAATCTTCTGTGCAGCAGGGATATTTTAAATATCTTACAAACCTCGTCTTCTCTGTCCGTACTGTAAGTTACGAATCCTCGATTCGTATCTTACAGTACAGAACTTGAACTCGTTTTGAACTTGTTTAGAAATTTTATGCACAATCCATCATTTAACCCTGTTGAAAAACCTTTCCCACCGATCTTAACCATCTCTCCTTCCTTTAACTCCATCAGTTCCAAATCTATGGTGTCTTCCTGGTCTCCCAAAGTGGAAATCACCCTGAAGGAAAAATGTTTGAATAAATGTCTTTTCGTGGCTTTCAATTCATGCAGAATGTATTTAATCTCCTCTGTGTTGAAGAGGGGTTTACCTCAATCCATTGCCATCATGAATTACAGTCGCGAAAGTTAGGAAGATCTTATGAGAGCTTATACCCTTTGCATGATGAAAAATCGATAGTTTGATCACTCCACTCACCTTATCTTCACAGTAACAGGATTGACTGCTGACTGTAATTGTAGGAATAGAGTTTTCTTCCACACCCCTCTCCATCTTAGTTTCTCCTCCGAAACAAAAGAAGGGCTGGCAATTGTTGAGTCGACATGAGAGCCAAAGTCGTCAACCTCCCATTTGAAGGAGTGCGTGCCTTCTTCTCTCAGCAAAATCGTGCAGCTCTACACACACAAAAAAAGTCATCACGTTTACGCACAAAGATGACGTCTATTGAATTTTCATTGAGGGGGCTCCTCAAAAAACTATAACTGTATTTTGCTGAATGATCGTCCCCGGTCACAAACCTGGCTTGACAGTTTATTCAGGCATGCTTTTTTAAAAATTTAAGGAAGCTGGATCAGTATTAATAAAACCAATAACACTTTCAGCATTTGGTTCCTGTCGCACTGCCATGTAGGCAATTATTCAGTTTAATCGCTTTTAACCCTTTCCCGTCAAAGGGTGACACATATGTAGTACCGCCCCTTCTGTCCAAGGCAAAATGACTCCAGTTCACACAAATAACACCACTGAATGTTTTAATCAATATCTTTGGAACTAGGCATTTACACAATATACATTATAAACAAACTTTGTTCTTTATATAAAAAGCTCTCTTTTGATACAAATATCATCCTATTCTAGGCATGCACATTAAAAATGTGAAGCTGTAAAGTTGAGTCATAATAAAAACCTGAACAAAGCCATCCACAATGTCTTTCGAGTTCACCATGATTCAAAAACAAGACAAAATTATACTAGAAATTGAACCCTAAACCATTAAAATGGAAAATAGACAATGCTGAAGAACTTTCAAAGCAAATTTTGAAAGTGTCAATAAACTAGAGACCCGAGAGTAGATAAAAATCTCTAAGTCTTTGCGGCTTTGATTTTTGAATTTGGCGCCATTGTTCAAGCAAGATCCTCTGCGGTGTGGTTCTTGAAGCATGCCAAGCAAACGCGCTTGTTGCAAAGTTCGCATCCCATTCGGCAAAATGTTAATTTCTTGTTCTTCAAACAACGTTTGCAGTGGCCTTTGGAGAAGCTTATCGGCCAGTGTCCCCCTTCAAGGCGCCCAGAACTAACCGATAACCTTCGAGCTGAAAAATTCCCCAGCAAAGCTTGAACCAATTCGAGTCGAAACGCCAATTGGGTTCTGGATCCATTTCGCCGGGAAACCTTCTCCAAAATGTAGACATTTACTATCGAAACATCCACCAGAAACCATAAAAGACATCGCCACCATTTTTTGGACTTTCTGCCGGTCATGTAGTAGCCCCGAAGCTGATCACTCAGATCCACGCCGCCCATGTTGTTGTTGTAAGATTTCACAACCGGCGCACTCGGCACTTCAATCACCGTTCCATCTCGTTGCCTTCTACTGACTGTTTCATTGCCCACTGGATTTGACTGAGTGCTCAGGAAATAAACTGGTTTCTTGTCCTTCCAAACAGTAGCGACCAAATTTCCTTTACGAAGAAACAAGGACTCTCCTTGGCGAAGTTGTTTCACTCGTTGCGTTGAAGGCCCTAACTCCCGTGGGATTCCTTGGCGGTTCGAGCGAACAGTTCCACAAATGTAAATTTTGTCTTGCAACAAATCTTCGGCAAGGTTGACTGAATTAAAAAAATTGTCAACAAAAACATGGTGATTTTTGCCCACCAAAGTTCTGGTCAAATTGTGAACCACGCGGTATCCGAGGCCTTGTTCAGGATTTCCATCGCGTTGTTTTTCTGTGTAAACATTCAGGTCGCAAACGAAGCCATTCGACGAATCCGCACATTCCCACACTTTGATACCTCTTTTAACCGGTTTCAGCGGCATGTACTGTTTAAGCGAAAGTCTATCTTTAAAAGGTATCATTGCTTCATCGACAGCAACATTTTTCGTCGGCCGATATTCGCTTTTTATCGCATCCACAACCGAATCAAGAAGTGGGCGAACTTTGAATAACTTGTCGTGGTTCGCATGACCGCGTGGTAATTCTTTTCGTTTGTCATTCACATGAAGATATTGCGAGATTTTCGCATATCGGTTTCTTGGAAAGATCTTTTGCACTTCTGGAACTCCAAGTAGTGGATTTTTCGACCAGTACGAATAAACTTCTGGCAGTTGTTTAATGCCAAAGAGAATGTTCAGTGCAAAGTACGCGCAGATTTCTTCGGCGTCAGTTTCACGCCACGTACGATCAGGTTTTGTTTCCATCGATTGGCGGGCATAGCGATTCGTTTCTTCGGCAATTCGGTGGAAGTTTTCTTCTTTAAACATCAATTTAAAGCAATCATATGCAGAATATCCAGTAAGGTCGCTAACAGGACCAGTGTTCGCCTCGAATGGAGTCACAACAACTGGATCAGGATTCGAGTTCCACTCTTCATCTCCTTCTTCGCCGCTTTCTGAATTACTAACGCTAAAATCTGACAAGTCCTCTGTATTTACACTTGAAACTGTAATGTCAGATTCCAAGTCCGAAGTATTTCTTGGAGATTCGCGTTCTTGAACAAAGCCTATGAACTCTTCTTCTTCGCTTTCCGACTCGAAAAAGGACGCCATTGCTACATCGCGATGCTGAACTTTGGCTGTCAATATCTTTAGAATTTTGTATGAACACCACCCCTGAAGGTTTGCGTAAACTTAGCCTTTATTGTATTACTATTGGTCAAAACACAATAGAGCCTCTCAAACAATGAAAAAATATGTTTTTGATTGGTTGGAATCATGAACTATGCAGAGTGCCATATGGCACTTTTGGGAATTTGGGGGGTGGTACAGACGAGTGCCATATGGCACTCTTGGTCGGGAAAGGGTTAAGACAGCTGTATATCGTACCCTTATCACACCACAGGTAGATGTGGTTTTAATTACAACTTGCTCTTACAGGCCCAATGGTCGACGTTTTAGGAGCCAAAAAAACATTTTTGTGCCACGAAAAACTTCACATAGGTCAGGAACTCTCTCATTTCCCGTCCCCGCCCCGGACTAATGGCTTAGCTATTTATATCTTAATCCTGTTCTCAGGAACACAAGTGCCAGTCTAATTCAGCTAATCAAACTTGCCTTCTTCTCGTATAGCATTCCTTTCAATCTTTGTATTACGCCATGCGTCTGTACGGCATGGCTGGTGGCCCTCGACTAAATGTGACTGTCCCATTCACGGCGTCTGAAGATTTCTTTGCACCCAGGAAAGGGGCAAACTATTGCCTTCTCTGGGCACTGCCCTATGTGCATGGTAACATGGCACCTGTAATAAGATAGTAATTTAATAAGATAATGCATGCATCACATCGAAGATGTGATGTGATACATGTGACATCGATCACGCAACCCAGCAAAACCAAAAAGTTGACATGCAATAAAAAATGACCAGTGTAAAGTACAAAAAAAACTGGTATATACACATTAGAAACATTTCCTGTGTTCCTTTTGAGATAGTAAAGAGTCTATGGCTGATGGTAAAGTCGAA
The DNA here is from genome assembly GCA_964035705.1 of Porites rus. Taxonomy (NCBI): domain Eukaryota; kingdom Metazoa; phylum Cnidaria; class Anthozoa; order Scleractinia; family Poritidae; genus Porites; species Porites rus. Next base: position 26,619,666 of record OZ037995.1, read on the forward strand.
AGCAAAGCAACGTCACAGTCAGGACAATAATAGCTGGTCCTCTTCACCTTGCCTCCATCATAACAAACTTTGCATCTCCTTTCTAATCTCTTCCCCTTCGCATTGGTTGGGAGAAAGTCAGGGAAATGTCTTTCAATATGTCTAGCCAATAAATGCTCATCAGAGGGCCTTCCACGCTTTCTTTGAGGAGAAAAATTGCCAATCAGCTGTTTGGCAAGGTCAATCCGGAACAGCTTCTGACTCCATTTTGCATGGTGTGTAGATTCTTGCTCAAGTACAAAGCTGTTGTAAATGGATCTATCAATAAGATCATAGAAGATTCTGCTCCACCATTTCTTTCCAGCAACTGGGATGGGGTAGTAAGACTTCATCTGGTCATTTTTATCCACACCACCCATGTATGTGTTGTAAGATGAAACCAATTCAGGACAGGGTATTTTCTCAATGGTGCCATTCTGTTGTTTGCGGTTCACCTCAGGAAGTTGCTGTGCAGGGGCTTGGGTGTAGGTGCCAGTTGCATGGACTGCTTTCTTGTCCATCCATGTTAAAGCCAACACTGGACCCTTCATTCTCCACACCACATCACCCCTCTTCATTCTTTTGATCGCTGCTCTGTCATAGAGGCATGCAGGGAACTCTTTTCGCCCTGATCGCGAAGTCCCACAACAGAGTATTTTGTTGAGATACAATTCCTCAATAAGCCTGTACGAGGTAAAAAAATTGTCACAGGAAATTGCGTACCTGTGGCTTTGAACATGTTGACAAAGCTTGGTGACCACTGAGTAACCCAAGCCATGTTGCACTCCTTGTGGGGATTTACCTGTGTAAATGTCAAATTCACACAGGTAACCATTGGTGTTGTCAGCTCTGCACCACATCTTGATCCCCCTCTTTATGGGCTTCATAGGCATGTACTGCTTCACGGAAGTCCTTCCCTTGTATTTTATCATTGCCTCATCAACAGCTTGCTCACGGTGGGGATTGTAATTTATCGAAAGCTAATGTTCAGGTCATTGAGAAATTCTCTTACCTTGAAAAGCTTGTCGAAATTTGGCTCCCCACGCTGTGGCATTTTGCTGTTGTTACAAAGGTGGAGGTTCCAGATCTCCAAGAACCTGTTCCTAGGCATTACTTTTGCAAATTCTGGGACCCCTAGCACCCAGTCAGATGACCAGTAATCTCGCAAACTTGGGAGCCTGTGAATACTCATGGCAATGAGAAGGCCCAAAAATGCCTTCAGTTCTTCAAGAGAAACCTCTTTCCAGCTACGAACATCTTTGTTTCTAGCTTGTAATAACTGACAGGCATAGCGATTTGTCTCTCTTATGATATTTCCCAACATACGATTATCAACAAACAGTTGGAAAAAGTCTACAGCTAAGGACTCTCTGGGCATAACATTCGCTCGCCCAACAGCTTGCGAAAAGCTCGGAATGTCAATGTCACTTCTCACACTACTCGATTCAAAGTCATTTAGACTTACATTGCTTGGTCTTCCTCTGCTACTATCCTGATCACCGTTTTCCTCGATATCAAGAGCGGCGAGGTGTACATCTTCTTCATCTTCATTTTCAGAGACGGCCACTTCAGGGAGCAGATCATTTTCTTCATCAAAATCTTCATCAAGTCCTTCGATGTCAGAATTCACTCCATTGTCGGGGATATCGAAGTTACCGTCCAAATAGTCCAATATTTCTGGCACAGTGTAGAACCGTTTAGCGTTTGCCATGATTAAATGACCTTTAGAATTTCCCGGGAAGTTGTCAGTCGAAGAAAGTAAAAAAATCTCACTAAAGCAAACTAAAATCGTCTGAAACTACGAAAATCTAAGTATCCAAGATGGCGGATGAGTTTTTTAGCCTAGAGAGGTCTGGGGACTAAATATGGAGAATCCACTGAGTCAAAATCTTCTGTTTCTTGTTATGGCCGATATATCGCCCACTGGGCCGCAAAGCGTTAACACGTCTAACACGTCATCTGCATCGGGCGGCTCTTTAACTAATCGGTCCTTGTTATCAAGGTGGTGGAGGGAGTCTGTTATGGGATCCACGAAGTTCTGGATCTCTTCGATGAACTCCTTGGTGAAAACAGTGCCCTTACACGGGCGAATGTTGTCCCAGTTATCTTTGAGGGGGTTGGCCATTTTGCTGATAGCGATGGTGGGGCGCGACAACCACTCACAGTTCCAGTCCTTTAATTGAGAGAGATTTTTGTCGTCTGGCAAGTTTTTGTAGTGCCTCTCTGTAATTAAGGAGAAAACTTCGCAGAAAGTGTTTGCTGTAATTGGGCTTCGGTATCCCACTATTGCTACACGATTGAGACATTGCTGCAAGAAAAAAGAAAACATCAGTTGTCTACATAGGTGTGTTGGGAAGACAGTAATGTCGAGCGGGTTGGTCTGTAGTAATATCGGCGAGGTTCCCTGCTGGAGGTAGCGTGACTTTGAAAAGTTATCAATGGACTATGTCGTTAAAAAGGGGTATGATTGTTTGGAGTGCAGTGCCTTTAGTTTCACCCGTGCAGGCCATTTAGATTTCTAGCTGTCTGAGGCCCATATGGTATGGATTACTGGGAACTCTCACCACGACTAGGTAGCACTGCGAGAGAGTCGAAAGAGCGGTTGGCATTGGTAAACTGTTGCATTTCCAAAGAGAAAGATACGTATCAGAAGTAGCTCTCTTATGGCACTCCCCAAGGGTTGGTTACCTCAGCTCGTGTTCTCCGACACAAGACTGTGCTTAAGAAATGATTCTGCAACTGAGTGGTTTTGAAACATAAAAATGCCAAATAGGAGTTGAAAAAGAGAAAGAAATGAGCTGTAGACAATTGGAGGAAGGTTTGAAGAATGAGATGCAGGCAGTTGGAAGAAGAATGAGACTTGAAGGAGACATCAAAGAATTCCATGAAGACAACCGTAGAAAGAATGGAAGAATGAGAGGTGAATAAGAGAGAGAGAGACAGAGTGATTACCAATGTTGGGTCTGCCAAGGAAAATCACAGTCTGACCTGAAGAAGCAGATTGGTGTGGATTGGTTGCAGAATGGAGAGTGCTGCCTTTTTGTGGATTCGCGACAGTCTCCTAGGACCTTGTTCCTGCAGGGACAATGGGGCTATCCAGCCAAAGCATAAGATGTTTTATGTTCTGGCCCTGTGACTTCGTAATAGTTTGGACGTATGCCAGTGTGAATGGGTAATAAGTGACAGGAATGTCGTCTACTATTGGGGTGATGGGATAAATGAAGATGTGCTGGCCTTGCGGTAAATGCAGGATGATGGTGCTGTTTGGACCGAGAGAATGAGGGCTTCCTGGCCGTTCACTACTCGTGATTGTTTATCCATGTTATCAGTAAAAATTACGTGCATATTTTGATGAGGAAAGATGGGGTTGCACTCCGCCATCGATGCGCATGGGATGTTGGACAACGGATGTCTTCAATCAAAAGGGGAAATTGAAGAACTAGAATTACTCAATGGGAACATGTGGGAAAAAGGAGTTGTTGCTGAACAACTTGCAGGTGGATTAGAAGTTTCTCTCCTTGCAGGTTATGGCACAATAGTGTCTTCTCCAGTTTTGAGTAATGTTTATTTTGTTGTAGGCAAATTCATAAGGTTAATAACTAGAAAGTGCGAGCTTTGCACTTACTAATCATAAAAGAAAACGGTACTTTGTAGTTATCAGTGGTAAAGGGCGTCATTTACGATTAACAATTAAGTCAAACATAGTTAATAATTGTGATATTTATGGTTAGATAGTGTCTGTGGCATAACGGCAGTCAATGATTTGCAAAGGTTTCTTTGTTTATTACCATTACCATGTTTATACCTAAGGAATGTAAACTTGTGGAAAATTCTTCTTCCATATCTTGTAATGAACTGGTTTCGGCTCAGCACCGTCTTCTCCCCCATCTCTGCCTTGTAGGTAAAGTAAATTGCCTTTTCTGAAAGGCATGCTAGGAGGGGCCTTACTGGTGAATTTGGCATATGATCAGCGTTTTTTGAGAAGTTTCTAAACCACTCAATTGCTAAATTGTATTGCAAACTCTTCCTCTTTGGCTTTTGCTCTGTTTCGGCTTGTTCTTTGTTGTCTCTCACAAATTACTAACAAAATTATGTAAAGAAATATATATTGATAGTGTGTTAAAGTACTGAGATATTCAACTAGTGCCACACTGATGTTGCATTTGAAGATTACTAGTCTTTAGTTGTATTAAGTAATTTGAAACCTGTATACTTTGTTTGTGAAATCCTGTGTACCATACACCAGGCTTTTGAACAAAGGAAACCTCTGTTGAAAGCTAATCCTTTTTTTATGGGCCCTGTCAAAATTCCTTTCCTTTCATCATCATTCAATCGGAAAGCAAGAAAAGAAAGAAAAAAAAATTTCCTAAAAATGAACTCTTCCTAAGGCTCCCGTTGACAATTCAGGTGGGCATATCAATATTTTTATCCTCTAAATTCAGACTATCCAAAAGTAATTTGCAGAGTGCTTTTTGGATTTATTTTTTGGGAGGTGTTGGATTTGTCAGGGTATCTCATTCCGCAGTGTAGCCCTAAAGTGAGAGAAAGATAGTTAATATAATTCTAGATCGGAACTGTTAACAAAAAAAATTCCTGAAGCTGATGCTCTTGAAATGAAATGAAATGACTTCATTTTCCATATTGAAGTAATACAGCATGTATATTTGGTTGTTACAGTCTACGCTTGGGAAGAAGCCTAAGGAAACCCTCGGAAGCTTTTACAAAGTCTCTCTTTCAAAAATACTTGATCTTAATTTAGTCAGATGGTATCAGAGATTGGAATTATGTATAAAAATTACAATCTGTTGGAGATAATGTTAAGCTAAGCTAAGTAGTCGATTAACAAAATAACATCTATGCCGGTATCACTTTTGTAAAATGAATTGCTTCATTTTCTGTGTAAAGATTTTTAAAGACGCGGAGCATTTGATAGCCTTTGGTATTTCATTCCAGATTTTAATTATCTTTCCCTAGTACAGTATTTTCCATAATTTGTCGATCTGTTAAATATCATGTGAAGTTGTTTTGATTCTCTAGTATTATAACTATGCACGTTAAAGTTCTCTATACAGAATTCATCAAAATAAGGTATAAGTACGTTGTTATTAATGCTGAATGAGGCGATAAGTACATCATTTATTTGGTGTGTATTTAGCAGATGGAGTTTCTTAGAAAGTTGTAGGGATGGTGTAGTGTATGATGAATATGTTATTGTTCTTAAGGTAGTAGATACCTGCAAAAAACGACAAAAACGACAAATTTTTTTCAAATTTGTTGTCAGGAGTGTTCCACATATATTGAGCAAAAACTCATGATGAGTCAAAAGTACATTGTTTCAACTGCCTTTGGGACATATTTTCACCAAGTGTCATTGTACACTACTTGTCATGGGAGAGTGGGTACTTGGGCACCCACTGTCAGATACCCACAATTTTGGGGCAGGTCAATCTCCTTCAAAATAAGTCTGATAGAGGCCAAAATTGGGAAGGAGGTACAAAAAGCATTGTAGAATGCAATGATCTCCTTTTCGTAAAGGTCTGGGGAGGTGATGTTTTCATGGCAATGATCAAAGTTGAAAAATACTTTTTTCTTCATGTTGGCCTGCTTTTACTGAGCCAAGTTTCAGTCTCATGACTTCAAACACCACATCCTTGCATTCTACACCCAAAAAAACATAAGACAGCTAAATTTCATAAAAATTGAACAATTTTTTTTCTCAAACGACCTGCCCCAAGACAGCGTTACAGTAAAAAATGCTAACTTTTCTGTACATAAAATTTTTCACTTTTTTGAGAAATAAAGCCATTTTATGGCTTATTACCGTATTTATTCAACTATAAGCCGATCTCGGCTATAAGCCAAGACCCCAAACTTTGAACGTGTAGACTCGGCATAACGAGAACCAAAAATAAATCGAAAACACCCGGCTATAAGCCGAGACCCATTCATTATTACAAGACTGAATTGTTAACTACGGGAAAACCTAACATTTTCGGAAAAAAATCACATTGATTGTCATAAATGATGCTTAGACAATAACACACACGCGCGTATACAAGAGATGCAATGCTGATTTGTTATGCAAAAAGCTTCCGTCTTAGAAAACACACGCGAATTAATAAATATTACCCGTAACTAACTATTCAGTTGAAAAGCAATGAATCATAACTCAGATGAATTAATGTGATCCAAAAAATGAATTTAAAACTAACTGTGTTGTTAAGCGGCATCACCAGTACCTAGACATCCGTAGCGTCTATCAAACAATCTCGTGCTCGCAATCGTTTATTTCAAGTCAACTTGTCATCACGCCCAAGGCTCGTCCCACGTCATACAACCTTGCGCTTAAACTTAAAATAGTCGCCGAAGCAGAAGCTGTTGAAAATAACTCTGAAATCGCCAGAGAATGTGGCATCAGTGAGTCCATAGTCCGTCGCTGGAGGAAAGATCAAGCGAACCTTTTTAACGGCGAGATTAAATTGTCAGCGAAACGGAAGACGATGGGATGCTTTATGCCGAAGTATCCGGAGCTCGATCAAAGAATACTGGAATGGTTTACAGAGCAGAGAAGCCAAGGTAAGTTTTTTGTCGAGCATTGATTTTGTACTTTAAAACAACAGAAACAAGATCACGAAATAAATCAATCAGCTGATTGCAGAGTGAATAAGAGTTGAATGCGTGACTCTCAAAACTATTGTAGTATCATGTGACAAGATTGTGTATGAAAGATTCTCATTGGCCAGTTTTCACAAATGTCAAAACAAATTCAAGACGTGTCAAATTTTTAACCTTTCGATCGTTTGGTAACCTTCTCATTTCGTTTTACATAGGAATAGCTGTTAACGGATTGATGCTACGTCTAAAGGCAAAGGAATTCAGCAAGGATCCTGAGTTTAAAGCGTCCCTTGGCTGGTACCAGAAATGGAAGCGCTGCCATTCCGTCAGCCTTCGCACCAAAACAATACTCGCTCAGCGTCTCCCAGAAGATTTGGAGCAGCAAACAGTCAAGTTCCATCGATTTGTAATCACATCCCGTCAGCGTCACGGTTATTCCCTATCAAGAATCTTTATCTTTTCTGTGTAAACACATTAAATTTATCAAACGCCTCCTTTAGGAGCCACCACATTCTTAAAAGTTAATAACCAACGATTGCATATTGTGTTTCTGTACTTTAGCTCGGCTTATACGTAAATACATCTCGATTTAGTAGAGTTTCCATGCGCCGGAAAAAATTTTTTTCAAAAACTTTCGGCTATAAGCCAAGACGCCCTCTAGAGCCCAAATCTTAATTCACTTCATTTTTAATTTGTGTAAAAATCGCTCGGCTTATAGTCGAATAAATACGTTAACCAAGTAAAACACATTAAAATAAACATAAATAGTTTCTGAAAAGTTCCTCAAAAGAGAAATTCAGAGTCCAAATGCTCCAGGCTCATAGGTTGGTAAAATATTGTGAATAAAGCATTTACGCATTTTTACTGACATTGTTCCACAGTTTAACTGCATTGTACAAGAATGTCCGCTTCATGCTGTCCATACGTGGAATAGGAAGCCAATAAGGCTACCGAGACCTTGTATCATGAGACTTGTGGCATTTCAAGGATGACAGTTTCTCAGAGAGGTGATGCAGTGCGTGTCCGTCCATCCAGGATTTTCTTTAGCAGAAGTAGTCTTCTTTCAATACAGATTTGATCGAAGAGTAGCCACGCAAGTTAAGAATTTTTTCTATCAGAAACAATGTTCCGTTCCTCTCTTCCAGCGACTTTTTCCACAGCAACACCTTTGAATTGTGACTTTTGCCGGCCTCCACTTGATCACGAATAACTTGGTCGTGTGACATACAAGTACCAAGGGGGTTTAAATGCATGAAATCATCTGTGTTTGCTCCAGTGCGCACAAGAATGGTGGAAACTCTCTTAGGCAAAGCAGACATACGAGGACTTTGCAGGTGAGCAATCACAGAACTTGCTAATGCCAGTGAATTAACAGTGTCATCAAATTTCGCACCAGGCAGATGGACGTTAGCTGCTCCTGTCAGACAAGCCTGCCACAAAGGACAACAGACTTCGATTTTGTGCACCAATTTCCGGTTAGGAAAGGCCGCAAGTTCAGAAGGAGCACTGTACTTGAGCATGCTATCACTATGGATGTACCCCATCATTTCGCGAGCCATGTTCTTAGAGAGGTAATGCAAGAGTTTGTCCTTGAGCTCTTCGTGTACAAACAATGCAATGTCCACTGGCTTCCAATTCTTTTTGCAAATATTTTTAATGATGTTAGCCGTTGTCGCATGGGGAGCAGAACGAAATGAAAAATTGTCGTTGCCAGAGGGAATGACAATTCCTAAGGCAGGTTTATTTACCTCTTCCATGGACATCAGGTGGCAAATTTCCTCACACATTCTTTGCGATGTAACATTACTTGACATATCATACTTTACTGATCCCCGAGCTGTTGGCTTTTCAGTGCAATCTTTCATAGGGGCCTCGACTCCCTTTTCCATTAGGGAAGCTGTTCTTGTTTACTTTCTGGGATTTGCGGAATGAGGCGAACTGGACATTCGCTTAAAACGTTCCTCTGCAGCAGTTGGCGAGTATTGAATCGAGGCACTTGAACGTGATGCGGCAAATCCAGACCTTAAAAACCTCATCAACTGAACAGCATTACAGATTTTCGTGGAATATTTAGAACACACTCGGTTTGACGCAGGAAAAACGGAGTTCCTTAAGCAAGTCGACAAGACAACATTTCTCCCCGCCTGCTCTCTTTGGTTCTTTGAAGAGATTCTCCGTAGAAACACGATTTTGATTGTACTCTCCGTAATATGTTTAGAATTGACACTATATAAACGGCAGAAATTGTTGCATGAAGGCTGCTTTTCTGGTCTCCCTCTACCAGGAAGTTTTTTCTTTGGAGTTTCGTTCATAACAACTTAGAACTAGACGATATTAAATGTCTGTGGATAGAAGTTTTATTTCCTAAAGCTAAAGGTTTTTTTTATTGGATTTATTTATCGTTCTCCAGATTCATCAAAACATCTTTCAAAAAATGTTAATTGCAAATTGGAATCAATGCTTACGAACATCTCTTTGGAGAACAAAGAATGCATTTTAAGTGTAATTATTTGGTCAACTCAGACCAAAAAGAATTGAAATGCATTTTGACTGGCTTCGGATTAAAACAGCTCATTAAAGACTCCACGAGAGTTACACAGGATTCAAGGTCTTTGATTGACCTCATCTACACCAACGAAAGTAATTCCTGCTGGTTTGAGTGATCATGATTTAGTCGGCTGTACTCCAAAGATTCACAACTTCAAATATCAACCCATGTTGATAACGTGCAGTAATTATGTGAATTATGATTCTGTGGTTTTTTGTAACGAGTTGAGATCCAGTGACTTGCTTTGTTTTTACATCATCTTGTGTAAAGGATGTGTGCTCTCGCTTTAAGTGTATTCTCAGCAGTCTATAGATACATATGCCCCTCTCATCACCAAGAAAATCAAAGGTCGTCTGTGTCCTTGGCTGTCTAGTGAAGTCAAAAGTGAAATGAATCTGAGGGATCAACTACTCAGAAAGGCTTGTAGGACAAATCGTGAGATTGACTGGTCATCTTACAAACGACAACGCAACAAAGTGAATAGTCTAGTGAAAAAATGTGCGAGCAATTACTATAAAGATCTATTGCAAGTTAAAGCCTCTTCCTCAGATAAATTTTGGTCAGCAATCAAGAAGTTGTACCCAACAAAAATTACAACAGGCTCTGTGGCAGCTATAAATATAAACAGAACTAAAATGTCACACACATCCTCCATTGCCCAGGGTTTTTGTCTAAGATCTTGGAAAGGATTGTATATAAACAGTTGTTGTCACACCTTGAGAATAATGGTTTGCTGTCATCTTTCCAGTTCGGATTTCGATCCTTGCGCTCTACTGAACTAGCAGTTACTTATTTTACGGACATAATCAGGAAAGAAGTCGACAATGGAAACATCCTGGGTGCTGTTTTTATCGATCTGTCAAAAGCATTTGACACTGTTAGTCACTTGTGCCTGCTTGATAAGTTGCCGTTTTATGGAATTAACAATAACGAGCTTCATTGGTATACCGATTATTTGTTTTCTTGAACTCAATCAGTCCAATTCAGAGGTGTCTTGTCAGATGCCAAACCCGTATTTTCTGGGGTTCCACAGGGAAGTATATTGGGACCACTATTGTTTACTATCCATTTTAATGATATGCATACGATCTTCAGTCAACCTCAGTCATCACCTATGCGGTTATGATACAGTAATTTTCACAGCTGCTAGAGATCTGGAATCCATTCAAAGGCATCTCAGTGAAGATTGTCACAACCTGTCCTCTTGGTTTCGTGATAATGAGCTTGTCCTTAATCTAAAATAGGGCAAAACTGAGTTTATGATCTTTGGTACTGCCAAAAGGCTTAATGCATTGAATGGAAGACGACTATTTTTTACTGTAAATGGAACACTGTTTAATACCATGGCATCCTATAAGTACTTGGGTGTAAACTTGGATTCGTCCTTAAATCTCCAATCACATTTTGACAAAATGTATAAAAGAGCAGCTGGAAGATTTAATTTACTCAAAAGAATCCGACCTTTAATCGACAAGAGCAGTGCTGAGAAAATGTACAAAGCAATGATTCAACCTGTTTTTACGTTTGTGGAACTTTGGGTCTCTGTTGGTAGCATTGAATGTTGAAGTCAGAAAGTCATTGGTGGAAATTATCAAGTCCAGACGGTGGAGAGTTTAATAAAGAGACAATCCTGCCAGATTGTGTTTGATTGTCTTCAGGATAACATCTGTATCCCTTTTAAAGGATATTTTACAAAAATTGAACACAACATTAACACTAGAAACAATGGGTGTTCACTAAAACTTCCCAGAGCCAAATTAGAATTTGGATGGAGAAGTTTTGCCTTTCAAGGGGCTCTAGTTTACAATACTTTACCTCTGCATTTAAGAAATTTAAATTATAGGTTTCTTTTTAAGAGTAATTTAAAAGAGTTTTTTCACTAGTATTCCATAATTCACAACTCTTTTCAGTCTTATAAGTAATAATTTTTACAGATTATGATTTTTGAATCTTCGATTTCTTAGTGTTATTTTATTTTCGTCTTTCGATTTTCTTCTTTATTTTTTAGTTATCTATGAGATAATTACAGAACCCTTTTGATGGCAGTTCTTTTAATTAGAACTGATAAGTTATCCTGTATAAATATTTGCGTTATTATTATTGTTATTACTATTATTAAAACCTTCGAACACGTTTTCGATTTGGCGTGATTTAGCTCAAGTTTTATGTCCAATAATATCATATTTCCCAATTGAATCGGTCACCGTTGCAATGACAGGGTAAAATGATTGGACATCAAGAGACAGGATTTCATTGGATACGGCTGATTAGATTTCAGTTCTTACGCTAAAAAATCACTAGACCGTGAAAGACCATTCTCCCTGGCTTTGGGGGTAGTCTCTCTTTCTTTGTGCCTCCCCACCTCGCGCCATCAGTCATGCACGTGGCCATTTGTGTCTCACATTTTGTTCAACGGACTACAGAATAGAGAGAGACTGCTCGTAGTCTAGAGTGCCAGATGCCTCTCCTGACTATTTCAGCATTTAAAGCTGCAGGTTGCGTTTAGGTAGACACCTTGTGAACTTCCGTACGTTCATCTTCAAGTTTTCATAACTTGTGGACATTTGTGAAGAAGCCTAGAGTGAATGCCAGCAGGTGGCACAAGGGTCTTTTAAGGTCTCCTTGTTCATGCACGACAGTGTTTCACCATCAATCTGTTCATCTTATCAAGTTTAAAAGTGAAGAGTCACAAAGCAAAAACTGGAATTTTCAATGCTTAACTCTAATAGTGGTTTTACGGGAACTGAAATTGTGTTTCCATATTTCATGCCATAAGTGCATTTTCAGTTGGTGACTTTTATTATAGGGGTGAATCAAAAGAAAGATGTTTCAGAACAGTTTTACGAATTTTAGGTTGGTGGAACAGAAAATGGGATTTTTTGTCTTTTAAGAGCATTAAATACTAGGGGTACCTTCCGGCAAGAGCCAACGAGGTGAATTCCTTTATCTTTTGCAGAATGTGCCTATTCAGAGGATATTCAGAGGTTTAAAGTAGGTTCCGTTATAGAAAAGGATGGCACCCAACTTCAAAACAACAACTTTGGCACATTCTAGGCTTTCACTTTTATTAAACAATAACAACACGGCTTGAAGCTTTGTTGGTAAATATGAGCAAGTTAGTACTTAAGTTTCATGGAAAATTCCATGGTATCAAAACTAAAAACGTTAGAAAGAAAAATATAGTTCAAATGAGGCCTTTGACTGCTGAAATTTAAAATAATAATTTAATTCCGAGGAACAGCGTCATCAGGTAATATACATATAATTTTGCATGGTAATATACATAAGAAAAATTTGTGAAAAGCGCAAGAACGGGGTGGAATGTATCAGAGGTATAAAAATATAAACTTGGATAAAATACAAAGATCTAATGAGTGAGTGTCAGAACAAAGAGTCTCTTGAAAGGCATAATGATAGTCTTAAAAACAAAAGATCCGCAAAATTCGTTGCACTCCTCATGGGAGTGTTGGGCTGTAAATCGAGCAGCAAGAAAACATGCTGGCTGAGCTAAGCTAAAGCTTAAGCTTAAGCTAAGCTAAGTAGTCGATTAACAAAATAAGATCTATGCCAGTATCACTTTTGTAAAATGAATTGCTTCATTTTCTGTGTAAAGATTTTTAAAGATGCGGAGTATTTGATAGCCTTTGGTATTTCATTCCAGATGTTAATTATCTTTCCCTAGTACAGTATTTTCCATAATTTGTCGGTCTGTTAAATATCATGTGAAGTTGTTTTGATTCTCTCGTATTATAACTATGCACGGTAAAGTTCTCTATACAGAAGTCATCAAAATAAGGTGGAAGTACGTTATTAAGGCTGAAACTGAACGAGGCGATAAGTAGATCAATTATTTTGTGTGTATTTAACAGATGGAGTTTCTTTAAAGTGGAAGGGGTGGTGTAGTGTATGATGTAAAGGTTATTATTCTTAATATTTTCTGTTGTAATTTAAACAAGTTTTCCAGTCGCTTTGGATAAGTATTAGCCCATACGATATTTCTATAATAAAGTTATGGTATATTAAACTGTAGTACAACATTGTTAGGAGTGGTTGACTAATGTAAAAGCGGATTCTACAAAGCACACCTGTAGTTCTTATAATCGTTTTAGTGACATAACTAGTATGATTTTTCCATGTCAGGTGTTGGTCAACTATGATTCGTAGAAATTTGGTGTTTCCAATGCACTGTAACATCTCATTGTTTAATTTTAGACTCGGATGTTTTGTCAGCTTCCTTTTGTGAGATTTGAAAATAATGAAATTTGATTTGTTACATTAAGAGTCAGTTTATTTAGCATTAGCCATTCTTCGACATGAGCTAATTCCTCATTTATTAACAATTCCATTTCTTTTAAGGTACGGACCATTAGAAAAGTTATGGGGGTGGGGGGGGGAGGAATCTTCGAGCAACAGGAATTTTTTCTTTACTCTTTCACTTGAATGAATATATTTTTTTTGTCGAGATGTTGTGCACGAATATTTTTTTTCTTAAAGTAACACTAAACTAAAAAAAATATTAAATCATTGAATCGTTCAGTTGTTCACTTAGCGAAGAGCATGATTGAAATATGGGCTACCTGGGTACGTATGCGAAAATTAATTGAGCTACAGTTCACAATGGCCTTTTATACACCAGGTATCCTGCATTGTACGTACATTGGTACTGTGTAAGTTCCTATTGCATTGCTGACCTTTTACATGTAAACAGCATTACCTACAACAAGTCATGGCAGGAATGTTTCAGGCTCAAACATGATGTCCAACCACTCTAAAAGATCTGATGCGATATAAACACAGTGAGATAGGAGAAAGCCATTAGGAGTAGATGAGACATTTGCCGGACATTTTTTCAAGTCCCTGGCCTTTATTGTGCCTCTCCCATAGTTCATCACAGTAATGCAAAGTGCCCTTGATGGTTATAGCTCCTCCATAGTGTATAAGCTTACAAGCCTCAGATATATTTTTTTGTATCAGGTATGATTATTTGCAAGACCAAAATTCAGTAGGACATGTATTCAGAGAGCTGATGTTTTGCACACAGTATGCTTTCTTCCATGCCTTCTTGAGATTTGTGCAAAATGTGTGGAAGGCCAAGGCAGGAATTTTTTTCCTGGTCTACTCTGCATGCATGAATTTTTTTGGGCACTTCGTCCCCTCCCCCCTCACCTTATAACTTTTCTAAAGGTCCGTCCCTGTCTTTTCCTGAACAAAAAAGATTAGTATCATCTGCAAATAAAATAGTATATAGTTTACTGGTTGAGTTGTTAAGGTCGTTGATGTATATTAATAATAGTAACGGTCCAAGAATGGAACCTTGTGGGACCCCACAAGTAACTTTTTTCTGTTGACCTTATCTGATATTTACCAATTTGTTTTCTATTGGAAAGGTAATTTTTTATTCAAGCATGAAATTTGCCATGAAAACCATAGAAATAAAGTTAACGGATATTATCATTTACCGCGTCAAATGCTTTTGGCAAATCAAGCACTACCCTGACAGTGAATTTATGTTCAATGATTTTTGTTATCTTATCAACAAGTTCAATTATCACATGATTAGTAGAACTTTTACTTAGAAAACCATGCAAGGGTTCTGTCTTGCTTCAAATTACATTCCAGTGTGGTGATAGCGACATTATGATCACTTTTCACGTTCATATGAAAGGGTTCTTGTCTGTTTTAAAAATCATTTATCTCAAAAAATGTACCCCATTGGCATAGTCTTAAAGAACCTGCCTGTATGTGAAACTTGATGATTCAAGGCATAGGTATGTTTTCTTTTCCTTTATGTCATTTTTGCCTCGTGACAATCACATGGTGTTTACTAATGACAATCTTAATAAAAAAATACATCCAGAAAAATCTCTTTTTGGTTGTGAATAAATGTGGAAGTCTACAGTATTGTTTGATGCTGGTAAATACTTTAGTCTTGTCCTTAGAACGACCATTGCATTTCAATCGGCGCAAAGTGAAGAACTTTGCCCTCTCTCTGCAAAAAAAGTCAGCACTAACTGATCGAAACACTAAATAATTACATCATATGGACTTTGACTTTCATGAGATTTCTATTTTTACCTTATTGAAATTTTTTATTGCAGAATACTCCATAAAATTATGAAC
The DNA here is from genome assembly GCA_964035705.1 of Porites rus. NCBI lineage: Eukaryota > Metazoa > Cnidaria > Anthozoa > Scleractinia > Poritidae > Porites > Porites rus. Next base: position 26,634,967 of record OZ037995.1, read on the forward strand.
CTTTTTGATATCCTAAACATGCTAAACGGGCACACGATTACTAGTGTTGGGTCGGGCAGATGGAGTTTTGTGACGAGAAACAGCGCAACATGGGGAGTTGCATGTTTTACGCATTCATTATTGCAAAGAGCAACTTTTTAATTGAATTGTGGGAGTAGTAAGTACAGAATACCATGCAATGAAGCTGTATCCCTGAAAGTGGTGTATGAAACTTTGTAAATACATAGTGACTGAGTACTGGTATCCACGTTTCGTCCACCTACTGGTATTTGAAATTGTTTTGTGTCATAGATTGGAAATACTGTAGTCGGACTTGTTGTGATTCAGTTTTATCCCTGGTTCAAATTTTTTCCTTTGTTTTTGGGTGATGTTAATGCGTAATAATGAGTTTGAGATGTAGGAAAATAAAATTAAAATGGGAGATAATAATGAGCCATAATATAAGCTTAACACTACATGATACTGACATTGGCTGTGGGCTGGTGTGATTTATTAGAAAGTCAGGTGTCTTGTTTTGTGAGGAAAGGTCATCGTTTTTACTCTTTGAACGAAAGCTTTCACATGTTATTGTTTAAAAGATGAATGACGATAGGCTTCAGGTCTTCAAACTGGTAAAAGTTCAGCTATTCAGCATCTCCGAGGATTTCAGAAAAATGAAAAGAGAAAGCTATAAAGTTTGCAAAAATGTGACAAAATGTAATCTTTTGATTATGTCAATTTGTTATGGTAGTCAAAGAAAGTTTGCATAGAGGTATTTTTGTCATTCATGAATAATGCAAAAATTAAGAAGTGTGACTAGTTTGCGGAGACTGTCTATCTCTTCTCACTTCTCTGCACTTCATGTTTATTGTAGCTACTATCTCCTTGCGCATCTACGTTTAGTTTTCAGTTTCCATAAGAGGAAATGCGACAAGTACCAAACTTCTAATTCTAAATGAAGAAGAGGGGTGATTATTAACTTGACCAGTAAAATAAAATCGCATGGTGCTTATCAGCTTTTCATTGCTCTTTTAAATAGTTGAAATGCTAGAAATTCGTTCTGTCTTGGCCTTGAACAGAAGCTTGTTATTTCGCTTAAACAAGTTATGGTCTTGTGTCCTAAAACTAAGAAAGGTTATTATTTTTACACGGAATCAGTGATACCAACAATGATCTGAATAAATTATCTGCTATCTTTAACTCGGATTGATCATGAAGTTGATTTGATAATGTACTCACTGAAAATCGATCTAATCTTGCACTTGTCTTACTTCTGTTTATCCTTGGTGCCACTCAAGTTCGAAGCAACAAGTTCATCTTGAGTAAAAATCTCCCCTAAGCATTTCTGTGTATACTTCTTTCGTGGTGTTGACTTCATTCTGCTTTCCTTGAGCTTAACTGCGGTTTTGTCTGGTAGACTGGATACAATTATTGGTGAGATGCTTGATAGAGTTTGCGGGAGGTGAGTTAGCGTTAGTGGTGTTGGCTGTGTGTCGGCGAGGGTTGATGTTTCGGGTTGGGAATGTTGCAGTGGGGATTCTGTGGCGAATTGGGGGTATGAAACAGAACAGGCTATCAACATGGGTGAAAATTCAGGTTGAGGAAATGGAACAAGAATTCCAGCCTCTATTGCTTCTAATCTGGCCTTTACGGATGTCATAAGTGGTTCCTGGTGAAATCGCCCGCTTCTGAGCCCCCGTGGCCGTCAAAAATGCCTAAAAACGAATCCTGTGGATCAGGGTTTAACGAAACTTCCATAAAATCTTTCATGATGTAACCCCTTTCTGCCTGGTTACACTGACCATTCACGTGGATCATTTTTTAAAAATTAAAAATGTTGCCCGGGCAAGCTCTGCAAGCTCTTTTGAATTTGACCAATCGTCTAGCAGTTTTTAAACCGATAAATATCCAAGTATGCAGCATCCTTTGTATTACTGTCTGGCGATAGTGGACTTTCAGATTCTGTATCACTCCGTGGTCTTCCATCTGAAGCTTACTTGTGCAGTTTGCCAGGAAGAAAATTAATCTTGTGTTTTTGAGGCCCAGAACTGACGTGTACCGTGCAGTTTTCAATAAATAGCAGGATATGCGGATTAGCTACTTTCATCTTGCTGTCAATTTTTGGAACCCATTTTCCAAGCAAAACACTGTCAATCCAGGTATTCTTTTCAAGTGTTTGAAATGCAAATGAATTGGTGGTGATGTAGTCCTTCACCACCTGCCCATGTGGGCAAGAGTAATTATGGATGTCTTGTTTCGGAAGAACTGGGTTTAGGAATAGCTCCTAAAGCACGTACAATGCGTGGTTTAGTAGGTGAAACGACATAATTGCTAAATACTATCTCATACCATAAAGCTTTTTCCACCAAAGTTCTGATTGTGGGATTAATCACTGATTTATAATTAGCCTTATAAATATCAGAAAAGCACATGCCAGGATCCAGCAATGTAATGCCACCTCATATGCTATCGCAGAGGAATGTATTACCTTCATCTCCTCTCAATTCTAAACGCCAAAGATTGCATTTTAGGGGACTATCACAGGAAAAAAATTAAAAAAATCATTCTTGTTTTTTTAATGGAAAATGATAGAATAACATGTTGAAATACATTAATGGAAAAGCAGAACTGAAAACATTAATGTTTTTTTATACAGAAAACATTCATGGCAATATATTTTCCATTACTGGGATTTTGAGTTATACCATTAGTGGTAAAAAAGCAAATCTCATTATGTTTTTTCCCTTTTAAACATTAATGTTTCTACTAGTACCATTACAGGATTTTCCTCCATTTCCGTGAATGTTAATCCTGAAAACATTTTTGGGTTTTAAGGTATTCCCATTTTAGTTTGTAAACAAACACATTGGTGTTTTTTCTTAAGAACACATGAATGGTTCTTTTAACCTTTTGTGTTTTTTTGTATATTTCTATGAATGGTTTTCTTTGAACATTTTTGGTTGATGGTTTTTAAAGCTTATGTTCGACTCCATTGCGTCGAGCTCGAGAACCTCCAACAATTTCATTTGGTCCCCAACAAGGTCCAGTCCACACGCTTCCATTTGCTGTTTTGTCCCTCTGTCTGCTAGGAAAAGGAGTCCTTTTCCATTGATGTTTTGCTCTGTTAGAAGAAGAAAAGTACGGAAAATTTGCTTGACTTTTTTTCGCGCCACTTGTGTATTTCACTCAGTGGAGTTTGACTTTAGCTTACCTTTGAATTTGGCGGCGACTGTTTCGTTAAAGTTACTTTTTATCCACTCAAAAACTTCCAAAACACTCATATCTTCTGCTTTTGTACATGTCCCTCGGTTATTAACGGCCGTGGCCATCTTCTTTCGACCTTTTTCTCCGCAACGGACGCTTTCGTCTTCTTCACTGGTTTAGTTTTGGCGCGAAGTGCGATATACGGGGTAGTGTGCTTCGCTTTCACGCGCAGTAACAAAGCACTCGACCCAGTCTTGAACACGATCGAAGCAGACTTCCAGACATGCTGTAGTTGTATAAAAGCAAATGGCAGGAAGAAAGAGAAGTTGGGATCGAAGCGAAATTGTTCGTTGTCACTGCAGTGAACTTTCGTACACTCATGTCCATTGCCCCTGCAGATCATGTAGTGGAAAGCCTGTCTCAACATCAGTTGAGTATAGACACTGGACGTTACAAAATTCCTTGCAGTCCATCAACGTTGTCTCTCTAAGGTGAGTTTGCAAAGCTACATGATTTTCATTAAAGGAGATGACCCCAGTCCTTGGTTGGCAAAGGTGTTGACCATCCAAGAAAGAGCAAAAACTGTGAAAGTTTGGTACTATATAGAAGACGTTGAAAGACCAGGTGAAAACCTGTATGTACCATCTCGCAATACACGACAAGCACAGGATTTTGTCTCATGGGACTCTGTTATGTGCCTAGCAAGTGGTGAATGGAGAGGGGGTGCTTGGGAAATGGAATGATTACATTGTAAACTTGCAGATTTGCTTACGCATAAAGTTTTTTTTTTCTCAATGCAGCAAGTAGTTAATGAGATGGCTCATTCTCCAAATAACTCAAATTAGAGTGGAATAATTTTCAAAAGGGAAAGCAATTTGAAATATGCTACATAAGAGTACTGTAGTTAATGTATCTCTTTTCCCATAATACATGACTGAGTATAGTGAGTTCTTTTTTGATGAGAAAGGTATTTCCAATAGTTCTTAGTGTTTAACATTTGAAATGAGCTATTAGTTCACAGTAATTACGTGTTGTAAATTCTCACACATGGTTTTTAGTGATTGAGGGGCATTAATTTTTTAGATTTATAGACTTTACAACTTAGCAAGCATAGTTTACAAACACTGTAAGTACTCCCTTGTAACTGCATTGTACCTATCATATCCATACGTGGAGTTTTCATGTAAGTTTAATAATCATTTACAGTACCAGCCTATTTTTCTTTCTTATTCAAATGGTGTTCAAAAACCCATAATGATACAATGATTTTTGACTGATGAGAAAGAAGAAATAAAGGTAATGGTAATTATACAAAATGGCATGTTAAGGCTTAAAATTTACAGCTGATGTGCCATGAATGTTTTTTGGGAGTTTCCTGTGAATGGTAAATTTGTGAGAGCAGGTCCAGAGAACCATAAATGGTTATTGCACAAATTACATGCTGGGTTCTTGTGAAATGTTAATTTACAGTAATGTGTTCTAAATTTCCAGGAATGGTTTTTTCAGTATTTCTGTGAATGGTATTAAAAAACCCATGAATGGTTAATTGGTGAGAATAAATTGAAAGTGCCATTAATGTTTTTTTGGTAACACCCATGTTTGGGTTTTCAATGAATTCAGTTAATGTGTTTTTGTTTTCATTTTAAATGTGGATTTTCAAATACAAGAATGGTTTCTCCCTATTACACATGATGGTATTTGCAGAATTAACATTAGTGGTTAATTATTAAGAATGTTAAAAGTAGAAGATAGGAGAAGATACCATTAATGTCAAAATTTGTAAATGGTATTTCAAGAAAAAACATGATGTTTCCTTAAAATTCACTAATGTTTTTTTGAAATTTTTCCCTGTGTATGTTGCAGGGGTTGTAATTGAGGAGATTGCTTGCTTGGGAACTCGAGAGCCTTTATTTGAGAGAACCGAGGGTGGGAAAGTTCACAGGCCTTCCTAGCTACCTTGCGGCTACAAACATGAGCTAAATTGCAATGAGGAAATGAACAACCCTTTGACCTGTTAAAATTACGACAGATAACCCTGCTCTCGCGCATAGAGCTTACAAAGGTGATGTGCTGGAGAGTATAAGGTGCTGATGGATTAGAAGTGATCGTGGGTGGGTTAGGTTTGTAAATGGGTGAAGTAAAACTGTATGCAAAGACGTAGAGTCGAAACTCCAGGAAAATTTATAAATAGCCAGTAATTTTCTAAATTTACTGTTGTGCATAATTGATTTCTATTCATATCTAGCTATTAGCTCCTTATCCTAACAGTACATACATACATACATACATACTTTATTTGTCAGGTAGGTCAGTAAAAAAGGCAGCTAAAGAGCTGATGTGGACCTACAAACTTAAAAGTATCTACAAAAAAGTAACTAATAATATTAACAAAACCAATGAATTATTTACAATGAGTAAAGAAAAATAAAAAAAAATACCTAGCAATATAAACAACAGTTAATTGACTGTTGCCTTAATATATATAATTTACAATATCTTTATTTATTCCCTGTAACCCATTAAATGTTATTTTATCTAAAATGTCAGATTTTTCTTTAAGAGCAGATTTAAAAGAACCAATGTTGGGTTTGCTCTTTAAGTACATGGGTAAGTTATTCCATAGAATAGACGCACGATGAGAGAAGGAAGATCAAAGGAAGTCACTTTTAGGGTAACGCAGCTCCTTATCCTAACAGTACAAGCTAAATGCTATTGAATAGCTGAAGGAGTTGGCAATTTTCCTTCCGACAGCAAAGTATTGAAAATACGTGTATTTGCCACCACCCACTGAGGGATTGATATTGATTCAAATTTGGGTTTCTTAGGCCCATAAGAGACTGCAATTTTAGCGTTCCCTTGGCTGCCCAAAGTCTCTTCTTCCTCTTGGGGAACGATGTTATTTACAAAGCCTACAATCAGTATAGGTTTCTCACCCTTTGCTGACCTCTGTTTCGAGAAACATTCCAGCTGTTGAAGGGTCGTGAGAGGCGGTGCTTCTAGTGACCACATACTCTGGGGTGTTGGAAAACCCGGTCTATTTGGTCCATTTTCTGTAGATAATGCTGGCTGTGAAGGCGCAACATCCCAACTAGCCAAGAGATTGTCCAGGGGAGTTCTGCTTTCAGGACACCTTGAATCCACCTTTGGTAGATCTTTGACCATCAATGAGGAGGTGTAGTCATCAATGGGAAGATTTTTGAAACTGGCTTGTCGGAGATCCTCAATGGCCTTTTGTTTATTTGAAATTCTTCTGCTTAGCTGGATTTCTTCCTCCTGGTGCAACAATTCCTGTTCTTGACGCTCCAAAGCCTCTAATTCGGCTGTCAAGTCAGCAATGACTGTGCCCTCCATTTTAGAAGAGGTGTCATTATTTTCCCTTTTTGGGGAGAACTTTTCAAAGCCTACGCAGTATTTTACTGGAATGCCTCAGTAGTGTTCCTCTATACGTGTTTTGCACCCTGTGCACTTTAGAATTCTGCTTTCTCCTGATGGTTCTGTTACACTAGCCATGCCATAATTTGTATCTGCGCTATGCTTATAATATAGGCAGCCCTTAGTCTGCTTGCTTATGCCAAAGTTATCTTGTTTCTTTTCAGTGTTTATCTCAGTGGTTGGCAAATCACCTTTATCATCCTCACTAGAATATTGCTCCTGTGCTTCACTACTAGCACTGTGCGCATAATCGCTGAAATGCTGCAGGTCACTGTCTGAAGAGGTAACATCTGAGCCCTCTTCAAAGCAGGCTGTTTTTCGGAAATGAAAAAAAAGGTTCATTTACTGATTCTAAAACGATGATTTAGACGATTCTAAAACTCTGAGAAGGCACATTTGGTCTGGACATTTTTCAATTGTTGGAATGATATGAGATGTCATATCGTGTATAGCTGTGAATGCTTCACAACAATTTGGGCACATTTTGGTTTCTTTTTTGATGTCCTTTCAAGTTTGTTACTATGCAATATATATGTAAAGTAATCCAGATTAAGGAGAATGGAATAATTGAGAAGTGTTAACTAATGAAAGCACATTCTTAAGTATAAAGATATTTTTGGTATAATGATAGAGTGAAACCTGAATAAAGTAATCACGGTTTGTTTAATACGACTTGAGAATAAGAAGTATGACAGATGTGTGCATCACTCTTCCTAAAGACTTGTGATAGAGGCAACCTCCATTTATGTAGACACTAGTTACGTTTCCATGGATGTTGGCCAAATACAGGCTTCACTGCTAGTTAATGAATTTTGCTTGTCACAAAGTTAAATGCCCTCTAAAATGTTTCAAGGTACGTTTTTGTCATTTGTTTTTTAAAAAATAGTTTTAGTGGAAGCTGCTTGGAGAAGTAAAGCAATGAAAAGGGTGGTGGGGAAGAGCATGGAAATTTCAAATCTACCCACCAAATATGTAACACAATCAAGCTACAAGGAGTTGAATTTGTAGTATCTTCATGTGTACAATTTCTATAACTTTCAAGCTCAACCTTCAAGCAGAAATGACAAGTCACTGTTACACTGATTGTTGTTGTCATTTCTGTCCCACCTGTCTTTCTTAGTAATAGCCACACCGGCATAAAACCTAAATTAAGTGATCTTTGAAATCCACTTGCTTCTTTTACAACAGAGCTAACAAGATATGATTTCATCCCTTTTTATTGCTTTTGGAAGCTTGGTAATTTTCTCATTTCCACAATACCCAATGACCAGCCAAACTGCACTGTCAAAGTCTTGCTCAGTTGAAAGGAGGCTCTAAAATGGACATAAACCCCATTAGCTTTTAGGTCCACAGCCTTTTTCAGGGCATCCTGATTTCTGGTCGCCCAGAATGACCCTTTTTTGAAAACATTAAAGGGAAATACACCACTTCCTCTGGATCAGAGAATGACAAGGGGTTCGGGACTGGGGGAAAAGTGTGACATTATCCTGACTTTGTCAGACTATTCCACACTTCCACACTTCCACACAGAAGTGTGGAACTAAGTAAAGAATGACAAGAGGTTCATGGCTGGGGGAACACACTTAGTGGGACATTATCCATACTTTGCCGGATTATTTAACACTTGCACACCTGCGAGATGTGTAGAATGACAAGGGGTTTGTAACATGGTGAAATTTTGAATGAGAAAGAAAATTAGGAATCATCCACACCTGAAGACGAAAAAGGAAAGAAGGGATCTTACGAACAACGCTGGACAATGTCCTGCAAATAAATCATCTACAGCAGAATTTTCCACCGTCCCAGGGAGGGGAGCTCTTTTTCGTTCATCCATTGCATCCACAAAGCTGGCTTGAAATTAATGACAGATAAGCGAAATACATGTAAAACCCTTCAGAGTGACAGTGAAGTTCTCCTTGCAGACGCAGTGAATATAAACTGACTCCTTATTCTCAAAAGCAAAAGCTTTGGAACTTTGACTTTGAGGGTTGTTTTTCTGGATGTTATTCGCCCAATTGCAGGTCTCGACTTCTTTTAGAGAAGCCCATGTTCTTTGGCAAGCTGCATTGCCTTATCTGCTGTGATTTTACCAACTCATGAATAAAATGTGTTTAATGTAAGTATCAGATTCAATGGGTTATCTGTTTTCAAAGGCCCCCTTTTTTTCATCTCCATTCCAAATTGCATTTGAATTTTCTTTGCTGTTGTGGAGTTCTGTGCACATGTGCAATTTCTTGGCAAGTCTAATTTCGTGCTTCACCTCCTGCCTGAAGAATCTGTAAGCATTCATCAGCTGCTTGATTTCCTGGGTTATGATTAGATTTAGGCAAGATTAACCATCAGACAGTTCCTCTAGCTGATCTTCCATAACAGTGGTCTCTTTAAGAGATGTGATTTGATGTTTGAGACTGCATTGGTGGAACACAGCACAGTTATAACGGGTGTCTGTGTTTTTTTTTTCTTCCCCCCGAGTAACATTATCTAAGGTTGGTCTTCTATATGCTCCATTGTACGCCTAAATGCAAGAGAACAAAATAATATCTAATCGTTATAAAGGTGTTTTGATAATGATGAAGTAAAAATTGTCTCCGGTGAAATATGAAACAGCCTTTGTCCCCCTAAAATAAATTTCCGACAGAAACAAAACAAAACCAAAAAAACAAGCATCTTTCGAACGCTCTGTTACCTCTCGTATTGAGGCAACTTCAGACCACATCATCAACATCAGCTGGAACTCCTTCCGGCTTGTTGCCAAAAATCCTATGTGATCTTGGAGCCAGTTTCTTTGTTGTCTCTCGTTTGTCTTGTTTTGTAAGTACCGGCCTATATAATGTTGGTCAGTGAGTGTCATTTTAGATAACATCTGCTCCTGGCAGACTCGTTCTCACACACATCTGTATCATAAATTTAATGTTTTTGTGTAAATATTGAAAGGTCTTGAGAAGATCAATCTTGTACTTTTATAATTATGAAATACTTAATTCTATTTTAATTCTGAATGGCTAGAAGACAATAATCTTGTTCCCAATGTTTAAAAAGCTAAGTGTGTACCAGTTACATCTCAAAGGCATAAAAAGTGCGATTGCATTTTGAATCTTAATCTTCTCGGAAAGTCCATAACTTGCTAAACTACTTTTACATACCTGGGCGTGGTGTTCGACAACTGTGGCTTTAAAGGCTCACGCAGACTGTGTGTAAAGAGGTGGCGTCAAGAGTTAGTATCCTGGGCCGTGTTAGAAGTTTTGTCACAAAAGAGGCAGCAACACTTGTTCACAACGCTTTAATTCTTCCATTATTTGATTACAGTGACATTGCCTGGAGTAACCTTCTACAGCAAGATATAGATCGACTACAGCGCCTGACTGAATAGATCTGCACGGATTATCACACATTGCTCTCGCTTATCTGAAGCAATAGAGCAGCTGCACTGGCTGACTCTCTCGAGCAGACGTTCTTACCACAGGGCTAAACTTGTTTTCCTCTGTCTTCACTCATTAGTTCCTAGTTATTTTTCATTATATTTTACTAGATTTTCGAACATTCACAATTATTCCACAAGGCAAAGTATCCCTACCAAACTTTAAACAGAATTTTTGGGAAAGGACCTTTCTTTTTACTGGCACAAATTTTTAACAAACTCCCTTTAAACATTGTGAAGAGTGAAAACATTCAAACGTTCTGCCGCCGAGCAAGACATTTCTTTTTATCATAACTTTGATGTTTTATTATATTTTAGGCTTTAAATGTGATTTTGCATTGTATTTTTAGGCTTTTTAATGTAGTTCTTAAATTTATTTTTTGTATTTTTTTAGGGTTGTTAAATGGAATAGTTATGAAAATTCTTGATGTAAATTAGATACAGGGCCCCTATGGGCCCCTATGGAGACCAGCCTTGGAGCTGAATGGGCTACCCTGTGGGAATAAAGTTTTACTTTACTTTACTTTACTTTACTCTTCTCGGGATCACCCACACATATTTTTGGAATATTTTCATTACGGAAATTTAGGCATGAGGCATACATACACCTCGCATGAGTTTAGGTTTGTTTGTGTTATATTGTGTTATACAAACGAGTGGTTACATTTTTTAAAATTCATTGTCTGATGAAAAGTCATCCATAGCTTTGGCTTGGTTTTGAAGCTCCTGAATTTCTTTTTGTTTTCCCTTGAGATCTACCTTGTAGAAATTAAGCTTGTTAAAATATTTGCAATGTTTCTCTTCAATTCTGCAAAAGGTATAGTCGAGACACTTCTTCAGCTGAGATGGTTTTGCCATTTGATTGCAGTGACCCCTATGGGACAATATTTACCACTACTTCACTGGCGATGGATGACATTATGAGTGACCTGATCAACTTCCCCCTTCAATTTACGGAGTTCCTATGAATCCCCAAATCAGCAGTTGTTAAAATGGCAAAAAAGGATCCAGAGACCCTTTGTTATTGGAGGGATGTGTGTGGCTAGTCAGACCAAAAGTTAACTGTTAGAAGCCAGAGCACAAATTACAATGTGGGAACTCATCCTCTGTATGCGCGCACGTCTACTGATGAAATGAGAAGTTCTTACCAGTCGTGAAGTCTTGTACGCGAAGCTTAATGTACGTGTAATCAGTTCTTGTTTTGCAACGAAGATGCTTTCCACAAAAAGGTTTTTCTCGCTTAAAATGTCAGCTTAAGGGAAAAAAAATTGGCACACCATGTTTGTAAAGATTTTCCTAGTTTTATCCAACAAAGGAGTGGGTAAATAAAGTAAATTTGTCAAGTTTTCAACTCAAACTCTTTTTAAAATTCGTGCTTTTGTGATTAGCTTGCAAAGAGCAAAACATCTTGACTCTAAACGTTTACCTTCCTTCATGCAAACACATCTCTCTGCCAATCAGATCGCGCGCATACTATCTTAGTTATTTATAAATGTTGTTGTCAGCTGTGTAGTAGTCTTAACACTTCTCGTTTTTTGTTCTTAACATTTTAGCTGATTACATCTCTTTTCTAGAAATCCAACATTGACAAACAGGATCTTCGTCCACGAAGGCTTACAAGTTTTTTTTTATTTTGTTCTTCTTCAAGCAGTTTATTTGCAAACGTCAAGTCACACAGTGCGTAAGGAAATGTACTGAAACGTATTAAATTTTTTCTTCAAAAATGCGGCGCTTATTTGAAGGTGGTGCTTAAAACCATAGTAATACTCCTTAGTACTGTATTTCCGCGAATAAGCAACATGGCGCTTATTAAATTCCCCGAAATGGGGCGCTTATTTGAGCAATTACTGTAATTTGCAACTTGAAAGTTTATTACATTTAGGGGAAAATGTTATTACATTTAGGACTATTACATGTAGGGTTGTTTATTACATCTAGGCCTTCTACATCTTTTTTCATATTACAACCATATTGGTAAACATATTAAATTTTTAAGAATACTTTTATAACTTTAAGTGGATTCCTACAGTTGTAAGGAAAATTGCTAATATTAAAATGCTCCTTCACTGGATGTGAACAATTTTTTAAGAATCAACTGGAGAAAAGTAGCATAAAGAAAGTTAACAAAACACTAATTTTTGCTGCTAAACTGGAATGTTTGTATTCAATGATATCCACAAATCATGCTCTACCTCCTTGTCATTCATGTTAGTCATTGTTTTGTGCCTTCATCAGTTGACATGAGCTCAGTATATCAACACATTAACGCCTAAGAAAACAAATTGATTTTGGTCTGTTTATCTGGTGTGAAATTTTCCATGGGATTACTGTCTGTAATTTGCACTATTCAGTGTTTTCATGTACCAAAATACTGGGAACATAACCTGAACAAAGGAACAGAATGGGAAGTCTATAACAAACTCTTACTTGACCCTAACTAGACAATAAAATAATAACTTTGAAAGTGGTGTGTGAATGAAGACCCTAAGTTGCTCTTGATGTTATGCTTTTCTCCCCTTGCTTCATAACTAAATACAAGGGAATTTGAAATGAGAATCTAGCAATTTATCAAAATCAGTCGGTTTTAGTTTTTATGCACTCTTTCACTTCTTAAACCTTCTGTTTGCTAGCTTTAATATGCTAAAACATATACTCATAAAGTAGAATTGTATATATTTTTGGACTCATCTTTTTCCCATACCCCCCTTTTCCACAATGTTCACTTCAGCAGAAAATCTGGTCTTTAATGTCTGGTACCCAATACCTTCTCAAGTTTGTAATCAAAACACTTGCTATTTGTTTTTGGTTTATTGCCTTCGATAGCTTTGGGATTTTGGGAAGGCCACAATACCCCAAAGTAAGCCACTTGTCTTGATACAACGTTTCAAATGTAAGCGCATTTTTGTCGCTAATGTTTTGTGGCTCTGGGGTCACTCTTATTTGAACCTCCTCCTCAAGTAATAGCTTTCTTGAACATATTTGCAAAGCCTTTTGGTATCTTTCATCCCATGCTGCTCCTTTTATCGGAAATACTGGGAATACCAGACCATGTCATCAGATGATGCAATATCATCACTGTCATCCACTTTGTCATTAAGTGCAACATTGTCCACATTTTCATCATCCTCTTCATTTTCATCAGTACTTGACAGTTTAGATGAGATGTGGTCATTCAGCTGTAACTCGTTGATGCATGTAATGTAGTCTTAATCAAAGAAGGAATGCTGACACTTGTTTGAACCATTAAAGCAGGTGCAATTTGCAGTAAGTCCTAGGTCTACAGGAAGTAGCCAATCATCCATAGCATCAGCTGGTTGTCACAGGGACTGGTTATACCTGCACTTCAGCTGGTGCAGGTAGAACCTCAAAGGACCAGATCAATGAGGCACACATCAAATCATCTAGAATGTTATTTTCATCAATAAACTAAACTTTGTTAATCTTGTTAGCCCCTGACTAATCATGTTTACTGACTTGACTGCCTTACTTGCAATAGTCCCTTCCTTGTTTTTTCCCAACAGGGGCTGCACACATTGAATGTTACCTTGAAAATAACCAAAAGCAGGCTTTACCTTCTCCTCCGCCTCTTGTAAACTTGCAGTGTGTAGTCACTTGTGCTTCTGGTGAACTGTAAAGGCCTGGTATAGTTTTTTTATTTTAAAGAAATTTGACTGCATGTCCAACATCTGTTATTACTGGTAACTTAACTTAGGCATCTGTAACAAAAATGTTCTTTTTGTTCTCTACACAAACACCCATAGGCTGAGAAAATAAAGCCCGAGTACTGTCACTGATACCCTCAGCTCCTAAACCAGCGATGACCTGAACATTTCCACTAGTCAACACCGTCTTGATTTGCCTGCTTCTCCTATCTGCAAAGACTGTCTCATCCTGGCCTCCAAATGGGGCTATGCCTTGTACATCTGTGCATGAAGGAGTGCTGTTTGACAGGAGAACTGACTATTCTCGTGTTTCTAAGCCAATCTTTGTCATCCCTCTGTTGTGCAAAAGAAAAGTGCCCCATTTGAAATGTACATATCTTATGCATTCTTCGATTGCTTGTGTAAGTTTACATCCTTAGTGTGACAGCTGTCACATTGCCACAGTGAGTAAACAGTTTGCATTATTGCACAATGATTCAAAGATCTTCAAATAAATTTACAATGCTAAACATACCTTGCAGAAAACCTTCCTGTTCCAGTAAAAAGGGCATTTTAGTTGCCCATTGTTGTTGTTCTAATGGAAAAGGTTTCTACAGTTCCAGGACTTCCAGCATGTCTGCTTGTACACATGAAGGAGCAATCAATATTATTTCCCTTACCTTTCACTTCAGCTAACGATCGTATTACACAAAAACAAGCACAGCTGTTTTGAAGGCATCAAAATGTTTGCGTGCTGTGAAGGACAACCGAAAGTGGGACTTCTCCTTGTGGATTAAGAATTTCTTGTTACCATCTGCTATTGTATTGATTTGTTCTCTTGTTTCGTGATCTGTGTCTATGAGTTCTAAAACATACCCATATCCCTTCTGGGTCGAAATCCTCTAGTGATGGACCCTGAGCCAATATTAGAATTAAACCTTCTAGTGTTGGCGTCTTCAAGGAAGCTCAGAGGCTACTATTAATTCTGTTCTGAGCAGAGAACATTCGTTCACAACAAACAGCCGGTATGGCGTGCAGGACAAGGAAAATCTCAACAAGATGAAAAGTGTCTGTAAGATCAGTTTTATATGGATCTTTGGAGAGTAACATTCTCCACAAGCTGCAGTAGACCTTGTTATAGAAATAAGCATTGACAGAAATCTTCAAAGAGTGCCACTGGTTGATAACATCCTGGAATTGGCATCCTGCTGCCCTTAGCACTGGATCAAACCTATTAACCAGCCTTTCGGTGTTAGTGTTCCCGAAGTCAATCAAAGCTGAATCTTTTACTGGCCAGGAGTCAACATTCAGGACCAAAAGATCTTGGACCACGTTAGGTGGGCCATATGAGGAGTTCTTGATAGAGGAGCTAGGCATATTCATCAACATGCCAAAGTGTTCTTTAAGACCAGCCATACAAAGGTTGACAGCCTTGTTGACTTCAGGAGAAACTTAGGCCTGTGCCAGAGCCCTTTAGTTTTCCCTCTAGACTTCCTTCCATTTGGATGCCTTGAGATTCTGTGCGTCCTTCATCATCAGATTCTGCACAGCTTTTCTTATTTGCTGATGTGAAGTTAATGCTGAGTTCATTTTCTCTCTGCAGTGAAAGCAACCCTTCAAATTTAGAAAAAAATAGTTTTTCTTTTGCTACAAAGTATGCAGTGTTTAGTTTGACTTCCATTTCTTTGCGTTCTTATGACTGCATGTCTTTCTTTATCTTTGCTAAAGATTGGAAGATCTGACTTTCTGCAATTGTTTTTTACTTCTGCAAGTGACTTCTCTCTGGCACGAATATGGCTGTTGCTGCTAGCATGCCTGTGCAATTTTTCAAATGGATGCTACATCTGCTCCTAATGCCTTTTCTTCTTCCTCCCAGAATAGTATAAGATCTTCAGGTAGCTTCATGCGTGGAATTTTTGCAAAAATCAATTTGAAATCTGAATTGTCTTCCTTATCAAATTCTAGCTTTGCCACTTTAATTTTGTTTTCTGAGATAGGCGTCTCTACGCTGGTCATTCCATTATAAACACTTCCCGTCCTGCAGCTTTAGGCTTTGTCCAGATGCCTTCCCTCTCCCTCTGTTTGGTCTGAATTTTCTCATTGTTTCTTGCCAGGGTCAGATCGTTTTGGTATTTGTTCTGGCTACATCTGGGAAATTTGCAATTACCACACATTCCTGATTTGCTTGAAACTCCAATGAGGCCTTCGTACATTACCGAGCGATGACAAAGGCTTGTTTCTTTCCTCCCAATTGGCCACCATTCACATTCCCCTGTAATACTTCCATTTCTATTTTGGCTCTTCCTTTTGAAAACAGAGTCCAAATACAAGATATTGTCTAAATCTGCACCCATCGTTGTCAATCTCTCACTTTATGCACTACCGGATTTCCATTAAGATGATCTTCGTGGTGACACTGATAAAGGTTTGTATGCCTTCAGGTTAAGCCATGTCTAACAATCTGAAATGCTGCAGCTGCCAAATTTAAACATACTTTACACACATACATACATCCTTTATTATCATTATACTTTGTTTCTTACTTGTGGGTTCCAATTCTTGATTCCATGATGTACAGGAATATCTTTTAAAATGCAGAAGATCTCAAAATGGGTGAGGCAGTTTTCTTTGCCTGGAGTAACCTTGTGATACTTTTCCATCACATGTGGAGTGGCGGTTAACACTATCAAGGTTTTGAAGTATCCTGCGAGAAACAATTGAAAGTGCTTGATTTGAAAATTATTGTGTTATTAGATTCAATTTAAGCACAAATGAAAAAAATCTGAGTCGTGTTGAAGTATCCTACAACGGGGATAGAATATATATATAAGTTTGAAACAAGGAAATTTGCAGCAGATAAAAAGGAAAATTGTGACAAAGTGACAAGGGTCGTAAACAGAGCAATCTCTTAGTAAAAATTTGCGTTGATTTTGATAATAATTTCTATTGTTTTATGTTTGGAACAGATACCAAATCTTTGCAAAAGCCGTTCTAAAGCTAAATCTCAATCTATTGGTGTGCAAAGGAAGGATGGTCAGGGGTTATTTAGTTATAGTCATGGCTTTTACTGATGAAATCGTTAATGTGTTGGTCTTTCATAAGAGAAGACTTGAAGCAGTCAACAGAAGAAGTGTTTCGAATGTCAGGGAGTAGATGATTCCACTCAGGGGCAGTACGAGGAAAGAATAAAGCTGTGTAACAGCACTTGAGCACAAGGTTGGCAATGGGCCTTTAAGTGGGGTGAATAAATAATCAAACTCCTCCTTCTGTACATACAACTTCTTCATTTGAACTCCCTTTTGATTTAACGTTACCTTATTCTGATCAATCGTAATTGAAATTCACAACTGCACTTTACACCAGTGAAAAAATTTGCATGTGATCACACATAGCTTGCTCATGGGTAAAAACTTTTGACCAGTGATTGCACAGTCATCACGTTGTGATCATGGAATAAGGTATGATAGGAAGAGATCTTGCCTTGATTGCTGGAAGTTGTCATCACGGGTAAAACTTCAGTCACAGGTTCGATTAAAATGTTAGTCAGGGTTTAATAGTCGTACAGGGGGTGCTGAAATCCGTATAACACTCTTGAAATATATAACATTAGTTATTGGAAATGTCTTCTACTACACAAACGGAGTACCGCTCAAAGCAAGGGACTTGATTTCTTGAATAAGAAAGAAGTGGATAACTCGAAACTAAGTTTAACCATTGTAAAAGTCCAATTATGAATGCAAGGTGTTTCGATAAGCTTTAATGTTTTAATTTCAGCACCTTGAGTTGGAAATTTTACGGCTGTAACTGGATGGATGTAACATTTTCCAAATTAATTGAGACTAACGTTTGAAAATTCAATGTTCTAACATCAACAGCCAAAAAAATGGGGGGGGGGGGCTAAAGCTCCCCCAGCCCCACCCCCTGCGCGGTCCCTGGTGCAGCAAAATATGCTGTAAAACCTGACTGCTGACACAAATCCAAAGATCACTTATTGGTTAATTTCTCCAATAAAGCCATCATTGCCCTTGACTGTTTTTGTTGTTGCTGCATGACTTTAAACATTTCTGTCTGTTGCTGTTGTGTTTGCAGCTGCTGTTTGGCCAGTGTTTCTTCTTTTCTCTCTCCAATGCATGCTGTTTTTTTAAACAGTTTAAACTCTAGTTGTTTCAGTGCGTAAGAGCATGAGAGGTTTAAGGTTGACAAAGTATTATTTTCATGGATAAAAAAACTATTTTATACTCATGTTCTGTACACAACGCTAAACTTTGCCATATCACATTCTCGACATGACTTGGTGGCACTGATACAACTCCTTGGGCATGTGCACTATGCACCCTGCCTAGATATTTAACTTTCTGTGGCGTCTTAGAGCCGTCGTGTCCTGGATTTTAAAGATTTTAACAGTGCTAGTGTAATGCAACGCCCGAAATGTAATCAATACTTGAAGGCTATTTGCATGCAAGGCCATACATGAACGAATAAAGGGTTTATGGATAAATGGAACTACTGTAGTTATCAGTTCATGCAAAAGAGGATAAAGAGGTTGTGCAATGTTATACAAGTATCAACATCGCGTAGCCCTACAAGGTTAAGCCATTGTCGGTTTTTTCACTATTTGGTAAATAAAATTCCAGTCTTGTAATTGAGGTTGCTATTTACACAACACTGTTTTTTGATGTAGCAGGAATGGATTGTACTGATATCTTTTTGTTGTTTTTCTTTTATTTTTCTGAAGTTTTGAGAATCGTTTTCAATTCAGTATATTTTTATCTGGTATAACTTTTTAGACAAATTAGACTATATTTTATTTTACTTCTTTTTATATTTTTCTTGTAAATGACAGAATGCAGAACTGCTAACTAGTGTATATAGAAGAATGCATGTAGTTTAAGTTCTAGTTGACTCACATCAGAATGCAATTTATTTCAAGTGTTGCGAGGTACTGGTAAATTGCCAATACATTTAGATTCTTTCTCAGATATGGCAACTAAGTCCTAAAGAGACAAAACTTCAAGCCATTGCACCCCGATAAGAGAATGAGCATTTGTTTTGAGTGGCGGTAATTGGAGATCATAGTTTGAACTCCTCAAATTATTGTTGTAGACTTCGGAGGTTCTAGGTAAGCCCTTTCGAAGATAGTTCAGACAAGTATTATTGATTACTTTGAACATAATTAACAAGTGCTTTTTTCTTCTTTCTTCTAAGTTACACCACTTTAGAGAATCTTAAGCCCCGTGCAAACAGACGCAACATTGTTGGATGTTACATGTTAAGTCCGTTTGCACACCCTGTTGTATGTTGTTGCGCAAAGTTTGAAACCGGTCAAACTTTTCAGGCATCAACTCCCTAGTGCAACAGTGTTGGATCCCTTTGCACAGCTCTTCCAACATTGTTGGGGCCACGCATGGTTTACAAAGACTTATGGGTTGTATCCTTTTCATGATGCACTGCAGGTCCCAACATTGTTGGGAGTTGTTGCATCCGTTTGCACACCACTGCCAACACGCACACAACAACTCCCAACATTGTTGGCGCAACAATGTTTAGAGTTGTTGCGTCTGTTTGCACGCAGTCGTATACATCTGATGATCTGATAGAGCAATCAGCCTGAGTGATATCTGTGCTGCTCTACTTTGCAACTTGCGCATTTTGTCAGCAAGTATTTTGGAGCAGGCACATAAATTAAAATTTGTTTAAAATTATTAAATCACTATTTAAGAACCATACAGTTGTGGAGATATCTTCATGAGCTGTAGTTATATATGTACAATCAGCAAACATACCAGGTGTTGTGTGCTGTAGACATTTAGGAAAATCGTTTTTATAAATTTTAAACAAAAGTGGTCCAAGAATAGAGCCCTGGGGAATGCCACATAATACATACTGTTCTATGGATGCAATCACACATAATCACTGACACCATTGTGTTAGCATACAAGCTAAGAATTGCTTTCGTTGCACATTGGGGAAAAAGTCTATCCATGCATCTCTTTACTGTTTTGGCCACAGGTAACCCAGGTGTCACGTACGATTTTTGTAACATAAGTAAATATAGAGAACATATAGGGGGGAGTTTAGGTCTGGAAATTTGCTAGAAAATGGAAATATAAAAATCGATGAAACTTACCACGTGGAGAGTTGTTGTCCTTAATGTGTACACAAAGTTTCGGGAAAAATAGTCTGCTTCACCTTTTCTTCATAGTATAGTGACAAGTTAGGAGGTTGACGGCAGCGTCGGGGCTCCGATCGACCCTCAACAAGCACTTGAGTAAGGAGAAGCTGCTTGACATGTGCACGACAAGCAGTGCATGTTAAAGGAAAAGGTCAGTATGGTCAGGTTAAGTGTCATGCCAAAGTTTTTCAGCAGTGCTAACCCATGTTTTTGGTCATCACTCTAATGAGTGCAGATCCGACATTTTATCTTGCCATCATAAACTTGATGGAAAACTCCAATGCTCAGCTGGTGGACAATGACATTACAGGAGCGACAATTCCCCATACCTTACCAGTGAAAAAAAACACAACTTAAGTAATTGCTGTGCAAGTTTCAGAAATCACAACTGTGTTTTCATTACCTGTCTGTGTTCAGTAAATTTTGTCTCTCTCCAAACAAATCATTACAGTTGACATCTTTTTCATTTTTTCTTGGCTTTCTGGCGTAGAGGTGATTACCTGGCTTGTTGGCTACCTGCTCTCTTCTTGAGTCAACCAAGGGGGTGACTTCCACCACAGTTCGTCATCTTTCAGTTTGGAACCCAGCGCTCCTCTTGAACCAATGTCCGCAGGATTGTCTTCTCCCAGGCAGTGTCTCCATTCATCTTTAGCTGAAAGCCTGAGGATCTTGTTCACCCTTTTGTCTCATAAATTGTTTCCACTCCCCCCTGTTTTGAACCCAGCAGATTTCTTTTTACTGTCTTACCAGTATCTGGTACCGTTAAGGGTCACTTGTTCTTCTAGGGCATTCTTCACCATGCTCATTAACTGGGCAAGAATTCTTGCAGACATAAGCTCTAGTCTGGGGATAGTCAGCTACTTTAGTGGTGCCACTCTTGACCTCAAAGTCAACAATCTCACGTGAACTCCGTCCCACGTTCGGTAAACAGAGTAAACAACAGCGCAGTACGCTTTATTACTTGCATCGCCGAAACCAGGCAAGTAACACTCAAGCACCTCGTGTTGTAAACTATCGTAAATGCACCTACTAATGGTGATCCCTTTAATCCTAGACAAATCTAGAACCAGATGGTTCCATTTCTTTTTAGCTGCGCCATTGAGTTCATACTCCCAGCCTACACTATCCGGACACAACTCTTGGAACAACATTTTCATGCAGACAATGACGGGACTTTAGTCAGTGGGACTTCTTGTGCTTTTGCCACAGTCTTCTCGAAGTTGAAGTGGATAACATCATTCTCAAAATCCCACGGAAGGCCCAAAACCTTAGGACAATTTTTTACTCACCTCCGACCCTAGTCATGAAAGATTCCTCTTCGGTTGTCACGCTTGCGTTTTCTGGCTTGCGGTTCTCTTCTTGCTCAATTAAATCTTTCAACGCCTTGTCGTTGGTCATCCACTTGCGCAATTTGAACCCTCCACTCGCTAGCCTATTTTTGGACTTCTCGTACAATGTGAAGGCTTTAGCAGTGTTGTCCTTGCCAGTCACCAGGTCGTCTAGATAAAAGCTTTTCAATCATTGTTCTCACAAATTCTGGATCTTCATCTTTAAATTTTGAGATATGGTGTCTAAGCGAGGCATTCAGAAGGAAAGGAGATGTGTTTAAACCAAACACTACACGACAAAAATGATATATGAGAATTTCGCTTGAGGGGTCACTCATGCGATGTAGGCTCAAAAACCTCAGGAAATCTCTGTCTTTCTTATCCACCTCAATGTTCAAAAACGCCTTTTCTACATCTCCAATCAGTGCTACCCTTTTTTTTCTAAATCTCAACAAAATGTTGAACAGCAATGGGGTAAGAGACGGTCCTTTGTGTAAACAGTCGTTCAATGATGCACTTTCCTTACCTGATTTTGATGACGTGTCATACACCACTCTCAGTTTGGTTGTGCTGGCTTCTTTGTGTATGACAGCCAAATGTGGGATATAATGTACTCTATCCGCCTTTCCTGATTCTTCCACTCTACCTATCACTCCTGAAGCTAACTGTTCTTTGATAACTGAGTCATACTCTCTCAACACTTCTGGCTTTTTTCTAAGCTTTCTTACCTGTCCTTTCATGCGTGACAAACTCAATTCATAATTTCTGTCTAAAACACCACGCCCTTCCTTCCACAGCAGCTTTACTGAATACCTCTTTCCATTGAACGT
Organism: Porites rus; assembly: GCA_964035705.1. Classification (NCBI taxonomy): domain Eukaryota; kingdom Metazoa; phylum Cnidaria; class Anthozoa; order Scleractinia; family Poritidae; genus Porites; species Porites rus. The sequence goes on from OZ037995.1 coordinate 26,656,971, forward strand.
AATCTTGTCTACAAATTCCTCGTACCCTCCGTCACTCTGTTTTTTTTAACGTTTCTTAATCCCAAAGAACCTGAACATGTCGCTCTAATCTTCCTGGATCTATACCATCTCTTCCTATAGTATTTACACTAACTGCTCGCTCTCTATCTGTCGATGGACTAGTCTCTAAGGGACCAGAAACAACCCATTCCAATTGCGTTTCTATGGCTACGGGTTCCCCTACACCTCCCCGTACAACATTGCCAGTTTGAAAACTCCACAAATAATCTGCCCCAATGAGGACATTTATTTCTAACTGATCTTTTTGTTGGCAAACATCAGAGAGCCATATGTTTGCCAAATGACGGTAGTTCCCATGCACTAAGTCCAAATGCTAGTTCTGATTTATCGAGATTTCCCTCCCTCTACTGGGGTCAAATGCATTCCGCCTACCTCCCTCAAGTTTGAACCCGCTGCTCACTGTCCAAAGTTGTTGACAGCAAGCCACTCTTTCTGGACAGTTTCTAACCTAAACATTCGCGCCAAGTGCGCCATAGCAAAAGAAGTGTGACTGGCGGTATCAAAAAGCACTCTTATTCGCATGTGCGCTTCCCTGCTACTTGGGCTTGTGCCGTTTGTAAAGCAACACTATTCCCGGCTTCTATGTGAATGTTATTGCCCACTGACTCAACGTTACTTAGTTCACTTTCTGACGCTCCCCCCTCCCCTGGCTATTCGGCACTTCTACTAGATGAATGATGTTTCCCTTTACAAAACTTACAAATTAAATTAGCTCTACAGTCTTTAGAAAGATGTCCCTTTCGAATACAACTAAAACAACGACCAAACTTAATTAGTAATTGCTTATGCTCGCTGACGTTCTTGACTTTTTGGCAATCCTCATTTTTGCGCTCTCCTAAGCAAAAGGGACAGTTCTGATAGTTCGCTTGTTTTCCAGTGTGCATGGTGTGTTTCTTTTTCATTGATTTGTCACGAGGGCTCCTTGCGTGTTTCGCGCTTCTGTTGTATTACTCACACAGCTCGACCTTGTGGCCCAGGACATCCAACAACTGTTCCAGGTTCCATTCATGATGGTCCTCTCCCCATGTGATGGTCAAACGGAGCTGCTCTGGTAGTTTTTCCAACAGCGATGGCACCACGATGGCGAAGTAGGTTTCTTGGTCTACGCCAAGTGCTTCCAATGCCTGGTACTTTGTCTAGGCAAAGTCATACATTGTCCTCAATCGCTGCGTGTCTCGTTCGCCGTAAATCAGCTCCAAGTTCAATAAGTCATTTATGAATGTTTTCTGGATAACTTTCTGTTTACCGTAATGTTTCTTTAGAAGTTGTATCGCAGCTTTGTAGTTTGCCGAAGTGAGGGAAAATCCTGCGATCGCCTACCGCGCTGGCTCGATCAGGAGGCCTCGCAAATAGGAGAATTTATCTATTTCAGCCAGTGTCTCATTTCGGTCGATAGCGCTTCCAAAGGAGTCCCAAAACTCCTGCCATTCGCTGATGTTTCCCCCAAACTTGCATACCTCGAGCTTCGGCAATTTCGCTCGAACTTTAGCAGTCTGCGGGACTGGCCATGGATTGAATGGAGCTTGATTTGCGTGCAAATCTGCGGAGGGGCTAGGCAGCGATGGTGGTACACTTGTAACGTTCGCAACATTCACGGTTACAATTTTCTCTATGGCAGATAAACGCATCTTAACGTCAAACTTTAATGTGTTGGTGTCCATCAACTCTGTGGACAAATCTTCGTTGCTCAACTCTTCATCTGCCTCCATCAGAGCCAAAATTTGAACGCTCAGGGTTGTGACCTTCTGTAGCTGTTCTTGTAGCGATTCTTTCCACTGAGAAAGTTCATTCTTTCTTTCTGGGGTGTAATTGGCGACGCATTCATCCACTTTATTTGAAAGCGTGTGTCAAGTAACTCTTGTGGCCCGATCTTGACTTTTTCTTGTTTTTCAGTTCACTCATCTTCGTTCAGTATCCGGCTCAAAGGACCAGGTTTCGCAGAATTTCCCACTTGCGATAGAGAGAGATTCTGCACACGCTGGTTCAACAATCGAGGACTGTATACTTTTGTACAAATCTGACTTTATTCTTCAGAATTGAACATTGCACGTTCCGTTCTACGATCGATTTCAATCTAACTAAATTTTACAAAACTGCTGCGTATATTAGCTAAGGAAGTCCACTCCCAGATGCTTAATTTTGGTGTGGTCACAATAATCAAATGTGGTGCAATTTCTTTGCTCACATTTAACATCGATTCGTGGGCACTGATTTCAACTAATTTCCTATTAAGCGTGGGTTTACTTGACAATTATGGTGCTAATCCTTATGGCGGTTAAGCCAGTAATACCCGATTAAATACAACATTGATTAATTCTAATTATCTTATCCCACAATATTTCCTGTTACAATCTAAACATCTGTTTTAGCGGTGGCGAGATAAAGGCTTACTTTATCAACTACTGAAAATTTAATGAAATAAGAAAGTACAATCATAAGCATTCTAACGTTTCACAACAAGTGTTTCATATTTATAAGTATTCAGCTGCATAGGTGACATGTTCAATTAGAAAAGGTAAACAGAATATTATAATTAGACCATAAATTCAATGCATTCTTTCCTGCAGAGCTTACCAATAGACACATCAGTGAGTACATAATGTAAGTAGTGATTATTTAATTCAATGATGCAGAAGGACTGTGGTCTGTCATGTAAAGACAAGACTTAATTTTTTATTTATTATTAATTTGCAATTTACTAGGTGATTTCTAATTTAATAGTTACATTGTTAAAAAAAAGTTGGTTATATTTGAGGTAGTTCCCATGAAACTAGGTTTTAAAATGTTACAGTTGATAAATTTATGGGCAAAATAACAAAATATAATATTATTACTTGAATCCTGTTTCTGGATTTTTTCTGACACCTTCCCAGAATATTTGAGTACATCCACTTTGACGGGAAAGAAAAAAATGAACTGAAGGACGTGATGCTAGTACAGGACCATTTTTCTGTGCTTCTAAAAAAAAAAAAGAAAAATAGCCTAATAATTAGTACCTAACCACCCACAGAGATGCCCTGTTTGTTTCGGGTTCAAGTTCATTTTGGATTGCCCTTTTGTTTCTGAAGGCAATATTGACACCTTTAAAAAAGCAACCCCAGGGTCCGCTTAAGATTAAGATAAATTTGTGGTTCCTAAAATTATCCATGCCTTACCCACAAAAGAGATCTTTCCTTAGCCCCTTGTGCAAAAAATGGTGAATGCAGGATGATTTTACTTTGAGGCAAAGGTGGCGGCATGGTTGAACTTAGTGATGCGAAGAAAAACAAAAAGGTAAAAATGTAAAGCAAACTAAAATCCGGGCATATGGCGAGCAGCTTGAGATAAAAAGTGGCTTGAAGTGTTCATTTATGATGACGCTGTGGACTTGTTCCTTGGGGCTCAATGCGGTTGAATTGTAAAAAGTACACTGACCTTTGACAAGGTCAGTGACTTTAAAACATTTCTGCATCTCTGCGGGTATTAAGGCCAAGGTAAATAACATTTAAATAATAAAGAAGGTGAACTCCATTGTGCACTGTGGTAGGAATACCGGCGTAAAACAGGTAGCAACTGGCAACAAAATGACGTGAACCCAGTCTTTTCAATAGCTACAAAACAACGTGTTACTGTTCTGAAACTGTTACTTTTATTATGCATCCTGTGATTTTTCTCACTTACGTCAATGTCGTATTAATTTTTTTTTTACAATGACAAACTGTGTGGTGTGAAGAAAAAGTATAACACAGGTTTTGCACAGTGTTTTTTTTTTTAGGTAGTTTTAGTACTCTTAAAGAACTTGGTTTCCATATGATCGTTACGATCGGTGAAAAAATCTGGCGAGTAGGAGTCAATTCATGAAAGTCTGCCTTCTCAGATTGCCGTGTCAGTCATTTAAGAGTAAGGGATATGTTTTAGTGGTTTTTCATATCTTTTTTTTTTTTTTTGTATTTTAATGAATTTTTGTTTTGTTACGTTTTACATTTTTTTACATTCTGACTTATGAACACGGAACACGTAAGGAAAAATACAAAAAACGGAAAGGAAAACAAAACATTGTACAACGCAGACTAACACACAATTACATACTTACAAAAAAGAAAACAAACGAAACAAAAACCAGGTACCTTCTTTTCTATTTACATGAAAAAAAGTAAAATAAAATAAATAAATAAAAAGATTAATAATAAATGAAGTAAGCGGAGAAGAGATCGTATGCTAGTCAGTTTTATATTTGCCCCATTTCATATTGTGGGTCTCCAACTTATTTTTTGACTTAGCGATCATTGTCTCTATTAAGAAGACAGTATTAATTTTGGAATGAAGAACTCTGATGGAGGGAGAATATTTGTTCTGTCTACAAGAGTATAGACATTGTTTTGCCAGTAATAAAATATGATTCACAAATATCTCATCCTCACATCCAATAATACCAAACAGTATATCTTTGTCTGAAAGATTTTCAATCTTGACCTTATGATCAACAAGCCATTTTATAACCTCAGACCAGAAATTCTTAGTATAATGACAAGACAGGAAAAGATGTTCGAGGGATTCGTCCGATTCACCACACAAGGAGCACGCTGGAGATGGTATAATACCAATTTTGCATAAGAAAGTATTTGTCACAAGGCATCTGTTTAATAATTTATACTGAAATTCGCGAGTCTTTGTATGTAAGGCAACACGATATGGCAAGCTATAGGTTTTTTTCCAGTTCAGTGTCATTAACAAAATTAGCATCAAACTTTAGTTTAGCAGTTGGTGGAGTGACGATTCTGTCTCGAAGTTCTTTATAAACAATTTTCGAATACGCTTTTTCAAGTAAAACAATTTGACCACTTAAGCGTAACTTAATCTCATCACGCAAGTTGAATGGTGTGTCACCTGTATAGTTGCAGGATTTCAACGATTCACGCCATTGAGTTGGTAGAGCGTCTATTAAAGAGACAAGCCTAAAGGTATCTAGCGGCGAAAGGTTCAAGACTCTCAACTCGCTTTTGATTATAAGTTCATGTTTATTCGTTTTCTAAAAGGTCTACCACCAGAACAGTCAAGATCAGAGTCGAGTGTTACATTAAAGTCTCCCCTGAGAATAATTCTAAGCTCTTCATTAACGACACGGTCTTCAATATTTTTGTTTAACTTATCAAAAAAACGGCATTGGTCTTGAACCTTGTTTGGAGCATAAATATTTACAAACAAAAATGGCGAACCTTGGACCTCAGCTTCAATTATAATGGAGCGGCCCTCGTCATCACAACTAATAGTTCTTGGATTAAAATCTAAGTCACTTCTCACTAGAATCATCACTCCACAACTATGATTAGAGCCGTGAGCAAAAAAGAGCTTACCTCTCCATTGTGTTCTCCAAATGTGTTCAACGTCAACAGTGGAATAGGTCTCTTGAAGGAAGATAATATCATACCTCCGTTCATTTAGCCAGGTAAAAAGGGCTTTCCTTTTCGTGGCGGCTCGAACCCCTCGCACATTAAGAGAAAGTAATTTAAAATCAAAAAGTTCTTTCATGAATGGGATCAGGAAGAAAAAATAAATTATGCGCATACAAATAACTTTTTTGTCTTTCGCATCCAGGATACCATCTCAGTCGTCACCCTTCAAGAAAGAACTTTGGTTTGGCTTTCTTTGGATCCCGAGCTTGTGAAGCTTGTCCTTACTGTTTTGGTTAAAATGTCGGAAACATCAACCCAGTTGCATGGTGCATAACCTCTCTTAAGGGAGAGTATAGCATTTCTTCTCTGTAATGAATCCCTTTCCCTTACCAGCAAGACTTGGTGTGAGGAGCTATAGCGTGGACAATCTTACTGTAAACACTCTTTTGCTTGCTGTAGTTGATTGCTGTTGGTCCTACAAAAGCTTGGGCTTTGCCTGTTCTGTTGGATATCAAGAAGAAGTGCTTGTACGTGAAAGGCAAAGACAAACAGCAAAGGCAGAGAACACTTGGATGCTGCACTGGTGAGACGCAATAACAACTGACAACCCCCGTGCATGAAATAAGCAATGAAAATATACAAATTCTAGAGGCTGTTGAGGGAACCATAATTGACCATAAGTTATGAAAGGCACTGATTGGAAAGGTCCTGAGGGAACGACAACTGTCCTTAACAAGAATTGTTGAATGATGACATGATGTTTAACCTGTCAGTAAAATTCTCAAGAATTCCCAGAAATTCCTAGGAATTTCCAAGCAATTTTTGTCTTTTAAATCCTTGTAGGTTGGAATTCCAAGTCTAGTTTCATTTGCACTTGGAATTTCTGGGAATTTAGAACCAGAACTTTTTACACTGGGAATTCCTAGGAATTCCAAGTCCAAATTTACTGTGAAAATTTACACCTCAAATTCGTAGGAATTTCAAGAGTTATTTTGCAAAGGAACCGGTCATGAAGTGTCCATTGTCTTACACCCATGTTCGAAACATGGTGTTCTTATATCTCAGAGAGATGATTGCCAACCCAAGTAACTGCAGAAAGAAATTCAAAAAGATCCTAGCTGTGTTAGTCAGTTCAAACAAAATTAAGGCAGAGGATTTTGACAATATCTTGGAGCAATATTCAACCTTTGGACAGGGTTTCAATCATTGGGTGTGATTTTTCATCTTTGAACGCAAATGTTCAAAGAGTTTTTTTTGTAGGGAAAATGTTGCTAGCCCTTTCATGTGGCCAGACGTCAGTAAAGAGTGGGTTCTCAGTCAACAAAGAAGTTGTGGTAGAGAACTTCATGTGCACTCTGTGGTAGCTCAGTGTACCACTTGTGCTCATCTAAGGTCAGTTGGTGGAGTTCTCAACCTGCCAATTACAAAGAAACTCCTTGCTGCAGCAGCTTCATTACGACAAATATAAGAAGTATTTGCAGGACCAAAAGGAAAGGAAGAAGACAGATGAAGAACAATGAAATAGAAAACAAGTCATGGATGAGACTGAGGAGCTCAAGGAAAGAAAGAAAAGGACGAGACTGGATGTTGACTGTCTTGTGAAGTCAGTGGGTGATATGAGTGAAAAGGCTGAAGAACCTGGGCAGCTGACTCTTGTCAGTAAGTCCAATGCGCTTAGAAAGGCAGCCAAAGACAGGACACTACGATTGCAGGAACTTACGGAGAAACTGAAAGGAAATGAAGAAGCTTTGAATGGTTGCTGAAGCAGTTTAGTAATATTTTCATGCATGAACAATATTCTACTCGTTTCTTTATTTCAAATCCGTTTTGTTTTACCTCAGAGTCATAACCCATGGCTGTTGCTCTTGTACAAAGTGTTGTTATGTTAATTAGTATAAAATAAGGCCAAAGAAGTAAAATCATTAATGACTCCATTGAGTGTTTTAGCCAATAGGTGTTTAAAAGGGGGTCAAAGAATGACAATTTATTGAATAAATGTTAGCCCTTGAAAACTGTACTAATCCATATGGGTACTCTGTAGGGTAGTACTTAGAGTAGTCGGTAGGTAAGTCCATGGCATAGGGGTCAGTGGGTAGCCTGTGGACTGGGGGTCAGTGTTTTCAACTCACTCCCTCAAGGGTTATCCTGTAATTCAGAATTGTTTATATTTCATCCACTCCAGACACTAGAACGTTACTCTATCCACATACAAGGTTTGTGCCTCCTTTGGATGAATTAGCAGGATCCACAGTCTCGAGTGCTTTATCTACAACCAGTTGGTTCAGATATGTGACCGTGAAAAGCAAAAGGGACACTAACGGAAAGTGTCCAAATAGTTTGACTAACTGTTCCAACAGGTGAATAAATTATTCCAAGTTTTGATTTGATTGACATCTCATTTTATTTAAGAAATGACTAACATATTTGTAAGAGGGGAATTTGACGCTGGTATTTTATTACCTCTCACAGACAAAGGCAATCCATGGGTTTCAACACCTGAGAAAGTAGTTGAGCACTGTTGCTGCCTTATTGCCAGTTGAGCACTGTAAAAAACGATCATCCTTGAGAACGCGTCGATCATTCCATGAACAACAAAGCACCATCTTATCAATTTATGGTTTCCATCAATGTGATATATACATGATATATACAAGATATATACAATGTGTTATATCCTCTTCTGTGGGTTGTTGGGATTTCAAGTGACCTGAGCAGAGTTCCATGAGGGTCAACTCGGTGCATGCTTTCTCTACCCCTGGCCTCTTGTACATGCAGCCCTTGAGCAGAGAGAAACTCCAGCATTTTCTGATAACCACGGTTCCTTTCCTCCACAGAGCCTGAGTACAGTGAAATGTGCATCCCATGATTACCTAGGGGAGCAACTTGCGGAAGGTCGACCACATGGCCCTTTCGAAGTCTACTGTGATTTTCTTCTCTGAAGGCTGGTTTGGTAGAAGTCTTAAGATCTTCTTGACCACTGCTCTGTAGTCTTTCTTCTTTTTCCCGGACATTAATACAAATACCAGGGGTATTTGTTTTGGATGTTCCTCACTCTGGACGAAGGCGTTGATGGTTAATAACTGTGTGAATGGGGCCTTGGTTATGTCATTCAGAAAAGAAAAAATCGTTGGATTATATGACTTTAAAATTGAATTGTTTGGGGAAGGTGGTCTCATAATCTTAATAATTTCAGAAGGAATTTGAAATAATTTTAGCTCACGATAACAATTACATGTCATCAATTTTACCTGGACATCTCGATGCAGGAATTCCTCGGGTAGATGGTCCTCGTCGAACTTGAAGTCCAAACTCTGGATCTGATGGGCGCACTCTTTGTCTCATGTAATTCGCCACTTTGGCAAGGTTTACTTGTTTTTGCAGGCTTGGACAAGGCGCGTCCGTTATCTCCTCCATCAAGACTTCATTGACTATCACCATGGCAGGCTTGAATAGGTTTTTCTTGGCTTCTGCCTTCGTCTTGGCTGTTATCTTTGCCGCCAACCCAGCACCAACTTGTCCCTGGTGGTTGTGCTTGTGCCGCCCAAGGACTAGTTCTCCATCGGCTCTCTGAATTACAGTAGCCTTGCATGGGTTGACATTAAAAAAATAAGTGGATATCATTAGTGAAATATAGCGCGGGTAGACCGGATTAGAACTGAGTGAATGCTTATTAGCATTACCAAATAAAATCAGTCAGGAAGTGGTGTATTTTTATCGAAAAAAGTTCACATCAGAGTGTTCTGTAAACTTCTGTATACTTATCAGTAACAAATACTTGCCAAAGCAGAGCGTGCGCTTATCATTAGAAACTAAAGGAAAAAAACACATACCTTTAGCCTGACAATACACTGCCAATCTGTATTTCCTCCCCGGTGTCTTTGAACATTGTACATATATCCACGGTTGTCTATCAGCTTTGGTCGACCCTCTTAGTCGAATCCTTCACAATTGCAAACTCAAGGCGGAAGCTTTCTGGCACTTCATTGGCTGGGGGCTCCATGATGGACGATTCGTCTTGAATGGCATCATCAACAGTTAACTCCTATTTTAGGCAAAAATGAGAGACTATTTAGAGGCGTTTTAAACAGAGTTTACCATTAAAGGAGACACAGGCTAATTAACCTTGTCTCTGTGAATGCTCATAGTAAGTTGTAGCGATGGATTATACAGTGAACTGAGCATACTACATTGTAAAGTGGCAACTTTCTACAAATAGTTTAAGGCTTACCATCGTTTCACTTGTTGTCTGATCAGGGGGGTCATAAGTCGTTGACTGGAACGAATCGCTGTGGGTCAAACGAGGGTTGAACTCTGATGACTCAAGAATTTCGGCTGACGACTCAGTCAGATATTCTGGAACTCTCGGCCACTGGACAAAAAAAGTGACAGGCTGTGCAAACCCAATCTATCCTGGTAGCTGTACGTACAGCGGCACAATAATCTTCTTGAGCAATTCCTATGAAAGATAAAAAGTAAGCCGCTATAGAACGATTTCATGTAGCAAAATATCTGACATCACCTCAAAGATCAAAGGGGGGTTTACAAACTGAATGAAAATGTAGTGTGGAAGATAACTTACCAGTGTTACAGGTTCTGTGGTTCCACTGTAAGCAAACGTCACATTGAATTCCTTGTTGCCGCGATGTAACAGGTCTTTTACACATGATGCAATTGTAGGCCATTCTTGAAATTAACGTTTTGCAGTCGATAATAAAGGTTTGGTGATCAATGATCGGATGCATTTTCTAACCTCTGAGTAGGTACTACAGATTGATCAATCACATAGAATTAGGTGCTGCTCTTCGAAATACTTTCAGTTTATCTAGGCACTTCCGGTTCATTGTGGTTCTTAATTCCTGCCAACTTTTTTCTAACACCTTTTCACTTATCACCTTTTTGCTTGATCTTGATACATCCTGTAAATGAGAAAAAAAAGAAAGGGCAGGGATTTTAATGAGAAAAGAGAAGAAACTCTTTGTTCATTGATGTGTATCTTAACTCTTCAAGTTTAAAGGTTGACTAATTGATCAATATTCTCTAAGCAACTTAAGGGATTGCAGGTCAAATGAAGATCAAAGTATGAAATGAATGAGTATGCAAATGTCTTTATCATTACGTTATTATTATCAATATATACCGAGGGATTCATCATTTGTCTAGTTTTTAATTTCAAATCTTAATTCCAAAATGCTAAAAATGATAAAACTTGTGGCTACACATAGTGAAGTTTTGTTGATGAAAAACATTGTTCGCTGATTGGCTCAAACTCATCTGCGTGTGAAAATTTATGACCTTAAAGCTAGTGAGTTTATCTCAGTATGTGTTTATTAATTAATTTTTTATTATTATTATAAACTGACAGTAAACTACACAAGATACGTACTTTTAATTAATTTAATTTTGCTTGGTCCAGAGCTATTTTTTTTGTACTCTCTTTGGGCTCAACACTTCTATCTTTCATTTCTTCATCTGTAAGTAGATGTGCCATCAATGCAGTGGCATACAGAGTGGGCTTTTTTGAATTCCATGAAACATCAGTGATTAAGTGTACTCCTCCAACAGTCTGTTAATAAAGTTAATAATAACAGGAAATAAAAGATATCACTCAACACAATTATTGAAAATTGCGTAAAGAAATACTTTTTAGTCATAGTAAAACGTCCCTCAAATTTTATATTCAAGCAGAATACCATGTGGCACGAAATTTTTGCGGGAGGTTATTTTTGCAGATTGGCGATTTTTTGTGTCTTGCGGGAACTTATTTTTGCAATTAGGACAGATTGGTTTTTCTTGCTGAGAATTAATTTTTGCGATTTTCAGAAAGTATTCAGTAACCAGCATTGATGATATTATCGTTCCTATTGAGTACATGCGATAGAAATACATATTTTCAAGCAATAACCAGTATTTCAATGTTTCTGAATGAAGGGACAAGTTGTGATTTAACAGACGTGATTTCTTTGTACTGTTTTTTTGTGTAGTGAAGTTAAGTTAGAAAATATTTACTCTGGAGTGAATTTTAGCGGGAAAATGTTTGCGGTAATTTTTATTTGCGGGAACTGATATTTGTGGATCGCTAGAAAAACCGCAAAGATTAGAACACAAAAATTTTGTGCCATGTGGTATTGGAACAAAGAAGACAAAAATAATTGACACAAATATAAGGTCAAAAAATACCATCTGGGATTTGCAAACAAAAACTTCACAAAAGGGGCTAATGTTAATTTAAAGTTTTAACAATGTGATTCCTATGCCAGCAGTAATACATCCCAAAAACGTTAGTTGTCAGTCAAAATGTACAGTTTAGAATAGAACAAAATTGTCTGGTGAAACGTTTTGCTTTCTTGAAAAAGTTTTGCTTTCAATATTAAAATTTTGTGTTTCTAGTAACTTATTTTATTTTATGAGCTGCTGATTGGCCCAGTAGAGTCAAATTTCAAATTATATGACAAGGAAACAAAACTTAAAAACTCCGGATCATTAATGTAATCTTCTGTCACACTAGCTTTTTGACCTTGAGCTGATGAGTGAGCTGTTGGGCTTGATGATAAGGTGCCCTAATTGAGGTTTTTGTATTTGCCACACGATTACAATAATTGCAAAAGGATACCAAAAAAAAATGTTGGAAAAAATTGTGAGGAGGCCTAAAGGAAACTATAGAGCTTATGTTAATTAGGCCTCCTCAATTACAATTTTTTCGAAGATGGCATAAAAATTACGGCGAAGGATACAAAATAATATCAGGTGGAAAATTAATAATAATAATAATTAAAAATAATATTATAAAGAAATCATTATCAAATAGCTTATCAATTATGTAAATAAAACAAAAATTAATATCATTCGTTAAAGGAGTTGTTTATCTCACGATTTGTACTTAGATGATAATTGTGGTGTTTTGGCCATATACTGCAGGTCTTCATCAGGCAATAGTGTGTGTGGTCCTTGAAGATCAGTAAATTGACTTTATATGGCTTGATCTGCAGTCAAAGCCTCACGATCAATATCTGCATGACTGTAAGTCTCAATCATGATGCAAACCCATATTATAACGAACCGCCAACACACCAACCACTATGAATTATCTTTCGTGGCATCATTGTTTTACATAGGATACAATATTTTTTTATGGCACTTACAGTGTAAGTGATTGTCTTTAAACTAGAGACATTTACTCTGACATTCATGTATGTAGTATATTGAGTGTGTAATTTCATGTCATGCAAAACCTGCAACATATAATTATTACTTACTGATTTAATCTGACTTGACAGTGTGCTTTTGAGAAGTATGTCAACGAATATACTTTGAACAATGAAATGAAACTTTATTTGTTCTAGTTGAGTATTAAATTGCAATAAGTCCCCAAATAGCTACTGAAGTTGCAGATGGGTGATTACAGACGGTTGAAATTGGAAACACCTCAGAATAAAAATTAATCGGCCATCCAAAACGCAAGAAATCAACAACAATTTTGTCTTCATATCGCTCCAAATATTGATACCAGAATGTAATTTTAAAACCAGAGTAAACTTGGCGCCAAGCGCGGAAAACATTGGGAGCGCCACACGCAAGAACCTCGTTATATAAACGCACCAAGGAGTTTAGTCAGGATGTTTGAGCCACTGTTGTAGAAACTGGGATTTGTCAGGATATTCTAAAAGAACAATGTTCAAAAGGCTTACTTGCCAAAAAATGAGCATTTCGGGGCAAATTGGCTCAGAGATCGTAACCCAGTTATGCTTAGAAAACTGCAAACAAACCCTTCTAAATTTGGTTTCCTTTTACTTGTAATAAATATCCCCTGCAGTTTACCGAAGACAGCAATGAAAGCTCAAAGAGAGAAGGAATCGCATAGGGTGCACTTAATTGATTTGGAACGTGATACGAACTTCACGCTTCAAAATCAGTCGGCCTTGAAGGGTCAAAAGCTTGGGCTTTGTCTGTAGTCCCCATTTTTTTGCCTTTTCTTGCATGGGGTTATTTTCATGCGTGCTCCATTTCCCTCGCTCTACTATCCCTGGGGAAAAATGGGGACTGGACAGACATCAGGTATTGTTTAAGAATTCCAAACCAAGAAAACACTAGAAAAACAGTGAGAGCAATTCTATGTAACTGTGATCTCTCTCATCTAGAAAAACTTTGGTGCCAACAGGAGTCCAAACAACATAGTGACATTTTTGAGTGGATGTGCAGAACATTTCTAGCATGATTTGGGGGATATGGTTGACACATACATTTTTGTAAGGAACTGATTTGCCTCCCATGAAAGAACATTTATTCTCCAGAACCGATTTCCTTTTCCCATTGAATTCTATGATTTCATCTGGTGAAGAAGCAAGCCATGATTGATTTTGATTTTGCTCATCATTTAAAGCCAAATTCCAGTTTCTCTTGCAATATTAACATTATCTGTTTTTTTCCCCAAAACACGTTTTAGGTAGATGACAAGAGCACTGTTTTCATTGATAGAACCCCATAACATTGCCAAATTTGATTCATTTCCTTCTTCAGTTACACCATGTAAATCATTACATAAATCATTCCAGTAATCATTCATGGCCTCCGCTTCTTATAAAAATTTACAGAAAAAAGAGGGTAAAAGCCATTACCTGTGTATAATTGTACACTGAAAATATGTCTTACCTTAAAAATTGTAAAGTCAGCGTTGCACTGGAGATTGATTTTTGTCTTTATTGCCGGCTGACATGTTGCTGAGATCTGATGGCGTTATCTGAATATATCTTGACCATTTCCAATTGTCAAGTGGTCAACAGTGTTTTCGGTTAAACATCACACAAAAATACGGTTTTTTTTTCCTTTTGTGGCCAGGCAAAACAATCAATACAAAACACCCCTTGGGTGATGTTTAGGTGACGCAATCATGGTTGCAGAGACACCAAGGCAAAAGTTATCTCCAGCACGTGGATAGCCAATTTTACAATTTTAAGGAAAACAATTAAAATCATAGTCAGAACAATCGGCAGGGTAAGGCATATTTTCAGTGTACATTATACACAGGTAGACTGGCTTTTCATCCTCTTTTTAACGCCTCAATACCAATATGTCTCCAAATTTTTAGAAGCAGATCGTCAGCATGCAGGTGATAGTTTTTGGCTGTTTTATGGATTGTAGTCTTTGAAAGGGGGTAATTCAACTTCATATATATTTTAGGGGCTCTTAGTTTTCGTAATTTCAAAAACTAAGACAGGTTGTGGGTCTAAGTTTTTGAGGGTCTTAGTTTTCATAACACGCCAAGGGTGGTGGTGGGTGGGGATTACTGAAGATTCGAATTGATCAGCACATTTTGTGTACATGCGGCATCACAAGCAGTGATAAGACTACTGTGACTAAATAAAACATCTAATATCTATCATAATATACAATTGTGCACGCGCTACACTGTGATTGGTTGTTGCCCATGATCTATTAGAGTAAAAATCATACATGAATGATAAATAGTAAAGAACCAAGGTTCCATACATTCCTTCTAGGCTTCAATGTGTCAATCAAAAGTACTAAGATCCCTCTGTCCAGCTGCGGTCAAAGGATCTACATCACAAGGATAAATATTAATTAAATCTAGGAAGGTTCCTTTGTTTACTAGACGCATTTGTGACTTGTCTCACAGCAGCTGGCAAGTCTTGCAACTGATCTATTTTGTCTGCGAGCAGGGCAATTTGACGTTGCAACTTCAACACCTGAGTGTCCATGTCATTGCAATGTGATCCGTAATGTGTACTGGAGTTTTCTGGTGTTGATGCAATTCTGCTTGGTGTTCTAATCGAACGGCTAGCTGGGGGGAAAGTGGGCGACATATCTTTGTCCATATCCCAATCCATATTTAAAGATACTTCCCAGCTGCTACTCTCGCTTAGTGGGCAATGGATGTCCTGATGGCTTCTCGTGACAAGAACGTTAGGACAATTTTGCCCTCTTGGAACTGTTGCCTAAAAATAAAAGAATAGGAGGTTTTACTTTATAAAAGTTATTTATTACTACTATTGGTAACATTTTGGATCAACTATTTCTATATTGACAAATGAACAAAGAAAACTGAAGTTGAAACCAAAGAATCAAAAATAGTTACAGCCTTACCGTTCGCTGCTGTGTAATCGGTCTTTGCGGTGAATCCGAAAAAAAGCCATGATTACCTCCTCAATTTGGAGTACTTGGGCAATACATATCACCAACTCAGAAGGACACAATAAGAGAACACGTTGGTTGACAAAGCGTAAGCAAATGAGGCTCAAAATCCCGTCGATTATGCTAAACACCATCAAACTGGTCATTTCATTCACGTGATTGGAGGAAATAGAGCACGTGAGCATAGCACATTAACATATTTTGTTTACAAATGTAAAACGGGCACCGTACCCAGAAAGACGTCAAACAACATGGGTCGGAAGAGAGGTATTTTTGCAGTCACTGCAACGATTTTGTGAGTCGAGGTACACGATCAAGGTATCTAGAAGATCTTGCAGCAACAGATGAAGCTTTCTTTGACAGCGACTATAGCAAAGTACCATCTAAAAGCGATCAGGAAGTTCTTGGTGCATTTGTAGACAACTTAGAATACCAAACTGGTCAAGACAATCGCAATCACAGCTGAAACGGTAAAGTTATTAATCTTAGCTGTGATAGAAAAGGGTAAGATTTCAGTATGCCCCATATATGTATGTAATATGTAACGTAAATCCCACAAACATCCACCAAGTGACAGAATGGTAACTTTTTTGTAGGGGCAGGGGTCATTTTCAGGTCAGGCCAATGCAAAACGCCTTTATTTTTCTGAGGAGGAGAATGTTTGAGGTTATTATGGAAATCTTACTGAAATTACTTAAAATTTGCCAAGATCTTGACACAAGAGTACGAATTTTCATTTAATTATAATTCTCAATTCTGTAGCTGGGCAGCCACCCGCTTGGCTTCTATGGTTGCACTCCTAATTTCTCTTGCTTTATTCTTGTTGCAAGGAAATCTCAGACTTCGCAGTTTCAGACTTCGCGACATATTTGCTAGCACGTTCATTATATAAGAAGAATGACACAAGAAATCTATCATTTCTGATAGCAGTTTCCTTCTTTGGTACCAAATGTTTGCGACTGTCTCAGTGTGTGCGTGCAACTCCACTAAATGAAAATGGTCATTCCTGAGACGTAGAACACGAAGCTGGTATCATGTGCGAGTGATAGTCGAGTTTGGTTCTATTTTTCAGCGTTCTTTCATGGTTCCCTGCCCTCCATCGCTTCTCCCCCATGGAATGCCTTGGCTCTCCTCCCGCTTCAGAGGAAGTCTTTCTCTTCTTCCTTGCTGCCCCTGCGCCTCCCACTGTCCTCAAGGTGGTCTCTGCGTCAGTCTCCCCATGGTGGACCTCCTCTGAGTCGCTGGTTTCCAAGCTGGGCCAGCTGCTCAGCCGTGTGAGGAGAGCACATCTGTTCAATTACAACTTGCCTCCTTCATTCGGAAAGGAAACGGTGTACATAGGATTGTAGCATTACTAAACAAAAAACGAAAATGTTATCAATGCTGTGTACTTTCTCAAAATCGCCAATAAACAGGAAACAAACGAACAAAATATTGCCAGTTCGCAAGAATAAACGCCCCCAAAACTTTCCAGCCACACGATATCAAAGTAAAGGGTAGCACTGCAGGACGTTTGTAACTGTGACTGAACCAGTAGCTTTATATGAGTGTCTCTAAAAAACGTACCTGTCCAAGCGAATGCGGTTTAAATTGGCATCAAACAGCGCTTGTCCGCTGGTTAGAGCCTTGGTCAAACGTGCGCCGTGACACTGGAAGAGTTCCCACTTGTTCACTTTTGGGTGTGTCTGCCTCTTGCCCGCAGTTGGATCAGCGGCAGGACGTGTATCTTTCCACCCTCTTTCCAGTCTCTTGGTGAAGTAGCTGATAGCGCTGGCTGCGTTGTCAAACAAAACTGCGTTGGACACCTCCTCCTGCGAATCTTGAGGCACTATGTGCCTTGACAACACCAGGCTGTCTAGCACAAACAAGTCAAAGTTGAAAGCTAGAGGCTGGTCGATGGATTCTGCGAGTGCCAAGGGGAAATATGGCTCCATGCACTCGGTGTCCCTTTGGAGGGAAGCCGCGTCCTGTTGTCAATAAAAGGACTGACTGCTTTCCTCGACCACATCCTTGTCCGCCACAAAGAAGGTCCTGTCCTGTGAGGACTCAACTTCACCATCTATAAGTGCAGGTACGGCAGATTTAGAATCGCGTTGGCGGCAAACGTCATATAAACACGTACGTACAAACTTAGCAACATTCCCATAAGGGCTATTCTATGTCAATCAATCAATCAATCAATCATTTATTTTAACACGTTACGTCAAAGAGCTAAAAAACTCGTTCAAAATACGAACGTGTATAAATAAGATCTATAATAATTACAGCTATATAACATTATTCAGTTTTAAATACAACTCAATAAATATATACATAAAAAATACTTTGTAATAAAAACATAAAATATAAACAGCTAAAACCGACCAAAAAGCCACATAATAAAAACGTAATTAGGAAAAACTATAATACTCATTCTAAAAACAGTTAAAAGCTACAATCGTGCACTATAAGACATGTTCTAAAAAGCTGCAGTTGTGGAATTTACTTCTGAAGTCATTAGCAGCACTTGAAAGGCGCACTTGAGAAGGCAAACTGTTCCATAATTTAGTTAATGAATACCGGTAAGTGAAAGAATTCTTCTTAAACTTAAGATTAAAGTTGGATAATTCCAATGATACTAGGATGGCCAGTGTCAGATCTATGCTCTAACTGAATAGTATTGGCAAAGTAATCACTAAAGACTTTTGCCACACACCCAGGGTTGGAAACAATACTACTGCCCTCAACGAGGATGACGCCTTGTATGTTTTTACTAGAACTAGTCGGCAAAAGGGGCTTCATTTTTCTCCAAAATTCGCCCGGATGTTTCACACTCAAGGAAGCGTCACAGCAAAACGTTTTCAAAGCATTGCGCTTTAGCGACATAACCTTGTTACGTTGCAGCTTATAATCATCTAAGAAGTAGATGTAGGATTTCACTTGTGGCGCTTGAATAATTTGTTTTAAGGCAAAATTTCTCTTGAACTTTCTCTTGAACTGCTGAGATGTACATGGCAACTCTGGATTCTCGTCCTTTTCTTGACCTAGATCCTTGGTAGTCTTCGCTTCAAAGAGGGAATACTTGCAAATTTTGAACATTAAGGCTGAAATATGGTTGCAAAATCCAGCCTTTCCTGCGACACACGTACAGCTGCTGTCTAAAACGTCTCCCTTGAAAATACACAACGCCAGTTTTAATTGATGTGGGGGATCGTTCTTTTAAAAGCTATGGCAGCATTTGGCTTGAAAATAAAAAGAGCGGTCATCACATGTGGCATTTATTTCTCTTAGATATTCATCTTCGAGGAATGTCTTCGCTTTTCTTAAGGAGGTTGGCTCAGATTGATGTTGAATATTGGAAATGCTTTTTCCCGATCTGGCTATGTGCTCGTTCATTTCTGCCCTGGTGAACATAGGCATCTTTTCAAGAGACGTACTCCATCCACCAGAGGGATACTTGACAGACGGTTTGTAAGCATCACCATTTGAGGAGTCCATAACACTTGATGTACTTCCGATTCCAATGCGTTGCTGTTTTCGCTTAGTGTACAGACCATTTGGATTGGAATCCAGGATATTTTTGTCCTTTCCAGTCTTGATATACTCTTCCACCCTGATAAAGAAATCAGGTGATTATTAAACTTGAACAAATCTTACAAGTGACTGGTAGAATATATATGTAAGATTACAAAGCGATTTGCTGTCTTACCTCTTAACAAGTTCAGCTTTGGTTTTGAGGCCTTTGCCTGGATCACCTCTACATTTCAACCAAAATTTAAGTTCTTTGTTCTTTAATTCAGACGGCTGTCGACCGCAAAGTGACGCACCAGGAATATCTTGCTCTTCTAGAAACAATTCACTCAACATATTTCATGCTAGATGCCAGCTGTAGATAAATCGGTACTAAGATTGCTTCACGTGGCGTGGCGTCGCTTCGATTTGTTTTGGATTGTTTTGGTTACCGAGGCCTTACTTGCCTCGCTCTGATGTGATTCGTTCCCACTCTGCCCGAGCGGTCCGCCATTATGAAATTCATGTATGCTGATGACTACACAGGGACAGAGACAGGAGAAGGCGATGTCGATGACAAGGGTGGAGAAATACAAACTTGAGGAGGAGATGGTAGTTTTGAGCAGGTCAGTGTGGATGGCCATGCTATAATGCTTGTGTGGAAATGGTGAATGCAGGATGATTTTACTTCGAGGAAATGGTGGCGGCATGGTTGAACTTGGCGATGTGAAGAAATGTAAAACGGTAAAAATGTAGAGCAAACTAAAATCTGCAAGGGTGGAGAAATACAAACTTGAGGAGGAGATGGCAGTTTTGAGCAGTTCAGTGTGGATGGCCATGCTATATTGCTTGTGTGAAAATGGTGAATGCAGGATGATTCTACTTTGAGGGAAATGGTGGTGGCATGGTTGAACTTGGTGATGTGAAGAAACGCAAAAAGGTAAAAATGTAGAGCAAATTAAAATCTGGGCATATGGCGAGCAGCTTGAACTAAAAAGTGGCTTGAAGTGCTATGATGGCATTGTGGACTTGTTCTTTCGAGCTCAATGTTCTACTTTTGACTGTTCTGACTCTGTTACTTTCATTATGCTTCCTGTGATTTTTCTCACGATCGGTGAAAAAAATCTGGTGAGTAGGGGTCAATTCACAAAAGTCTGCCTTGTCAGATTGCCGTGTCAGTTATTTAAGAATAAGGAATATGTTTTAGTGGTTTTTCATATCAGGTGTAACAATTATTTCTGATGTCCGTTTAAAACACCCTTGGCTCACAAACAAAGAGGCGATATTTACATCTCTCTCACGCCCCATTCAAACAATGAACAAAAACTAGATAGTTTTGACCCTGATCCAAGCCAAGCTGTCAGAGGTGAGTTTTTGCTTCACAAGGCGTCATCATTCTGTTCTGATGACAAAAGGGGTTGCTTTTTTCCTTTGGCTCCTTGATTGGACGCTCTATAACAACAATAATTATCGTATGCCAGGGAAGGCAATTTAAGATATTTTTATTGAAAACCAGTTGTTGGTTAGAGAAGGTACAGTGTGAGCAACTAATTTGCTCAGTTAACTCTGTAAACATAAAAGGATAACAGACAAATGCATTCAAGAGTCTCACTAGTAGCAGCTTATCTCAGTTAGAACAACATACTTCGTTAGACTTATTTTTCATGATGCATCCATTTTCTTACTTCTTTGCTTGCAAAGCACTGACCCAGCCACAGCTATGCTCCCGAACCAAGATGAAGCCTTTGTTCTTTTATTAAAGGCAGAAGTCATGAAAAACAAATAAAATTATGGGGTTCTAACTTTCCATTCTTCACACGTGTTGCAGATCAAAATCTGTCAGACCTTCCTTGGTAGAGCAAAGTCCCAATACTTTCTTCTTCAAAATACCCAGTGTTTTCTCTGGAGGGATTACCATGAACAAGCGCCTTTCCAACGAGTTTATAGCTACCGTGGAGGGATTTAATCAATGCTTACTAGGAAAACTTTTAGAAAGCTTTACATTGGATGCTGCGGATTACCTTCACAGTTCCTTGATAACTTGTGCCGATTGCAAGTGACAACTTTGCGAATATGTGCGATGTTATTTATAAACGTGTGTTTCAGCAACTTGCAACTGTTACTCTGAAGTGGTGTTAAGAAGCGCAAAATGGCTCATCCAAAACACAGCATTGGCCAACAGATAGGGCAACAGGCAAAGTCCTTGGCGGGGAAGTACAAGTGGTAGCCCAGAAAAGTACAGTACTTTTGTGACGTGTTGACTGTTCTACATGTTTGTTGACTTCTTCTGCGACATCTTCCTTTGCATTATCTTTACAAAGGCTCTTCACACAGCGAACAGTCACTTTGTAAACCTCCTCTTATTCACTTTTTGCTTTGGTAAGGTTTTCTAATGCATGCTTATATAATTATATTTTGTCAATCTCTGGTAGCACTGTGCTGTACAGATGAATAACTTTTTGCTTGCTCACATTCACATTTAGTGCAGGTTTTGTCATCTCGCAGAAGTCAATTGATGAAAAATATACAGCTTTTCTTTCTTTGATACAACTGTTGAACAAATAGAACAAGTCAAGAAAATGCGCTGGAAAGTCTTTTGCTGCAATTTGATTGGTTCAGTTTAAAACAATAATAGTGATATGATTGGTCAATCGCCTGTACCAACAAACAAATGGAAAGGAATGTGGTTCAAAAGAATGCAGCCGTTTGTGGAGAGGCCTTGCGTGATGAGGCTAAAAACGGCTGTGAAGGAGACTAATGGTAGCCCAGTTGCCTTGCAAACAGTAATACTATTTCCTTGCAACATTTTTGTGGTATTCTAGAGAGGAAAGAGAGTGATATGTTGAGGTTTGCTAGACATGTCGAAATATGTTATTTATCTGCAGCATCTTGGCAGTTTTCATCGAATTCCATATACACTAGCAGAAGTAAATGTTGTCATCTGTTTTCTAATAGGTCATACTGTCAGGAGATGTTTGTTTTGGTTTAGACAGGGGATGAGAAACCAGATTAGGAAAGGATGTCTTATCCAAAGAAGCAGATAACCCCCAAAAAACTGTCATGTGGTTGGTTTTCCACTTGATACTCTTGCACGTTGCAACGAAAAATACATTTCAATGTCCTTGTGGAACATGGTCTTTAAAATGAGGTGTGATTCTAGATAATGCATTGGAACTTGCTGAACTATCCCTAGAAGAGCCCTGGTACTTATCTTTAGGTCTTTGAATGTGCTCCTTGGTATGAATGTTTTTGTCTCTGAACTCTCCTGTTTGGTTCCTTTATACCATTTATCAAACCAGAGCAATTAAAGTTCTTTGTAAGATTTTGGATCAACCTGTAAATTGTGCTAAATACTTTAAAATAATTTGTAGTGCTGCTTTACATATTTGCATGTCACAACAATTTTGGAGCGGGGTAAAGGTCCCTTAGAGATGTCTAATGCTATACCAATAGAGCATACTGGTGACAGCCCTTTTGACACTTATTATGGTCCCAGGTGTTAACTTCAAGTGGTTTCAGTTTACTTGGTTAGGTATTAGGTGGTATTTTTTACCATCTTTTTCTATCTACCCATCAGGATAGACCATGGTGTTTCTCAATTTGGGGATTACCTGGAAGCTTTGTTGTTATTATATGGATTATGTCACCCAGATCTGTGCTCCAGCTCTACTGAAATAGCTGTGTAAATACGTGGAACCATGGAACCATGTGCATCAATATATATAACTTCTATTTTTTCCTATCTTCCACATTAAGTCTACCAATGGCTTCACATACTTGCCAGTCCAGAAATTTAAAAAGGGGTAAGATAGTGCGGAATAATTTTCTGCGTATGCTGTGCAATTTTTGCACCTAAACAAAACAAACAAGCATTTTGGTTTTCCGTTCATGGAATGGTTTAGTAGGCCTGGATGCACGGGTAGGACTATTCATAGGCATGTGTGCTATACTGCACGTAATGTTTTGTATTTTAGTCAGAACAAAAGCTATCGTGTGGTAAGTAAATTTTTCTGCCCCAAATAACCTAAAAATTGTGTAATCATTTACGGGGTTGGGACACATTTTGCCTTTCAATAGATGATGCTGTGCTACAGCTTATTTCAAAACAAAAATCTTCTTTCGAGAGGGTTTCCATAAATCCCCAGTTTTCATAAGCCTCTTTTTGGGTCGTTTAAATGTAGAAAGCAAGGCCAAGAATGCACAAAATAAACGCATTCAGAAACCCAAAAACAACATTTGCATATTAACACAATAAAGTGATGTTTACAAGGAGAGCCACTCTCACCGTTTTCCACTTTATTCTTGCTTTGGGTGAAGTGAATGGAAAATCCAATGAATTGTTTTTTCTTTTGGTGACGAATGGCCAGAGGAGGTCTAGTAAATAATAAAAAATACTTAACATTTCCTGCTTTTTGTATTGAAATTATCTTTCAGGCATTTAAGTTGTATAATAAATGTGAATGTAAACTGTCTTTCAATCTCGATCAAAACGATTTGTAATGAAAAAACTTTATCTCCATCGGAACGTGGGGAAAATGAAGAGTCCTGATCAGCAGTTGCTACTGAATCGGTATCTCAATATCACATGTTAATGGTTTTGTCTGACATGAACTTCTTTCAATCTCAATAAAAAAACATGCTTGTTTTTTTCAAAAATCTTACTATCCATCAGAATTTGAGGAAAAAGAAGAGTCCTGGTCAGTAGTTGGTACTGAATTTGTATCTCCTCCAATGTCATCAACAGGTTTTCTCTGATTCTTGTTGACAATGCTGTCCATGTCCTCAAACTTTCTTTACAACGATGTTCTGCCTTTTCAGGTGAATAAAGTTAACCTGGCAATCAGAGGACTGCACGTCTGCATAACCTTGAGCAATAAGTCCCTTCGCTATTTTGACAGCCATCTGGTTGTAACTGCTGGTATCCTGACCAGCGGGCTTACCCCCTTGTTTATTAGGAGCATGCGCACGGGGCCTCGGCATTGGCAGGCACGAGGCCACCGTGAAATAACCTGAAGTTTTCACTAAGGTTTTCTTCAAGTTTCCCAAGTGTTTTGTAAGTCGTTTGTTTCAGTTTTTTCTTTGTCCTGCTACGGATTTCCATAGCTTTGTAACGGATGTTTGTGATGTTACTTGTGAGTTGATTCAGCCTCGTGTATGATTAAACGTTTTGTTATGTTCATCGCCACGGCTATCACGTGCCGCCATTCACAGCCACATGGTAATTTCCAAGTGCCCTGTATTTGATGTTAAGTTTCTTTGCCAGAGGGTGTAGATCTTTAGTGACTGCAATATGTTGCAATGAATTCACCCCAAAAATGTAAGAAGGACAACAATGGCACTCTGGGTAGTGACATCCTTTAAACTTGAACTTTGTTTACTGTTCACTTCTTTAGTTGGACCAAGATCTGGTTCATCTAGGAATAAAATTCTTTGTGACAATGACACTATGCTATATTGTACTTGGAAGTATCATAAATTCCTGAATAATCTTTGATGGGTTTGTGTCACACCAGTGTAACTAGTCCATTTTTGTTTAGTTGTGCCAAATAGTGATCTTAGGTTAACCCATGAATCATGCACATAGGAGACACACCTTGAAATTATTATTGTTAACATTCACTGGGAAAATCAATGCCATCATGTGAGGTATTGCTTTCATCACTCTGGTGGCCTACGATGCTATCTGGGTTCAGTACTTCAACCGTTGTAGAATATGAGGAGAGGTCGCTACCAGTTCTAGTACCATTCTCTTTTGAGAGAGAGATGAGGTTGTTTTTAAGATTATCGCTGTCCTTCCCTTAAACTTGCAATGTTGTTATTACGTGATTTGGCCAAACTAAGGACTAAACATGTGCCATTATCCAGCATTGAAAATTTGTTGGACTCAACACCAAAATACTGAGATAAAAACTCCAACAGCTCATTTTTAGTGCCAAGCTCTTTCAGTTGTTTCTTGGAAACAACGTAACAAAGATTACTTGCCATTATTCCTGGGATTTAAGCTTCACAAAGAAATATCAAGAGGGGTTGAAAGAAATGTGACCGCCACTTCTTAGTACGTAACTGTAACTGTCAAACTACTCATAACTGTAACTACTCAAACATGCCATTACGAAAAGAAACGATTGTCACAGATAAACTGAAAGTAACTGATGCAGCAAACCCTAACTATAAACAGCTGCAGTGCTGGTTTATTATATCTTACTGAGGTCAAGAGGGTTTTTCTTTAGCTATGTGGTACCCTTATTTTTATGAGTAAAATGGCTTATGCTCAGTAGCACTTCAATTGTCCACATAGAAGTAATTCTTTCTTCCACCAATAGTTAACAGTGCTACACGACAGAAAATCCTAAGGACACTACTACATTATAATTATTTCTGACAAGCATTTTCTTTGATAGTGTTGTATTTTTTACAAAACTGTCAATGCAAAATAAGCCATAAATGATGTTTGATTGTTATGATGTGGTTAATGGAACAGTCTATACACGTAGTAACTGATTATGTATTGGCATTAATTACATACACAGATGAATTAGGGGGAGCTCTGTAATAACAGCATTTTGTGCCCAGATTTATAAATATCAGAGGTAAGATGCAGTTTGCTCCCCTGAATGAAAATATCCCTGGTATTTTTCATAAAGATTTAGCAAGTTGAAGATGAAAGTGTAACAATGCAGACCATGTAAGAACAGGAAATTAGTCAACTCTCGTCAATAATGGCAACGACAACAACAAATGTTATTGAAAATTGAAGATATAACTAACTATATTACTTTCCCACCCGCAAATAGCTTATAAACTAATCGAGGCGGGGGAACTGAAGACATAGTGCAAGGTTTATCTATAGATGGACTAAATAACAGCAAAGACATTACAATACAATAAATAGAGTAAACTAACATAAAAAAGGCAAGTACATAACGATTATAAAGAGAGGAACCTAAAGTAACCCAAAGTATTAAATAATGTAATAAGATGGGAGACTTCGACATGATCATCTTCCGACTGCAAGAAATTTTGGTAATGGCTGATGTCATTTACGGTGCAGCTTCTTATAATCGTTCGGACCACCACCATAGTTTGAGCCTTTAAGGGTGTCCTCTTGAAAGCAAAAACCTACCTTAAATTTTTTCCTAAAATTGTTAGCTTAGGAATAAATGCAGCATTTTTTGTCTTGGTGTAGGTACACCATTTAGCCAGGTACTAAGGGCACAATCTGTTAAAAGGTAAATAGGAACAGGTTGAAGTGCCTGATCACGGGTTACATTGGTTAAAAATTACTTTTTTTTATAGTTCAAACTGCAAGCTGGCTGCTGCTTGACACAGACTGGAACCTGCTCATGCGGAATTTATTTTACCTCTGGCACTAAAACGGTTAAAAACACCGTACCAGCGATGAACAGTATGAACACTACGCTACACCAGTTATCTCTCCGTGTTGTTGCCCAGTTAGCCACTTTATAGCCCCTGCCACACGTAACTCTTCTTCCTCATACTTCTCTCCATCCATGGTAACGTCACCTCCTTCACTTCCTTCTAGCCAATCAGAGTCATAATTCCAGGCCACTGCCGATGAATAGCCGGTTATCTGTTCATCTTCAAGCCAGTAAAGAAAGTCCTGAAAGTCATTTATAACCTGATCCTCCACAGTTCTCTCTGGGGTTCCCATGTTAATAAATTCTGGCTCGAAAAGCTTTAACGTGCCCCTTTATGAAAAGGGGTCTGCATAACTCAGAATGGTTTAGAAAAAGGTCTTTTAGGCCATAAGCTTTGAAACTTTCCTTGATTTCACGAAGGAGAGTAATTTTCTGCTGACAATGCAAACAACAATAGAGCCAATGATGTCATCTATCATATCCTTCTTGATTAGGCCAGTATAACCATGATCAATAACGTCATTAGTAATTGAGATCACCCTTGATTTTATCAATCTGTTCCCTCTCTGTTGATGTCAGGTGACATTCTTTATCAAGACTTCTGAGGTCAACATTTGGATTCACTAACATGTTGTAAATGGAATTCTCTAAGGAGCATGGTGGAGGCCCACTTTGTGCAAGACTGGCGGCAATCTTTCTTACTGCTCTAAAATTCCCATTCTGAATGAAGAGTGTTGAATGTATTAGACTTCCATTTGGAAACAATCTTTGCAATATCATTAATCACATTGGCCAGAAATTCTCTAGACAATGCACCAGTGTCTATTCCTTCTTCTCCTAAGAACTTAATGCAAAGTTTGTACTCCACAGGCTTCTTTTTACGTTCACATTGCCACAACTGAACCAAACGTTTTAGACTGATCCCTCTGCCCATTGTCAAATAGAGGTGGCAATATTTAATAACTTTCTTTTGCAAGACTTTCACAATTGATGCAGGGTGAAACACAGCATCATCTGGGGTAGGTACAATGACACACATCCCCCGTATCATCTTCTCCTTGTCAATGCTATTGTGCAAAGCTAGAGTCATACCATGGTCACTTCTTATCTGAGCGCTGTTAGTTTCTTAATGATCTTTAGAATGGCTTTCTTGCTCAGGGGAGTGTCCATTGGTCCCCTGTACTTAGGGCTTATTGCTTGAGAAATAAAAGTTGTGGTGAAAAAAATTGAGTGGGTAAAATTGAAATTCCTGAGAATAACTTGAAATTGCCGTAATTAAAATTGAAATTGCTGTTAATTTTTAGTTGTCGTCAAATTTCATGTTTCCTTTAGGGACTGTACAATAATTATCTGGAGGCTGCCGCTTGTAGGAATTCCTTATTAACATGAATTTGATGATTACTTGTGGTCAACTCCACTGAGCATGATAATTAAAGTCTCATACGCTGTATGACCTTCATAGCTTCATAGCCATTCATATTCAAATCACATGCAAATCACTCTATCTTAAAAACCGGCTTGCAGTCGGCTGTAAAGTTTTTGTAGGCGTGTGTATACAGTTTACTTTTGCCATTTATTTCCGCTTTTCATTATGAGTGGGCAAAACTGAGGTAAGAAAATTATAAATGTTATTATTTATCCGGGTAAGATATTCATTCTAAAATTGCAAAGAACCACCTTTATTCCTGGTTAACCTTGCAATTCTCTGCGTGCTAAACCATCAGCACAAACACCTATTCCATATATTTGCTTCTTTTGAGGTTAAAGATTAGTCGCTGTTCTTTAAATTTTGTATAATTTCTGTAAACAACTTTTTTTTCGATAAAGTTATAAGCTTAAGGTTAATGCTGAAGAAAATAAAAGCTTATGTTAAGCTTAGTAGAAGAAGACTGATTTGGAAAGCTGGCAAACATCAAATTAACGTTGAAAACAATGGTGCTGTAGTTTATGTTGGGAGCTCTCTGACAGTGCACAGTCCTTTTTGGTTCAGAAATTGTGACTGTGTGCTAAATTTTCCATTCATCTATGATTATTCAAATCAGTACAACCAAATTAATTGAAAGAAAAGGAAAATGTACATTATTTCCATCATTTCCCTGTTCAAAACCAAGACAAATTCCTCACAGACTTGTACATTGTATCCAGATAACTAGTTCTCTTGGTGCATGTAAAATCATATAGGTAATAGCCAAAAGAAAAAAAAAACGCCAACATACCTGGCAATTTGTTTATTGACCGTGATATAAGCTCTATGTTGGAAACCAACATTTCTATCTCGTCTTGTAGGCAAAGGCCGGCAGTATCCTTCAAAATTTCTGCTTCTACAAACAAAAAGATCTTCATTAAATTTTTTGACATGTTGATATCCCTTAACATAACAGGTAGTAAATGTTAAATAAATAACTTACGATTTAAATTTGGAGTTCACAGAGCACATAATCATGAAAAAAAACTTTCCTTACCCTGAGCTTGGCTGGTGACCTCGTTTTTCCATTCATCTGCATGGAATTCACTCCGCGGTGCATAGTAAGAATTAAGGGCATCATCAAACTCCCACCTTGATGCATTCTGCATCTCAATAGCCTGTTTCAACAAGTCAAATCTAACATATCTTTAACAAATGCATAAACTGTGATAATTATGATACTATTTAGTTAATGTGTTCAAGGGACAGAAAATGATCAGATGTGAAGTGGCTGGTCAGTAGCAATAAATTAACAAAGCTATTTTAAGCATACTAAGACTATTAAACATAAAAATTTTAAGAAGAACAGTTAAATGGTAATATACCCTTAACATGAAAACTCACTTAGGAAGTAAAAGGATTGAACCTTTTTTTCAATTTATGATGAATGTTAGCATGGCAAATTTGATATGAATAAACCAACAACACCAACAACAAATATTCATTAGATACTCATGCGTAGATAACATTTCAATTTCCAATTGGCCCTCCACTGAGCAAGGTCTCCCACTGTGGCACCATATTTCATCAATCTAAAGAGAAATGCTCGCAATACACCACGACAAAATGCTTGGAAAGCAGCCGTCCATAGAGTACTAAAGTGATGACGTCGTAAAAATGAAATTACTGAAATTATGGGATTTTTCAGGATATTCTGAAAGAACAATGCTCAAGAGACCTACTTGCCAAAAATGAGCATTTTTGGGCAAATTGTCTCTGAGATCGTAGCCCAGTTATGCTTAGATAACTCCAAACAAACCCGTCTAAATTTGGTTTTCTTTTACTTGTAATAAATATCCCCTGCAGTTTACCGCATACTATCCCTGAGGAAAAATGGGGACTACTTGTAGTCTAGTGGATGGCAGGCTCATTCTTTTGATAATCCCTTATTTTATTGGTGGTGTTCTTTGTGAAAGGAAACAGTTGAACAAAACTGCAAAACCTTGCAGTCCATGTTGAAGACCATTGCCTTTCTAGTATATGGATTTCTAGTATCTACATTTTCTGCTGCTGGGTCATCATGAAAATGCAGCTTGAGAGCAATTCTAAGTAACTGTCATCTCTCTCATCAAGAAAAACTTTGGTGCCAACAGGAGTCCAAACAACATAGTGACATTCTTAGTGGATGTGCAGAACATTTCCAGCATGATTTGAGGGATATGGTTGACAGATACATTTTTGTAAGGAACTGATTTGCCCCCAGGAAAGGACATTTAAATCTCCAGAATTGTTTTCGTTTTCCCATTGAATTCTATGATTCCATCTGGTGAGGAACCAAGCCATGATTGATTTTGGTTTTGCTCATCATTTAAAAGCCAAATCCAGTTTCTCTTACAATAATGTTACATTATCTGTTTTTTCCCTCATAAAATGTGTGGGTAGGTGACAAGAGCACTGTCTTCATTGATAGAACCCATAACATTGCCGAATTTGGTTCATTTCCTGCTTCAGTTACACCATGTAAATCATTACATAAATCATTCCAGTAATCATTCATAGTCTCCACTTCTTCTAAAAATTTACAGAAAAAAGAGAATGAAAGCCATTACCTGTGTATCATTGTACACTGAAAATGTCTTACCCCGCCAATTGGTCTTTAATTTTAGTTGTTTATTCTTAAAAATTGTAAATTCGGCATTGCACTGGAGATGGATTTTTGTCTTCATTGCTGGCTGACATGTTGCTGAGACCCGATGGCGTTACCTGAATATACCTTGACCATTTCCAATTGTCATGTGTTGAACAGTGTTATCGGATAAACATCACAAAAATACGTTCTTTTTCCTTTTCTGGCCAGGCAAAACAATCAATACAAAACACCCCTTGGGTGATGTTTAGGTGATGCAATCTCAGTCGCAGAGACACCAAGGCAAAAGCCATCTCCAACATGCGGAAGGCCAATTTTACAATGTTAAGGAAAACAATTAAAATCATAGTCAGAACAATCGGTAGGGTAAGGCATATGTTCAGTGTACATTTATACATAGGTAGACTATGGCTTTTCATCCTCTTTCTAATGCCTCAATACCAATATGTCTCCAAATTTTAAGAAGAAGCAGTTCGTCAGCATGAAGGTGATAGTTTTTGGTTGTTTTAGGGATTTTAGTCTTTGAAAGGGCATAATTCAACTTCATATCCGTAAAGTGTACTGGAGGTTTCTGGCATTGACGAAATTCTGCTTGGTGTTCTAATCAAACAGCTAGCTGGGGGGAAAGGGGGCGACATATCTTCGTCCATATTCAAATCCATATTTAAAGAGACTTCACAGCTACTACTCTCGCTTAGTGGGTGATACATGTCCTGACGGTTTGTCATGACAAGAATGTTAGGACAATCTTGCCCTTGTGGAACCGTTACCTAAAAATAAAGAATAGAAGGTTTTACTTTAGTTTTTTATTACTACTATTCGTAACATTTTAGGTCAACTACTTCTATATTGACAAATGAACAAAGAAAACTGAAATCAAAACCAAAGAATCAAAAATAATTACAGCCTTACCATGCACTGCTTTGTGATCGGTCTTTGCAGTGAATTTAAAAAAAGCCATGATTACTTCCTGAATTTGGAGTACTTGTGCGATACATATCGCAGAAATTATAGCGAAAAGAAGACAACTCAGAAGTACACAAGAAGAGAACACGTTGCTCGACAAAGCGTAAGCAAAATGACGCTCAAAATCCCACTGATTATACTAAACACCATAAAACTGGTCATTTCATTCACTTGATGGGAGGAAATGGAGCACGTGAGCATAGGACCTTAACATATTTTGTTTACAAATCAAAAATGTGCACCGTACCCAGAAAGACGTCGGATAACATGGGTAGAAAGAGGTAGGTAGGTTGGGTATGTGAGACTCCAAACTTGAATAGCATAATTAAGAAAGGGGTAAATAAGGGAATAGTAAAGCATAAAAATTTTAGGTCTGGAGGGTGATGAATTTAATATATAACCATCCAAGTTATTATTCATTTTGAAACCTGAGGAATAGTTTTCTTTAGTCTCACTAATGCCTAAGACATGAAAAGGAGAATTCATCAATGCAAGTATAGTCTGCAGGTCACCCAAATGGGCATCAAGGCTATTTAAGTTAACATGAAATAAGGAGAAATAAGATGGCGAAGATGATACATGTAAAGCTAATTTGTCAAAATCTGATGGATAATATTTAGTATTTATAGGATTAGGTATATTTGACTCGATATCAGCGATGTTTAGACTTCCCAGGCTAGTAATCTGAGAGATAATATCAAGGGAGGGTAGCAGTTCAATGTCAGAGGGTTTCCTAGAATTCATTAGAATGTTAAATTCAATATCATTCAAAGAACTAAAAGGAAATAAATCAATAGTACATATTTTACAGAAAAATACCTCATTGTTAAGTTTTAAGTGTTTGCAGTCCTTAATGGTCAGACCATTACACTTGCCATGGATCCGCAGATGGCAGATTCCACATTTGACTGCATCATTACAACTTGCTGTTAACTTCTGGCATATGCCACAAGTAAAATGTTTGATTATGTGATACGCTGTTCATTTGCTATCAGATAAAGTGAATAAATCTATATGTTCATACATTTAAGCCATGAGTTGAATCATTCGGTCTGTCTCTGATGAGCTTATCGAGGTAGAAATAAGCAAGTTTACCTTGTGCTTTAGCTTGATTGAGCTGAGGCAGTTGTGCCTTTCTTTTCTCCATTGTCTCCTTGGCTAGGTGTTCAAAAATGTTTAGACCTTCGGGTTTGATTCTCCTTGCCTTTTTGAGAATTGCCTGCTTTGCTTTATAACTAGTAAACTTGAAAACGACCATTCTCGGTTTTGAAGCTCCATCATGCCTCCTGGGAAGAGCTGTGCGATGAGCACGTTCAATTTCTGGAGCAGATTCAAAATCGAGTTTTTATAACTTTCACTTCCGTTTCATCCCATGTTTCATTGTCATCTTTCAGAAATCCTTCAAAGCACAGATTGTTTCATCTTCTAAGTAGACTGTCTTCTTGATATGTTTCTTCGTCGTTGTCTCGATTTTAGAAACGTTATCTTCGATTTACTTGATCTTTTCAGCATGGTCGGTTAAGTCCTTGACTAAAGTCCAGACTAGCTTTTAATTGATCGACATCCTTGACTATGCCATCAATACGCGCACTTATACTGGTAACAACAGAGTCCATTAAGGACTTAATCATACTATGAAGAAGCTCTTGGACACAAGACTCCACCGAATCCACTGGATCACGAATCTCAAAATCTCTGGTTTCTGGAGGTGGCGTGTTGGATTTCTTTTGGTTTTGGCCAGACATCTTGTTAATCAGAATGAAGTAATACTATTAAAGTTTAGACGAATAATAATGAGACCAGATCAGCGAAAAGAGGAGCAGGTCAAGAACACAACGGCCATCTTCCCCAACCGCTGACCATACTCGGCCAAGTAACATGCCCTATAAGTTGAATTGAGAAACCATAACTAGAACTGTCATCTAATGCAGGCCCCTCAGCTCTTAAGTCATACAAGACCTCATACAATGCTTCTTTCAATGTTTCTCTTTCGTGGGGTGTCACTTTTCTCAACTTCACATTATTGCTGTCACTATCCTCAACTGCTGCAAAAGGCAAAGTTTCTGCATCACAACTTTCACCAGCACACTTGCAAATTGACGAACACAAAGAACAGCAGTCATGAGGAGGTTCCAGAGGTTGAATTGTGTAATCCAATGATTTATACGCAGCAACATGAAAACAGCCTTTTAGTACGGACAAAATCTTTGATCTGTTGTTTGCATTGTCCAACTTGTTTCCCATGATAAAATTAATAACAACGACATGTGCTCTCTTCCCATCTCTGCCAGCTCTCCCAGCCTCTTGGTGCTGATCTAAAATCGACCGAGCTGGCCCCCAGTTGATGACAAAACAAACGTCTGGGAAGTTGACACCCATGCAGAGTGCTGTGGTAGCAATAATCAAATGTTTTACACCACAAGACTTGAACTGTTCCGTCACTCTGTCTTTGCTACTTTGCCAGGAATTAGAGTGATAAATTGCTATTAAGCAGTTGTCCATTACAGGCGAACATTTAGGAAAAAATACTTTCTTCCCCAGCTGAGACATAAGATGGTTCAGAACGACGGCAATTTCGTTCATTGCATTACAGAACACAATTGTCTTTGGGGTGTTGATCCCCTTCTTTTTGACAAGGTCAACAAGCCGGTTGAGTTTTTTTAACTGCTGCTCTTTTTTCACTTTTTGGACTGAAAACCGTAAATTTAACCGGTTTGGACTCACATAAATAACTTCTGCAGTTTCTGACAGATTCAGGACTTTTTTTATTGTTTCGCGAGTTGTTGGGTCTGCTGTTCCCGTTAATGCACCAACAGGAATACCTTAAAAGAGAAGTGTTACAATGTATAAGCTTATTGTAAATTATATGGTTCAAAGTCAGATGATCAAGACATTTTGTTGTAGTGCTGTGTTTACTTTGCAGAAAAGTCACTTGGTTTAATTAAAGCAAATGTAGCGTATTTCCTCGAATAATAGCTGGGGGTGATTGTTTTTATTTTTTCGCACCAAAAGGGGTGATTATTGGAGGGAACGTAATTATTTCAGATATTGCTTACTAGAAGTTGTGCCTAATAATAGTATTTTATAATATTTTGTACTATTTCCCCATTACATCAAAAAATAATAACATCAAATAACATTTGGGCTATTGAGGTTATCGATTCTTCAGAGGTAGAAGACACGACTAGGGGAATTCATTTGTAATACCAGTTAGGCATCCTTATTCACTATGAAACTTGAAAAAAAAAATGTGTACGGGTAAAAACCACGGCTTTGTGTCAAAGAAAATCTCCCAAGCATTATAGAAAACGTTACAAAATCCAAAAACTGTTACACTCACCAAAATCGCAATCCGTTTCAATCTGCTTCGTTTTTTGGGGTTATTTGTATGTTTCACTTATTTGGGTGGCAGTTCTCACAATTGAAAAAAATACATTTCCTGACACAAGCTATGAAACAAGTATGCACATCATGTTAAGTGTACCATGCCAAAAAGTTACCGTATATACTTCTGATATGAAAAAGCTTAGGCTTACCTGTTTTACAAAAAAGAACTTAGCATCCCAAGTGGGCATATGGAAAAGCCGGAATCCGGAACCGGAACCCGAACTAAAACCCAAACCCTAACCCGAACCTAAGAAATAAAACTTGGAGACGTTTCTGTCTTTAGAGGGTCACTAACAATTATTGCTTGATCAAGACTTTTCATCCCCACATATTTATTTATCGTTATTATATTTTTTACTGTCGCATTTTTTGCGTAAGGTGCAAAATTTTTCCTCAAGAATTTCATATACGCGTGAGCGTTGCAACTTGAGATCATGATTGACATGAGTACTCCTCCTCCCTTTGCCGCGTTTCCCTCACAATGGATGAAACACGGAGCCCTTTTAAGAAATGAGTAACTTAAGTTCAAGAGAAGGAAATGAATAACACAACGGTCTTAAACATCACATACTAATGATGGCTGTTTTTCGCAGTCAATCGGCTTCTGATTAGTTGTAGTCTTGATCTGTTGAAAATTGCTCGACCTACAGCTGCAGTCACAGTTTATGACTGCTAGGAATAACAGTAGGATGCACTTACCTTTTTTTTGCAAGTAACTTTCCGAATGTGAGTATACCTTTGGTATCACGATCACTGTGCTGAAAATTTCTCAAAACAATGATAACAGAGGACGCCATCTTGAATTTTATTCCCACACAGGTATCGGGAACTGGTTTCAGTGCTTCCCAGTTTACCCTGGTCTCAATTTAAGTTCCAGTTCCGTTTCCCTTTCCGGCTCTGGTTCCGGATTCCAGATTCCTGCTTTTCCATACGCCCATCCCAAGTTCTCTGAATGATGCACGGAAGGCATCTGTTTTTCCCTTTCTTGAAGACCTGAGTTGAAACGAGAGAAGGAAGGTCGACCAATTCAATGTGAGCTAACCCTTGTCACAAGAAAACGCATCTAAACATGTCGCTTGAAAGAACAAAAACAAAAATATACAAACCTTTGACCGGTCCAAGTCTCCACAGTGTGGGATTCGTCAACCACAATCGCACAAAGATGCTGGTGAAAGGGTGAATCGGTCTTCGTTAGTCAAGAAAGGAAGGGCTTTGACGGCAGAACCGCAAATGATCTGGTATTTTCCGCTTGAGATGTCATCCAAGCGGCAGTTTCCAAGAGCAACTGCTTTCAAACCTAGCGAAGTGGCTTCTGCCAACTGGTCCTGAATTATACTTTTAGGGGACAAATGACCAAAACACACGAGGCCTTCCCAGTTAAACATTCAACCACTCAAACAAGGAGCTGAAAAATCAGGCTTTTTCCAAATCCAGTAGGCGGCACTGCGAGCAAATCTTCTCCTTATTTCACTGTAGAAATCGCTCTGACTTGTTCAGTGCGTAATACACGCGACATTCCAAGCCGCTCCAATTCTAAAAAATTTTCTTCGAGAGCAGAGTTAATATTCGAATTTTGGTCTGCCTTTTTCTGAATTCAGAATAATTGTTTGCCGCAGTTGCATGCAAACTAATGCGGAATAAACAATATAGACTTACAGTTGATTGACAGGCACCAATCTACTCCCCCAAGCCACACCAATCAGGAGCTCCATTTGCCAGCGTACGGAGTTGCTGTCTATACACTCCGTGTGACCTTTCGTCTTTCCTTTGTGGTTTGCCACTTTTTCAGAGCCATTGTAATGACATGGTTTGCCTCAGGACTGTTGATGCTGATATGCATCAATAAATTGAGCATTCTGTTTTCCAGAGAGTCCCAAGGTCTTGTCTTTATTCTTTTCACAGTACACTCTCTTCCCCTGCCTTGGGACGCTGTTAATATGTGGACCAGTTAGCAATATCACATCTCTCATGAAAGGCCCTTTTCCTTTACTGCAAAATGGGTTGTGTCCAGAAGTGGTAAATTGCCTTCCAAAGCTAGGCATGTAGGAACGGCTGGAAGAGATAGAACTTCCAGAGGAACCA
>OZ037995.1:26701403-26718903 GCA_964035705.1 Porites rus
CACTTTGCTCAACCGTGGTGCATCTTGTGCAACAAATTGTTTCAAAGATCACAGCGTCATTTTGCATACACGTGCGTATAAGGATAAAAAATCGTCAAAGGATCGCAAAAGGTTCACCAAAAGATATACCTTGTACATGGTCACTTGCAGTCCACTAAATAGCACAAAAATAATCGCACAATAAACGAATACCAAGCGGCATAGCAAAACACGTCATGTGCCAGGTGAGAGTGGCAGAAAGCACACACAATGATGTATCAAGAAGCAATGGAAGGTTGAATGCAGAATTATACTGTTTTGTCATGAAGTTACATGGAATATAATAGAGACAAGAAAGGACACATACCCATAAAATATCAAAAATGCAGCGAAAACACCTCTTCCAGGCTTGTTCATCACTTTCATTCTCCTTCGTAAATCTCTGAATGAGACCCAAAGGATCTGTCTGGAAACTAATTGGCAAACATATTACGTTAACCAAAGCAAAAATCCTCAAAATCTCCAAAACTAACGAAACTGTATTAAGGAAATTTACTAACCCCTCTGTTTGAATTCTTCATTCAGCTCCTGAACCGCAAGATCCACTGCCATTGCTATGCATGCCAGACAGAAATAGGCATATCAGGTAACAACTTTATACCAACAAGCTGTCACTAGGTCTATCCCTAGGGAGTTAGATTGCCAGATAAACATGCTTTGGACGCAGTCTCTCACTCATATCTTGTTTAATTTTTGGTATCTCAACCTCTAATTTTGCATGAAAAATTCCTATTGCCATCATTTTTGAACTGAGAAAAAAATGACAGCGATGGGAGATCACATAAGCCTCCAGGAATACTTTAAGACAGAAATTGAATAGTAAATGATCTTTGGAAAACGTCTTCTGATAAACAAATTGTCTTTAGAAAATGAGGAAATAACAAAAGGTAAATCAACGTAGCTGAGTCGTAACTATGAACAGTTGTTGCAAATCCATGCCATGTGTCAAGATCACGCTTGATAATGATGGGACATCTAGCTTACCAGCCGCCTTTAATTTATCTGAATCAGTTGAATGAACAGGTGTTAACCTACCTGCAAAAGTGGGAACATGATGCGGAAGATCACCAAGAACTGAGCAAGGCTGAGAGAGCAAAATGCTTTTTAACCTACAAGCTTAGATCTGATATTTCCTCAGTGATAATTGGTTTCCAAGAAGTATGCAAAATGGCCTTTTGACGATTTCCCTGGGTCTGCTATATGACCATTGCACACAAACAGCAATTTGGTTGAAAACCTTTTCTGCCAAGAAAGGGGCCACAATGGGCAAACTTCAAACCCAACATATGCCCAGTATGGCCCAACTATGAATAGTATCCTGCTTGGCCAGACAACTACAACCAACTGCAGTAACACTGGCTCAGTCGAGAACCTAACATTCTTTAAAATAAAATAAATTTTAAATGAATTTTCACCCCCAGAGTAAGCGATTTGTTATTATTAGGTGTTCACAGTTTTTGATTCTGTGGATGAAATCATATTCTGTTACCACTCAAATGGATTTTCTTTTTCAATATTAATTTTTACATGGCACTATCTGTCTTGTGCCTTTGTCTTCCAGCATTTTACTGAATGAAATTTGGGAATTTTTGTCAATTTTTGGCTACCCCTGGGAGTGAAAGGGTTAAAGTTAATTAAGTCAGCGCATTACATATAATGGAGAAATTTTATGAGGGGGTACAAGTGTCTCATTCGCCATGTTTACAAACTAAGCATAAATCCTAATTACGAGACCATTGAACTCTTTCATAGAGTAACATAGAGCACTACTTAGCTAACCTGCATGTTAGTTTTCCTTTGTTCTATTCAAGATTTTCATTAAGTTAAGTTGCTTCAAGAAAAGTTGAAGTTTAGGTCACTATTGATGTTCTTCATGCCAGGTTATTATAGCTTTCAAAGTTGTGTTTAACTAACAGCGCATTGATATGCTTTGGATATATGGCTTCATTTGCCAGTTGGTCATTTCGCAGAATGTCTTCTTCTCTTGTTGGTTTAAACTGCTTTCTACTTGGTGCATATGACGCACTTTCCCCCGTAGGATTGTTGGTTCGTGTGAGAGAAATTCATATAAAGCAGTTTGTAAGACATTTGAAAGAGTGCAATTTGGATAATAGAATTATTTGCTTATTGAATAGCAGATGAATATATCAGACATAAATGCAGTAAGGGTTCCACAATAAACGTAGCTGAACCATTGAAGATTTTCTTTCATGTCTCTGGGTAATGGAAATAGCTACAAAATTTGAAAAAAAATATGTACATAACATACAGATGCACAGCTTTGTACTTACCCTGCAATGGTACAGAAGATGTGTCACTTTGTGCTGTGATGGTTGTCACAGTAGCCACAGGCAAGAGAGGCAGGATGGTTACATTACTGGCAGAAACTGTAAAAATATGTGTAATTTTGTGTAAATAATACAATCATGAAACATCAATACAAAAATAATTTCAAAAGCAGTGTTACAAGCAAAGGAGGAAGCATTTAGGGCAGGAATGTTCACTTATGATGGAGAAGTGCTATTTTGTGAAGCTGTTGCAACCACTTTAAACAATATTCACTGCTGTAATTGAAATGTATTCCTTGTACATTGTTCAATAAAAAACAATATTCAGTCAAGAGGTTTGCAAATACTCAATTGAAGGGATGTATGGAATGTGGTCATAAGTTACCAACTACTTATCTGTTGTCAACTTGTCCCTTCAAC
The DNA here is from genome assembly GCA_964035705.1 of Porites rus. Taxonomy (NCBI): domain Eukaryota; kingdom Metazoa; phylum Cnidaria; class Anthozoa; order Scleractinia; family Poritidae; genus Porites; species Porites rus. The sequence continues at coordinate 26,704,151 of OZ037995.1, forward strand.
ACAACATCAACAACAGTAATATTATTTACTAGTAGTTGATTTAAACCAAAGCCACTGTTAGCCAATGGTAATTTCCAATTCAAAAAACTTTTTTTTATGGAAAGAGCCACTTTGGGATTTTATAGAGCTGTGCCAGAAAAGAAAACTATAGGAAAAAAGCTTCAATGCCTTTACCACAAAACTACTGTCGGCCACTGTTTTCTCTGTTCACTTGTGTATAACAAAAAATCAGAGAGCGATTCAATTCAGTAACAACCAGGACAATTATTATTCCGTGTACTTTGACTATACAAGCTTCTTTAACAAGATTATTTTAAGACGTTTACTGGTAATAAACAGTTTCATACACCTTGTAAGGTTGTTGAAGGATACCCTTGTGGGTTGGGTTCCTGGCAGTTGCAGCTCTTGCAGAGGGTCCTGGTTGATGTCCCTGTGCTGAGTCATCCAAGGTATCTGGATGCAGTATATGTTCTGACGCTTGAGTTTTTTCCACAAGTTTTTCTGACAGTTTTGCCTTAGTGTCAGACTGCCCAAAAGAAACACCATATGCCTTGCATATCATTTCCACCTCACTCTTTGTGTAAACTGTGCTTTGGAAAATTTTTTCTTGCTGCACCAGCATTGCTTGCAGACGTTGATGGGAACTCTGCTTGTTGGCTGAAGAGTCTTCCTTGATGGATGCTATTGTCACCTTACTTGAAACTAAATCTTTCTTCTTCCTTTCAGCCACCTTCTTGTGGTGTGCTTCAGTCTTGTGAAGTTGAAAGTCTCTACGAAAGTCACGCATGAACTCTCCAATTCCCATCTTCACATAACGAGTAACAACATCCTTAAATAGTTTAACCACCAGGTTATCTACATCAGCTGCAGGACCGAAACAGTCAGTGGCAGAAAACATTACTTTCCACTTTTCCAAGAGCTGGCTATTTGCAAAAATAGTTGCCAGTCCATTTTCAACTAGGTTTTCTTGATGCACGGCCATCATTTTGCTGTTAAAGAGATTAACTCTCTGTTGCTCTAAGTCAAGGACGCACTCAAAGAGATTGTCTGAAATGTGCACGAGTGTCCCTTTCTCGTACTTCTTTGGCAAAGTGACATCTAATGTCTCGTTATACCTTAAACACTGCTTAGCAGTACTGCTTGACCACATGAGCTGTGCCAACAGTTGAGCCTTTAAATACTCTGCTCTGGCTTTGACTCGAACATCAGCATCGGGAGAATGAATGTGAGCATTGAAGTATTTCGACATACATGCTTCACTTTCGCAATAGTGGCTTTCTAATATGATACAAAATGTTATTATTAATAAAAAGCTACAAAGATTCCCCGGCTGATGTTTGTTTGCTTTGCCACACACTGACTAAAGTGCTCAGGGAGGATTACTAAAAGATTTGAATCTTTTAAAAACGTGAACTTTGGATACTACTTTAAAAAAAACAAAGTATACATACAGTTCCAACATTCCCTTCATCTTACAGAAAGCTCTTTAGTGTAGCCATTTTTTTTTTGGTATTTTATTTATTTTCTTTTTACAGGTATAGTACAAACAACATACAGATTGAAACATACAAACATTACAAAATTTACAACAACTACCTTAATTACAAAAAAAAAAACAAAAAACAAACAAACAAAAAACAAAAAAACAAAAAAACAAAAAAAGAAAATAGAATAAATAAATAAAAAGCTACGCTGCACTACACTACGAGGCTTACATAACTTATTCGACTTGAACTTAAAATACAGAGTAATACAGGGAGTATTAGAAAAACGAAGTTTGGATAACTACTGTTGTATTAATGGGAGTAACAGCTTCCATTTTTTATCATGGAAATGGATTTTGTTGTTTCTTTTCGCGATAAAACGTTCGGTTTGAAACGTTTTTTTAAATTTATCGACTAACAGACTTACACATAAACAGCCCTTATTTAACTTACAGCGGTAAATAAAATATTTGCTTTCAAGAATGATGTAATTGACTAGAATGCTTATATCATCTGTATCTAAGATCCCAAAAAGGACATTCATGATATCAAACCTAATAGTTATATTAAAAGAATCAAGTACAGACTTTAAATCATTCCAAAACATGCTTACTTTTGTACAATGGAAAAAGAGATGTTCTATGGTCTCCAACTCCTTTTCACAAAAATCGCACAAGGGAGAATCTACTTTTTTGCACTTAAACAGCATCTTGTTCGTGTATAAGATCCTGTTTAATATCTTATATTGGAATTCTCTTAATTTAGTATCCAATGTTGTTTTGAAGGGCAGTAAATATATCTTTTCCCAGTCCAACTGAAATGTGTGTGTGCTGAAAGCTTCGTTATATTTCCTTTGCGCAGTTGGTATACTGGATATCTTAGAAACAAAACTGTCATATAATGACTTTGATTTAAGATTTTGGAAATTGACTTTTTTCCCTTCAATACGTAACTTGAAATCAGTTTGGATTAGATCATGAGTTTGTGAAGAGATAGAGTTTTTATTTGTTTTTAATATTTTGCGCCATTCTTCAGGAAAAGCATTGAAGAGACTGAAAAGTAGAAAATGTTCAACTGGTGAGAGAGTTGAATATAATGGTTCCTTGTTCGACTTGAAACCTCCCCACGTGTCGTAGAGGTCTCCAATTTTTACAATTCCAAGATTAATCAGCCTACTGTTATAGACTGACTTTGATTCAATGCAAATGAACTGGTTGTTCCATATGACCTGATTTGCTATTTCAGAGGATGAGAAGGGGTTGTCTTCATTTAAAAGGGTCCACGCCACAATGCATTCTTTGTAAAATTCTGGAAGAGTTACCGGTAGCTTAGTGTAGTTAAAATTGCAATGAAACAAGAATTTTCCCCCTACTTTCTTAAGATAAAAATCCAGAAAAAACTTCCAGCCAGCGGGGTCAATGGAGAGATATCTCTTAATACAAATTATTCTTTGGGCAGAGATCATTGACTCAATGTTGGGCATTTTCAAGCCTCCTTTATCAGTAGGGTTAATAAAAGCTCTGCGCTTTACTTTATCTTTTCCCTTCCAAACAAAGGAATATAGCAAAGTATTTATTTTTTTGATAAACTCTTCTTTATTTGAAATGAGAACAACCCTGTATAAAATCTTTGGTATGGCGAAAGACTTGATCACTTGAATTTTTCCAAGTAGTGTAAGACCTCTCCAGCTCCAGCCCTTCAGCAATCCCCTCAGAGATTTCTCGATTGATTCAAAGTTAAGCTTATAAAACAGTGCGTGATTAAAGGTGAAATGAACCCCTAGGATCTTTATGGCCTTACTTATTTCATTAACACCTAGTTCTGTGCTGTTTACTTCCATATTTCCTAGTAGAAGAATTTCCGTTTTGTCGTGATTGACCTTCAATCCGGAGTATGTACTAAACAGAGCGATAGTATCAAAAAGGGTGCGATGCGAAAATTTGTCCCTAACAAATGATGTCATATCATCAGCGAATGTAACTAATTTGATTTCGGAACCACCCACCTCAATACCCTTAATTTGATCGTTATTACGTATGGATAATGCCAATAATTCAAGTACTATTATGAAAAGAGATGGCGACAGTGGGTCGCCCTGGCGAACACCCCGTTTAACATTGAAAGGGGGGGGTGGAAAAACCATTATTGAAAACACAACTTGATATATTATTATAAAACGTCTTGATCCACCCCAAGAAGGATTCTCCAAAGCCAAAGAACTCTAGCGATTTGTGGAGGAAGTTCCAATTTAGAGAATCGAAGGCTTTCTCAAAATCAATTGCGGTCATTATACCTTGGTAGTCTCACATTTTAGTAAATTCCAATACATCGGTTATCGTACGAGTTGCATCAAAAATTGTTCGTCCTTTTACAAAGGCATTCTGGTCATAATGGATAATATGTGGTAGGACATTTTCTAGCCTTTTAGCGATAGCTTTTGAGCCAATTTTAACATCAACATTTACCAGAGAAATCGGTCTCCAGTTTTTTATCCATCTCCTATCTTTGTCCTTTTTCTCAATTAAAGTTATTACGGCCTGCTTTTGCGAATGTGATAATTCACCATGAAAATACGCATAATTTAATGAGTCCACTAGAAATATTCCGATTTCTGTCCAGAAGAACAAGAAAATTTCTTGCTATTAGGATTACGGATTCTCCAGATGTCAACTAAATCATAATTCAGCATAATGTCCTCCACACACTTAACTGAGTCTTTTAACACAGGGTTTCCACCCGAACAATCTAGGTCTGGGTCCATAGTTACGTTCCAATCCCCTCCTAATATAATTTTGTAGTCAAAATCATTGTATCCCTCATCATAGATAAGCTCAGACAATGTTTGGAAGAACAACGATTGCTTAGTGGTGGTATTGGGAGCGTAAATATTTATCAGAAGGAATGGAACATCTTGAATAGTTGTCTCTAAAATGAGGTACCTCCCATCCTCATCTGATCGAATTGATTTCAATTTGAAGTCAAAGGATTTACGTATAAGGATTGCGACCCCACGACTATGGTTAGAGCCATGAGCAAAGTAAATGTCCCCGGACCACTGCTTTTTCCATTGATTTTCAATCTCTTCAGTGCTGTAAGTTTCCTGCAGAAAGCAGATGTCTGAATTTTGCTTGTATAGCCAGTTGAAAATGGACTTACGTTTTTCAAAAGAACGGATACCCCAAACGTTCAGCGAAAGAGTTTTAAACTTTAAGTTGTTGAAATCCATTGAAATTTGCATACGTGTAGTGGAAAAAAGACAACAACAGTAGCTGTTATTCCCAGAAGGGTCACTGTTACTCGAACAATTAACGCATTCCTGATTTTGTCAAGTGCAAACTGAATAAATATAGAATAACATACATAACAAAACAAAAGAAACGAGATGAAAAATGTAGCCAGTGTAAAGAATTAAACTGTTGAAGCTACGCCTGGACGAGATCAAGTGTTATACTTTTGTTTAAATCGAACTTCAGAAGAGAACTAAGGAATATGCTAATCGATAGCTCCCAATAGAAACGAAAAAAATAAGAAGTGAACTACTTCCTGCGAATTCTAAAAATAAATAACCTGGAACCTATTTATTTATGATTTTACCTCCACACCGTCAATAAAGAGTTTATAGGGTTCCGTTCTACTGAAGGCTGCCCTTTTTCTCGATCTTTAAAGCGAAGACAGCGTGCTATGATGGCCCTGGGTTTTCTTGTGTTTCGGTCCTTTTTACCGACGCGGTGGACTCTTTGGAACTCAATAGATTGGGCGTTTTCCACATTTAACTCTTTCTTCAAGAAAGCTTTCAAAACGGGTTCAGTATTCTCTTCCCCTTCGATTTCTGGAATGCCGTAGAAACGAAGATTTTCGCGGCGGCTGTACACTTCATAATTTAAGAGTTGGAGACGCAAGTGATCCAACTCCTGTCGTGACTTCTCTTCGTCATCTCGGAGTTTTCTCTTACTGGTTTCCACTTCATCATTCAGGAATTTTACGCTTGTTTTAAGCGTATTTGTTTCTTCGACTGTATTTCGTACGTCTTCCTTTAAGCGGTGGAATTCGCTTTGAAGGTTTGCGACCGTTTGATTTATTCGATCCACAGAGTCCTGTAAAACATTTATTTGTGTGCCGATATTTTCCAGTTGACTTAACTTTGATAATATTAGGTCCACTTTGGAGGCGAAATCTTGTGCCATATTGAGGGCAGACAGAACTTCGTCTTCAGAATCGTTCTTCGACTTTGGTGGCGATACAATGGCGGGTGGAGCGTTCGCTTGGCCTTCTTTCACACTCTCTTTCAACCGCTTCGTTTCGGGGGAAATGGTCTCGCTGGTCGGTGAATTACTCCCTCTCGTTTTCCGTTTAAACAGAGATGAAAGTGGCGATGAAAATTCCATAAAAAATATCAGAACGCATGGAAGAGTGCAACAAAAGTTACGGAGCTAACAATCACACGTCCTTACTCAGTCATGCTCAGTCTCAGTCTCCGTGTGTAGCCATTTTTGCTTTGTTCGTCCTTTGCAATACTGAACGGCTTAAAAACACTTAATATCAGTTCGCTGAAAACAAAAACAAGCCTATCAGGAAATTATTGAGATGTGTTATTGTCGGAGGTTGTTTGCTTCAAACGTTTCTGAGGCTTCTTCGATTCCCTCAGACTTTCTCTGCATTTAAGATTTATTGTGTTGTTTATCTCCCTAGCCACATCGTCACTAATTTCCACACCCAGAATTGGAGGAAACGCATGAAGCACTAATCCTGCAACAACAAAAAAATCATACACTTTTTGTTACTTCGTACTCATTCTATAAATTCAGTCAAATGGGATAATTACTTCTCTTGAATGATTTTCACGATATCTTTTGTATGCGTATAGTTGTAGTAGCATTTCCCCTTGGAAATTTGTCATTGTTTCTAAGCTTTGCGTGAATGATGCATATCGAAATCCAACCTTAACGACAAATTATTTTTGAGATCATAAACACGTCGTAGAAAACCTGAACAAATTAGTCTCAGTGAGGAAACAGAATGTTTCTTTTTTCCATTTTTCTACCTTTAAATGCTTTTGAATAGGTATACATACCAAACAAAGCATTTTATCGACTTCGTTCATCCGATGTATAACAGTGGTCTTATTAGAATGGCTTTCTCCGGGTCCCTTTTCATAAACAGGGTCGATATAATTATGTTGATTTGTCAATACTCACGTTTGACGAGTCCAGCCTTGTATTCATCAAGCTTGTCTTTGCCTGCGTTGCCACTTAAGTTACAAGAAGCAAGTTCATCTGCACTAAAAATCTCCTCCAAACATTTCCTGGTGTACTTCTTTCTCGAAGGCGCTTTTTGTTGATATTTCTTTAGGTTACAGGCAGTCTCTTTCCGCAGATTGGAAACGATGGGGGAAATGCTTGATAACGGTTGTAGACGACGATTTGGTGTTACCGGTGTTGACTGCAATGTATCGTCGAGTGCTCAGGATTCTGGTTGGAAAGACTGTATCGGCTGTGAGACGGATGATGCTTGTTGAAGTGGACGTAGATGCTATTATGGGCTGACTCTGTGTGTGGGGACTGTGGACTGTAGACTGTGGAGATGCTGACCGGATCGGTAATTGAACATTAGGAATGTTGTAATTTGGGGGTTGGCTGCGAGGATCATTGACAGATAAAGGGACCAGGCAAATTCCAGCTTCTATGGCCGCTAATCTAGCTTCTATTGCAGTCACCAAACTGAATAAAAGATCTGCTTCTTATGTAGGCCTTCCACCCAATCTTTCGTTGTTTTCACATCCTAAGTAAGACGTTCAGATTGGTATTATGCGTTTCCTTAACCATTTCTAAAGCCTTAAATAAAACAAGGTCTTGCACTTAATAGTACTCTCGATTGGTGCAAATCAGTGCTCATCCGAAATTGGTATGATTACATGCTGCATGTACTAATAAAGAAAGAAAAGTGTCCCTAAAATGATAACTCTGTGAAGATGCGAAGGATCTGGGGACATGAATAGCCCGAATTTGAAGTGTACTTCCCTAAAACATACAACAGCAAAGAGAAAACTAAGACCTGGCAAATTTTTGTCTGTGAGACGTCTTGTTAATTTATCTTATCATTCAGGGAATATGTTAGATCAATTCCGCTTGAACATGGAACAACTACAATCAAAACGTGAAGATTACAAAGTACTTGAATAATAATTATTTAGAAACTATTATTATAGAAATTATTCATTCTCCCATATTCCAGTGAAGTCATAGTTATAGACGTCCTCGTCGTCGCTGATATTTTGAGGCTGCTGGTCTTCATTTGTAACATCTGATAATGATGATGATGAGCTCTCGCGACAGCATTTCACAAAGGTGTCAGGCTTCTTCAGTTTCTCACTTTGTGGGCCAGCAACATCTTTGCGCTTGCATGCCCCGGGTTTTGAACTGCCAACTTCTGGTTTCGTCACCAATTCGTTGCCTTGGCCGACACGGGTGCCATGGATTGTTTTTGCTGCAGTTTTTTCTTTCAAATTTCTCTCTTGAAAAGTTAAAATGTTCTGATTTCGCTTTGAGATATATTCTCTGTACTGTGTTGCTGGGTAAAGGTTTTTGTAGAACCTTGTGACATGGGGCGAGATAATACAATACAATACAATACAATAGTTTATTGACACTCCCCTGGTGGGGCTTTTCAGCGATGCGACTACTAATTAAGATAAGAGAAGTAGTTAACAATTCAATTAAAAAGGAAAGAGTGCGGTGAACAAAAGCAATATAAACATAGCTGTTTAAGAGTTAATCGAAAAATAAATATTCTCACTATGTACTATACAATATGCATATTTTTAAGTTAAAATTATAATAAAAGATACTAGTAAGATACTAAAATACTACCATAACGTGCTATTTAAAAAGTCAGTAATCAATTTATTTTTCAAATAAAATTTAAAAGTAGAAATCGATTTTGCAGTTTTAAGAGTACTGTCTAGATTGTTCCAAATGTGCACCATAGGGTAGTGGAATGTTCTCTGTCCGGTACTCGACTTATACAAGGGGATGTTTAATAATTGGCAACTTCGGGTCACGCGCCCGGTGACCGCAATTCTTGTTGTAAATTGATCGCTGAGGTAATGTGGAGCTTGACCAGTCATGCATTTAAATGCCATGAGAGCGTCACGGACGAACAGCTTTTGTTTAATTGGAAACCAACGTAGATCTCTTAGTGCCGGGGTTATATGATCAAATTTTCTGGTACCTGTAATAATGCGCGCGGCAAAGTTCTGCACTGACTGTAGTCTACAGATATTTTTGTTCGAGGTGTTCGACCTCACTGTGGAACAGTACAGTAATTTGCTAAAGACTAGGGCATTTATTACTGTCACCAGTTGGTTACGGTCAAGAACATGTTTAACCCGCCTGATTTGTGCGAGGCTTGACATACAAGATGACGTAGTTTTTAAAACATGGTCATCAAACCTCAGTTGCGGATCTAGAACAACCCCAAGATGTTTGGCCGAAGATGTAAGAGCGAGATCTTTTCCTAGAAGAGATATTTTGAAGTCGGGGAGTTTGGCAAGTAGTTGTCAGCTTCCAAAGACTACGAGTTTTGTTTTGTCAGGATTTAAAGGTAGAAAATTGTTGAAACACCAATCTCGTAAAAAGAAGGTCGCTATTTAGATTGTTCATAGCAGTCGGACAATCACGCATCTTAAAAGAAATCTGAAGTTTAGTGTCATCTACGTAACATTGCGTTAAACAGTTTCTAGGAACAGAAGGTAAGTCGTTAATGTAAATACTAAAAAGAAGCGGCCCAAGAATGCTTCCTTGAGGAACACCACTATTTAAACGCAACAAATTCGAGAGGGTCGAGTTAATACGCACGACTTGGTGTCTGTTGGTCAGGTAGCTAGTAAACCACGCGAGAGCGTATTTAGAAATACCGAGATGTAGTTTTGAAAGGAGAATATCATGATTTATACTGTCAAATGCCTTACTCATGTCCAACAAAACCATAGCAGAGAGTTCCTGCTTATCCATGCCAGTCAAGATAGCATCTGTGGAGCGGATAAGTGCCGTTTCTGTGGAATAAAATTTCTTATTTCCACTTTGTTTTGGAGAAAGACGGTTGTTTGTTGTTAAATATGCCGTCAGCTGGTTCAACGCAATTTTTTCACACACCTTTAACAATACTGGTAATAACGAGATCGGTCTGTTATTACAAGGTTGTTCGTGATCTCCCTCCTTTGAAATAGGTGTTACTTCTGCTTGTTTCCATCCTCCAGGGAACACGCCACTTGTAAGAGAGGCATTGATGACGTGAGTAATCGGCGACAAAATAACTGACAGTCCATCCTTGATTACACGTGCAGAAATTTTGTCGAAGCCCGGTGCTTTGTTTGATCGTAACAATGCGATGATCTGTTCAACTTGCGTACAATTAACAGAATGGAAAGAAAATTGTTCAGACAATGGATAGTGCGTAGGGACAAAGTTTGTTTTCGTAAGATCGTAATTACATTCAGAGGCAAGTGCTTTGGTTTTGTCAACAGTGGTTCGGCCAACTGAGGTAAAAAATTCATTAAAGGAGTTTGCAACAGATTCTTCGTCCTGATTATATACCAAACGACTTGACGATTTCCTAGGAAGGATGGATCTTATGGTTTTCCACAAGTTACCCGAAGAATTTTGGTTATTTGCGATCTGATCCCGAACAAACTCTCTTTCGGCTATTTTGATTTCACGTTTAACCTCTCGTTTATAATTCCTGAATCCCGCCCAGGCAAGAGGGTCGTTAGATCTATGCGCCAGTTTCTTCCATTTGTCTCTTGTTCTCATTAACTCACGTATTTCAGGCGTAATAAATGGGTTGGGACGGCTACGAATTTTGACCTTTTTGACAGGTGCGTGTTGATCTAAGATTTGCTCAAAAAGCTGGTGAAAGGCATAGAGGCAGTCGTCAACATCCTCAAACGTTTCGATTATATGCCAGGGGACCTCTGAAAGGTCACGGGCAAATACTTCCGGTTTATAGTTCTTGTAGCTCCTAGTTAGAATGTATGTTGGTTTGGGACGGCCCTTTTTCATGTTCAAAACAACAAGTATTAGTTCATGGTCGCTTATTGAGGAAGGAGAAACTTTTGCTTCCTTCACTAAATTAGCATTTGAGACCAAGGCGACATCAATCAGTGATTCCGTGGACTCTGTAATCCTCGTTGGGTGACTGATAACTTGCGATAGATTGAAAGAAGAGCAAAAACTCACGAGGGTTTGTGCCAGTGGGTCTTGCAAAGACAATAAGAGTGAGTGATAATGGTGTTAGTGAGTCTTTGTATGGGTCAAAGTGAAATGATTGTGGGGGAGGGATGAATGTGTTTTACATGTGAGTGTATGTGTTGTGAAATTCTGATGGTGTGAGAGGGAGTGGCTTTCGTTTGTCACATCAAGTCGCCATTTATTACATAGAAAATTAATTAGATATTCTTGAGGCACATTTCAAATATATTTCGTTGTGGAAAGATCACCCTTTAATTAATGATCACTGAAGCATAGCTCCATAATATATTTCACACTCATGGTGTGTTAATAATCAATATAATTCAGAACAATAATCTTACTACTTAACTAATCCACATTCCAGCCAAGAATCCATCAGCCACCATCCGCAGGAACCAGGGGTAAAAACAGGTCCATTTTATGTGGAAACAGGTAAAATCCCTTGAGTAACACTTCCAGTTTGGTATTTTCACTTCCGGTTATTTTTGTCTTGGATAGGTGGGGGGGGGGCAGATGTTTTTGTTTGGGTATTTCTGAAGGGTGATGCATTAATCCATTCCAGGAAGTGGAAGGACCACAACTTTTTCGCAAAAAAAATTCTAAAACTTGTTTGTGGGACAAGCATATTTGTGACCCTCCACGGGAAAACCAGGCTTATGAATTTTCACCAAAAGGGTGAAAAAAAATCACGTTCATGGGGCGTGAAAAAAAATTTTCACGCCGTGTTCACTCCAGTTTAAAATCATTTCACTCTTGACGTGTTAATTGAGCAGCAAAGGCGTGAAACCAATTCACAGCTGATCGGAGTGAGTATATCAGCCGTGAATTGATTTCACGCGGTGAAATTACCGGGCAAGTACCCTTGAAAATGTTTTTGGTGTTTTTGTACCTATTTGTTATTGTGATTTTCTTGATCACGATGTTTGTTTGTTAGACTGTGTTACCGAAATGTTTCTTGAAGTGCTTGCTTTAGGCAACCACTTAAAGTGTGTTTTGCGGTGTTTTTACTTACTCAAATCCTAACAGACCCATTCTTGTTGTTTTTTCTTTTGTGGTATTGCAACAAATGTCATTCCCGCATCAGTTTAAATATTATGCAGTGGTGTTTATTCTGCAAATGCTGTGGCTTGGAGGCCCTCTAAGTCGAAAACACTTCCCTAAGATCCAAGGGCTTCTGCTGGCAGGTTATACTTTTATGTAGTTTGCAAACAACTTTACGAGCAATATTATTCAGGAAGTAATCGATAGAACCTTTTTCGGTGCGAAGGTCATCAAGTCTTGCAGCTATAAGGGACGGTTTTATACCGCGATGAACTGACAGTTGACTCCCGCTAACTCGAACCAATTTTCGTATAATTTCACGTCATTTTCCATACAATTTTACACGCGATAACTCAAACTTCCAATAACTTGAACCTTTTGCTATTTCCCTCGGAGATTAACCTACGAATACCGCCGTTTTCCTTGCTTTTCGCGGCTTGGGACGTTTCCAGGGTCGTTACCAGGTATATTTTTTCATTGCTGATCCCAATTTTTAGCTCCAAATTTTGATCCCTGATCCCAAAATGTAGCAAAATTTGATCCCTGATCCCACATAAATTTTATGATCCCTCGGAGATTAACCTACGAATACCGCCGTTTTCCTTGCTCTTCGCCGCTTGGGACGTTTCCAGGGTCGTAACCAGGTATATTTTTTCATCGCTGATCCCAATTTTTAGCTCCAAATTTTGATCCCTGATCCCAAAATGTAGCAAAATTTGATCCCTGATCCCACATAAATTTTATGATCCCATGGAGAGATGTGATCAAGTTATGTTTCCCCGACGTGGATTATCATTCATTAATAACAACTAGGCATATTTACCTCAAGTAGATGTTTATTTGTTCATTCTGAATCACGTTCTCATCTTGTCTTGCATGATGTATTAAGGATTATTATTTGAATTCTGCTGCTTACTTCTGAAAAATGCTTGGTCCATTACAGACATTAAACATTACCTTATTAGTTGACTTTTTCAGAACTTTCTTGGTTGAGAAATGTAAAACTCGTATGATGCTATGAGCAATAGAAAACACTCTATAAAACAATGCGATAAATATAGACGAGATATAGACGACAATTAAATAAAAAAACTAAATCTCCACGTTTCGACGGCTGCAAGTTAAGGTCACGTAAGAAATGAATGAAAAGACTGAATCTAAATACATGGCAAAAGAATCTATATCAGGCACGATACTTACACCATCGAATTTTCAATTATGAAGAAAGGTGGATCCAAGTTCAATTGTTTGATTTTTGAGACTTTGTTCTTTAACGAATAGAATTGCCTTTAAGTTGAGCTTCGAAAGGTGAGCTGGCAAGGAGACAAATATACACAATGCGATCCAAGACCGAGCGCGAAGTACAAGGTAAGAGAGCACAAGGCCACCTACAACCACGAAGGACTTTGAGAAAGACTTACCGAGAAAATGAGACCGGTGTTAAACATTAAAAAATACTCCACTCGAGCACTAAAAGTGTTTACGTGACTCTTGCATGCTAATATTTCATTTCTGCCACTTGTAGCCTCATTGTTACCTTAAGCTTTTCCATTTCATCGAAATAGTGAAATTGTGGCTGAAAATGCAAAACGTGTATTTAAAGAAGATATCTGGTAACTCTTCTCCCAGATCTACTACGTCCAGCTTCAAACCGGGTTCTGCTACTAGGCTCTTCGTCTTCCACTTCTGCAAGATTCTCCTCTTCCTGGCTCTCATCGTCACTGTCGTCTGATTCGTTGTCTAGAAGCCCGTTAGCCAAATTCTCGAGACGCTGTTCTTCGTTCCTTCTTAAAGTAAATTGTTCAGCCTCCTGGTCAACAGAGACCCGGTCCATGATGCATTTTGGTGAATTTTGATCGTCAAAGTTTCCTTCATTGTAGACTAAAGGATCTTCCTCTGATTGCTCAAGCCAATTTATTTTGAGTTTTTCCTCCGAGAAACAATCATTCCTGCTGTGAAGATCTTCACAGACAATTGCTAGAAAAAAAAGGCTCCAGATACGTCCTGTAGTTATGCTTAAGAGCGACAACTTCTCCTTTTGAAAAAACAACTCTGTAGTTTTCCACAAACGTCCCGGTAACCAGGTGATCACCACGTTTTTCGTCAAAGCCCTGGAGTTCTTCAAGCGTATTTAAACTTTGAGTTTGGGGCGCAATGACTCTTTTCATCATCAAAATAGCCAAGGGTAGTGTTCCAGCTTTTTCTTGGGTTTTACCCCTCACCCTTTGCTGTCTAACTGCTTGTCCAAACTCTTTGGCGAAAAGCCTAAGCTCCTTAGCCTGTCCCCTGGTTTTATCACCCTCTTCCACAGTAAGCACAATCCTTGCCTTACAGCGTTCATATAGCCATTCAGGTAAGAGTTAGAAATAAGCTAGCTCAATATCCTACGATTCATGTAATAAACAGGTTCCAATCGATTTGAAGTAAACGAAGATCGGGTGATCCTTTGGGGTGATCTTCGTGTTAAAAGTTTTAACACGAAATTTCCACGACCTCTTTCCCGGTATGGATTGTTAGCATGAAAGTGTAGTCAAGGGCTTCGAAAAAACTGGACAGAAGTAAAGCACACTTAAAATACTTTGGTTACTAGAATAAATAGTATCTAAACACTGATCTAAAGATCGAGGATGTGCATTTAGCGTTCTATTTCTCCCACTACCCACAATATTTTCGCTTATTCGCTTGCTTGATATCTGCGATAGTACTCAGTGATATACTTGCTGATACTTGGAGCCAATGTGGTGATGTACTCGACCGCGTGACTTTTACATGCACCGATCAGCTCATCATATAACACAGGGTATCAGATTTACAAAAAACGAATTATCTTTACCTTGGTCGTTGACACATTTCTTGTCTGTGATGATGATTCGGTGAACAAGATCTTTTCGACTGAGATTTCCGAGATCTGCGTGAAGAAAAATGTCCTCTAAGATCTGTCAAGGACAATGTATCTGAGGCATTGTTCTCTATTAGTCTATTT
>OZ037995.1:26728903-26798903 GCA_964035705.1 Porites rus
GCATCTGTTTCCCCAGCCCCATGCGACTGAAAAAAATCGTGTACGTAACTTATGGTGGAATTTGCACCCTTTCCAACATCAACTGCTTCGTCGATAAGATAGTTCACTTGTCTGGGAATCCCTTCGCAACACACTCCAAAAAGGCCACATTTTCGAAGAGTTTTAAAATATAATGGGCCTGGTTGCTGAGGATTAGAAGGGATATGGACTTGCTGTGCATAGTCATAAGAATAATGCACAGAGCCCTTTAAAGAACACTTAGTCCTAGGTCTTAAGAGATCTACCCCACTGCCTTGCAATAACTCCTTGCACTTCGCAATGTTTGTTTTCATAAATTCCCGTTCAGCTTCGCTTGGTTCAAATGCCTCTCTTGGTCACGAAGACAATCCATTTTCTCTTCCTCAGTCACATTGATAGTATTGGTTATCTTCGGGTTATTAAGTTGGCAAAGACCACAAAGGTCAGTAGCTGGAGTCATTATTACAATATACGGTGTTAAAGTGTTCCAGAGATCAACAAACTTCGAGTAGCTTACCGCACTTACGTTTTTCTCTTCTGAGGCCTTTTTATACTGGCGCCACACAGATGCCTTGCTCTCAGATGATGGGAGCAGTTGCACCTTCAAGTTCTTAAAGTTAGGAGCTCTACCTGGTAAGGAAACTCCCTGATCAGTAGCAAAGTTTTTAATAGATGTCACTGTTTGATCTAAATCCTCATGTTTAAGTGTGTTTTCGGTAACCTCGAAGTGTTACCATGCGTCCTCGGAACCGCTCCATGATTGTTCAAGTTGGTCTTTAGATTTTCAAGTCAACATAAAGGAATGTTGTCTTGCAAACTTGAACTCGGCGAAAAAAGTAATTCATTTTTTGGCGTTTGTTTGTAAGTGAGAAATTCATATGGCTCTGGAATGCGCCTAGAACGACCAGATCAAGTTCTGTGGAAGAAAGTTCAATGCAATTCAATCGATGCTGAGCTACCTCTTCCAAGCTAAAAGATTGAATGCACGCACTTTGATTTTTGCCATATCGACAACCGCGTCCAGTCTCTAGTAATGACCGCACTGGGGTGATGAAATCGTCATCATCTGTGGAACTTTGACCGAGGACCGGGGTAACTCTATCGTTCCCTTGAGTCGAAGAACCTGCTAAACTTAGACCTGAAGTCTCATCGGCCGTGACATCAGGTCCTTTGCTGTCACTGCTATTATTAAGGTCCAGACCAAAATATTCACTTCGAATCGTGTCTGGGGTGATGAAATCGTCATCATTTGTGGAACTTTGACCGAGGACCGGGGTAACTCTATCGTTCCCTTGAGTCGAAGAACCTGCTAAACTTAGACCTGAAGTCTCATCGGCCGTGACATCAGGTCCTTCGCTGTCACTGCTATTATTAAGGTCCAGACCAAAATATTCACTTCGAATCGTGTCTAATTCGTTGGAAAGACTGTCGTGCGTCTCCAAACCACAGTCATCGAGAAAACGTCTATCCATATTTGTGCAAATTATCAGAGATTTAAAATTGAACCGATTAAGAGTAAGTGTGAAGACCAGGTTTTATTGTATTTTGAACCTCAGTTGACGAAAATAGCAACTGAGGGAAAGTCACGTGATTGAGGATGAAAAGATGAACAGTAATAAATAAAAAAAAGCCCATCCTTGTACACGCAAATTTTTTCATGCACAACCAGAAGTAAACCAGCTTCAGCCTTCAGTCACTGTCACGCAATATACAAATTGAGTGAATTGAGTTGAGAAATTGTGAGATTATAGAAGATAACTCATTGGTCATCTTTCCTTAGTACGGTGAGTGGAACTTCAGTTTTTCGTCATAAAATATTAATTCGTACCGTCAGCAGTGATCACTTATCTTATGTACATCCATGACAAATCAATATGGCGGCCAGAAGATAATGAAAACATCTGGATGAAAACTTCTGGATTTTATGTTGGCTACAAAGACGACTGATTCTCTTTTGAACAGCTTAACATTAATTTTAAACACTTTTCGCTTAACATTTCTTTGCCAAGACTGTGAAAATTCACACGAATGTGACTTTTTTTTTTTAATACGTGACCCGCTGCGTGATCTCAAAAAATACTTGTCTTCGACATACTAAATTGTGGGTGTTTTGCATCGCTTTCATGGCACGCACAGACTACGGAGTGACCAGCTGCGGTCATTCATTTCGACATAGCATTTCAGACAACAACTAAAGCAGCTGTATTCTTTTATTTCTAAAGTATAACAAGGGTGAATAATTTTTTCAAATGGCCTACGGAAAGCAAACAAAATTCCATTGTTCAGAAGCGGTATTAAAATAGTCGTAGAGACATAATTAGCTTAACAACTTAAAATGGCACAAATTATTGTATTCTGTTAATACTGCCAATAGTTAGTTATGAAAAAACCTAAGGCCAACTTGACTATCGATTTCTCATTTTATTTAAACTACCGATTTTTTTCATGCTTGCACGTCATTTTTTTAAGCCGTTTCTTATTACATGCAACAAAAGACTCAATTCTGCATTGCAAAACTTTGGTAGTGATTAAGTTATGGACGGTCTGGGAAGAAAGAAATCAATGTTTTCTAGTAAAGTTGACGGGTATTTTCAGGACGTGATTTTAATTTTTTCACGGAGTGACATATTTCACGGTGTGAAGTTTTCACGGCCTGCAGAAGCTTTACACGGCGTGAAAAATTATATTCACGCCGTGGTTTATTTCACGATAGAGTGATTTATTTTCACGCCGTGTTCACACCGATTCAGAGGAATTTCACGGAGATTCCAATCATTTTGCTGCATTTCACGGTTGTTAGCGTGAATTAAGCCTCACCGTGAAAACTCATAAGCCCGGTTTTCCCGTGGAGAGTCACATTTTTTATTTTTAAAAATACAGAAATAATTGAAAATTGACTTCAAATTACAGTAGAATTAAAATTCATCTTTTAGTCAAAAAAGCAAACCTCTTGGTTGACAAAATAAGGTTAAATATCACCTTAAAAACTTCACCATTGCACAGCCATGTCATTTGTTTTGTACGAGCTAGTAAACAGAAAAATATGTACCTGATTGTTTTTGAGTTTCGAGTTTGGAGCAAAACCTTTTGGACATTAGCCCTTGGGTTTCGGACAACCAAATTGAGACGGAATCCACCAGGAAATTGAGTAGTTTTAAAATTCAGAGTACAAAAACCTTGTACCAAAATAATTTTAATTATATTGCATTCTTCTTCACATTTTTCAAGGGATATAAAGTGAAATTACTCAATTTCCTGGGCTGAGTTGTTCGAAGGCTGGTTAGCACTAACCCATGGTTAAATTTTAACCCGGGTCTCTTTTTCTTTTCATCAAAAGCAGTTTCTCTGAAAAATTTCTCTATTCTTTTTAGAGTAGCGAATAATCAAATTGTAGACAAAAAGAATTAAACTGAATTTGCTTTTTAAGCTTTAACATTTAAGATTCAAATTTCGTACTAACCCTGGGTTATCTTAACCTGGCTTTCAACAACCCGGTCCTGATGGATTCCATCTTAACAAGTGAACAAGAAGCTTTTTCTCTTACTCTGAAGCATTGATATTAACAAGGAGAAATATGCTGCTGATCACTCCTAGGGCTTAAAAGGGTAAAGTGTCTTCCTCTCCCATTCCCAGCGTGTCTAGATTTTTGTAAAAGCAGCTGATCTCAAGATTTTTAAAGAGTTTCACAGAAAGCCCTGACCATCATATCCGGTTTAACTTCCCACCTAAGAAATACTTGCTAAGAGAAAACATGAGATAAGCTCAGTGCAAACTCAACAAAGAAGCCACTGATACTCAGCTTCCAACTCTTCCCGCGAAGACGGCTGTTCTCTATCTCCTCGCTTCTGTAGTATTGTAGCCTGGGCTCTCAGTTGGTGGATCGTGGGAACATCCTTGAATTCGGGGCCATGCTCTCTATGCAAAAACTTCACCTGATAAAACAGTGAGCTCACGTGGTTTGAAATTGTTGCTGCACCACACTGTCGCCCATCCTACAATTTAATACAGTACAACAGAACACTCCTCGTTAAAACAGATTAAGAAATTACCTAACAGATGTCCTCATTTTATGCAATTGAGGCAGGGTTACTTTTAGCTATTAAACCTATCATTTATGCAGACGGACCTTGTCACGGTTTTGAAAGCCAAATTCTTTGGTAAGAATAGATAAAATTGTAAATGCTTGTGCTAAATTATTGTTAGTTCATCATTGGTTTTAATATTAATTATTTTTATATTGAATTAAATTAAATTGATTCCTGGTCATTTCTTAGGTCAGGAGTTAAGAAAAAGTGACTGTAAATGAAAAGGGACAGTTGCATTTATCCTGTTTTGATAACTCTGGAGCCTAGAATGGCCAAGAAATGCGTAGTCATTAGTGGCAAAAATACTGTTCCAAAACCATTGATGCTGACTGACCTGTGTCAAATCGAGCTGAAAGCAACAAACCAAACAAACAAACTTCACGCTCACTGCACGCATGAGCTTCTCAAGATTTCTGCCAAGATGGTTTTCTTAAATCACATCCTCGTAAAAAGCTGCAAACCCTTTAACAAGAGCAAGAAATAAATAGCCACCTTGATGGTCATGGCTGCCACTTTTATCTGTTTGAGCGGTAACCAGCAGGTCGACTTTGTGTGGACTCATTGCGGGATAACTCACACCTTTACCTTATGGTGAGGTGAAAAGAAACTTCCACTCACCCTGAGAAAGTTAAAATACTGCTCCATGAGTCGGACGCATAGGAAAACCTCCGGCTGGAGACCATTCCAAGGTATCTTTTCGGGAAACCTAGGTAACCTGCGATGAACAAACAGAAATAAAGTCAGGTCGCACGTGGGGTCGTGAAGGTTACATACATACCTAACTCCAAGAAGCGTCATTCTCTATTTATACACTTACACAACATCCGTTCACGAGCTTTTAGAAAGGTGGATTGAGCGACAGCTTGGCTTTGTTGTTCAAGGTTCACAGTCCTGGTGAAAAAGTTCGCCACTCCATCGAGAAGAACCCAAAGTCCTGGAGGCACATCTCCCAGACTTAGAGCGTAGGCCAGTCGTTTCCATCTGGTAGGCAGCTCTGGCATCAAGTTCATGTCCTGCCCATGAATACTGGCAACACGATTTGTTACTGGTGCATCCTGCGCAGTGGCAGTTTGTCCTTAGTCTTTGTGGTGCTGGTGCTTGGAGTGATCGTTGTCATCACGCGACTGACTGGCATCTTCAGTGCAAGGAGCGCCTTGCTCAGTGGAGGCTGCTTGGCCTTGGAGGGGATACTCTTGTTCCCCTTCATATTCCTCATGCTCAGAAGCGGATCCATAAGACAGGTCTACGAGGGAAGCACATACCATTTTATCGCGAGACAGATGGAAAAAGATGCAACTAAAGGCTACACTGCAACCTTGGTTGCCTGTCCCCTGGGGTCACTAGGTAGAGTTTGTGATTGGACGAAACGAGATGGGTCATTTCAAGGTGGGTGGGTGTTTTTTTTACGGCTGCAGTGTCACTAATAAATGTGGGGGAATAGAAAACAGGTTCGCCACACAGACTGGAAAATCCAAGAGCAACTAGCGATCATAAGTCACACAGACGAAAATCAGAACTCCACTCACTATAAAGGCTCATATGTCACACAGGGGCAGAGAAAATGCACTGGGAAGAAATCCTCATCACACAGACGCAAACTTGTGATATATCCTCTACACTGATGGACATTTGGCACACACACTAAAACCGAAAAAAGGCTAATGGCGTAATAAGAGCACAAGCCCGATAAACTGCAAGCAGGGACAAAACCGGGAATGCTAGCAAACATTAGCAAGAAACTAACCTCATGGGATACAGGTGCAGCTTCATTTGGAGGAGCAGGATCATTCGCTACATTGTTGTCTTCAGCCGGTACAGCCGCTGCCACAGCTCTGGCTTCTGGGTTTTCCGGAACCTGATCCATAAAGTAGAAAAATGAAGTGAGGAGAAACATGAGGTGTAGCGATGGTGAAGGAGAAAATGACCACCGAGGTGTCTGGTGTCTGTATTAACGAAGAGAGGAATAAACAGCACAAAACAGGCCAATTTATACTGAACTAACAAACATACGCACAACGGGTTCCCCAGAGGAACCAGAGAAGTGCGGGAGTTAAAAAGCATGGGTCCAATGGGAATAGGGGGGCGTTTGTTCATGACGGCCCCAGTGAGAATAGAACCATGTTTCTTTGCAGGATGTTTTCCCTTGTGACGTCTATTTTGTCGGTTTCATCAGGCACATTGTCAGGAACCAGCGGCGATTATTCGTTCTCGCTATCATCATTGCTCCCATCTTCATTAGCATCGTCCACGGAGTCGCCTTCTATATCCATTATCTTTCGTGATTCCTTGCAGCTACTATCAATTAAAGCCACTTTAAATTTTGAGGCAGCACTAGTTAGTTGGCTGTGGCATCAAGCAATCCGTTTTTTAGCACAGGCCAATTTTCCACTGATAACTGGTTTTCACACAATAAACGCAAACTCGGGGCACAGCACTTTCTGTTAAGTTCATTTTGCATAAACAAAAGATCCATTTCACATTGCTCATAACACCTCAATAACGAGAGCACATTTCAGAACTTCCATGTCAAAGAACCTGAACCCCTTGATCGTTGAATTGCTGTTGGCAGTAGATGTTTTCTTTGGTTTATCAACTGGATTATTTCCTTCTGTCACCGATTTTAGCTTTCAGTACGATGCAGACAAGGTTTCCTTAGCCTTATTGTCGACTTGAGTACTTGATGAGTTGATTTCATCTTTGAGGCAGGCAGAACTGTCTTCTTCATCTAAACCACCTTTGACGTTGTAATTTCTTCTATTTGTAAACCTATGCCCATAAAATTTTTCTTTCGTCTTTGAGAAACAAATTTAGCTGTCGGCATAATGTAGCAAGTGAAAACAGATGGAAGTGAGAGATTACAAAGCCAAAATAGCGGCAATATTTTTGCTCCAATGACAGGAAAACGAGGTCAGAGGCTCGGGCTCGGTTCCAATGCCCCATGGGAAAAGTGGCGGGAAGAATTGGGAGAAGGTCATGATATTTTCCCTGTTTTTCGATGCAAAAAGTGACGGGTTTAGAAACCTGTTTCCATGGCAATGAACTGCCATAGTGTGCTTTCAGCTAATGTATTGCCTTTCCAGCAAAGTTATTGTAACAAAAACCTTTCCATATGTGAAGACAAAGCATTAAAGATTTCAAATGTTAAGAAAAAAATTTTCGATGAACATACGCAATTTTCACGGTTTGTTGAGGTACATACCACCTTAAGATATCTGCACCGGCAAATTTTCAACATTTTTTTTTGAGCTCAAAATCTATCAGCAGTAAGTTTAGGTCATGTAATATGCATATCTAGTCTTTTTTTTAATTATACCATCGCATTCAAGAAATAATCTGCTCTAAAGTTGCTCGATTTACCGGAAGTTGAAAGAGAAATTTTAACTTCCGTTTCTATGGAACGTGACCGCGGGGGCCAGTGAAAGAGAAATTTGACTCTCGTGCCTTTCCCACGTGCTTCCATCCCAGAACAAAGATGGCTGCCGGTTTTGTCAACTGCGAGGCTGCTTTCCTCAATTTTAATGCCGAATTCGAGTGAAGCGGGTAGGTATTTTCTCTTTTTATTTGGAGTTTTTTTGAAAGTAATATTTTTCAGAAGGCCCTTTAGCGTTTTCCTTTGATTTTTTGTTTAGGTTTGGGAAAACACCCAAAGGTCTCGCAAATCTCCTTTGCACAGCAGCGAGAAAGCCTGGAGAAACGGCTGAAAGGATGCGGCAGTGCATCTTCTCTAGACTATACGGAATTTTGTGGGTAAGTGACTTGTATATAACTTAATTTTAAGTTCTCGATAGTAACAAAATGTCCCAAACGTTTCTCTATCCTTACATGGTGGTTGCACAACATATCCTCGTGGGAAATTATCGCATTCTCATCTATTGTACTAAGCTAAATAAGTGCTTCGCGTTGTACTTAGTTGTATCTCTCGAGAAAATGCTAATCTTTCACTTATATATTGAAAACATTTTTGTTGATGTAGTTGTCTTCGATGAATTTTTCATTTCCTTCTTCAGCGTGGATGTAAAATTGGCCGAGGTCAGTTTACTGGGAGTGAACCCACCTTTGTCCTCCCAGAATGTGTAAAGAAAGTGGTGCGCGCCATCATACAAGAGGATGTCCGCGACTACGAGGATCCAGTTGGTCCGCATGTAAGTTAATGCTTCTGATTTTATATGGTATCAATGACTATGAAGAGGCAAGACCAATCCCTCGTTGTTCATTTTGCTTATGAGCTCATTCAATGTTCCAATGGCTTGACTGCTGTTCAATCAAGAGAAACATTTTTCCTCTCAACCTTCAAATGCTGAAAATTTGGGAAAACGTATGTTACAAGGCTGTGGCTGTAATATGTTTGATTGTTGATGACTTCTGTGTTTTTTAGGTATATCGCGTCACATTACAAGACCTGGTAGACACAAAGTGGCCAGCAGTAAAAAAGGAAAAAAGACTAAGAAGAATTAATTTTGATCATCTGTATTGTTTAGACTGTGCGAATTAAAGAAGTATTTTATCATAAAGCCATCGTGTGTTGCAGTTATCCTATGCTTCTTTCAAAGGAACATTTGAAATCAAGGCCTATGCACACACATTTCCTGCCACCAGAGCATTATAACGATTTTTGTTCTGGCTGCAAAGCTACTAAAATTTTGTGGCTTGCTTTTACCCTTGGTTAAATTTTTTTTGTTTCAACCTCATAAATCATAGTGACCTTACCATGCCCAAGGACAAAGTAAAAGAACATAACAACAAAGAGTATATTTGAAACACACAAATACATCTTTATGATTACATTAGCTTGTGGAAGTCATGCTTATACTGTCTACTACAGTAATTGGAACTAAAGACTTTCTTATGCAGACCCTGAGCATAAGTCAGAAAATTTCAATGTCCAAATTTCTTAATATTATAGCCAAGCACTCTTCAACTCTGTTTCATCTCTCTAATGTCATTTATAAATAATCAATTTTCAAATTCTTGAAATGGTGAGATTTATGTCTGCCCCCTCCCCCGCCCCTGAAAAATTGATCTATTTGACAATGGGTGCAAAAACAGCTTGCGACTATGACTATCAAAGTTAATTTGATGATCGTGTCTTATCGAGACCAAAACTCTTCTCAGAAAACCAAATTAGTACACTAAGTGTTAATCCAAGTATTTACATCATGTGAAATAATACTATTTACAGAAAAATATTTTACCATTGATGATTCGCTGAAGTTACCTGGCTAACTCTTCATAACCAGCAAACTTGGAAAGATGTATATTTGTTCAGAAAAAAAGGATGATAGAAGCTGTGGTTGCACAAGTGCTTTGTTAGAGCTGGAGAAAATGGCGTAAAAATTGCAAAGGTTTTGTCAAGACGAATAAGCCAAATGAATATCTGAACTTGTGGCAAAAAAAAGAAAAATAACAATGGATGCCAACTGCTATTCAAAAAATATCTGCTAGACTAAAATAATATGCCTCTTATCCTGTATTTGCCATGGAAGGGGATATTGGATTTGGCTCTCTTTGACCTGAAGAATATTATTATGCAGATCTGGGATGGTGATACCCACCTTGGCAATCCTCAAACTGCATAATTCTTCAGATCATAAATAGCCTCATTCAATAGCCCTGGGGGGAGGGGGGATATTAATTTATAAGAGGCTAATGGGTATGTGCCGCTGGATGGGGTGGCATAATTATTTATGGTGAACAAACATACTAGAATGTTTGTGCTGTAGATGACAAGTGAACTGTCTTCTTTCAATATAAAGTAGCCACATGGAAAATGACTAAGATATGATTGCAAAAATTACATATCTGCTCAAAAGTGTCTAAAATGGGGTCAATAATTGGCTACAGAGTACACTATAATGGCTAGGGGCTCTGAGAGCCCAGCAGCACATACCGACCAAAAATTAACCCAAGTACCTCCCCACCCCCCCTCTGGGTCTAATAGTAGCTTACTATCTTCAAAACTAAACCTGTTGTCATAGACTATAGCAACAGTCACTTTTTAGGTTTCTTGTTCAAAGGGCAATCTTTATGTGATGTCCACTGGTGACGGGTTGATCAACAACGACACTTTCTTCCACTCACAACTAACAGATCACCCTTGTTTCCTAGTATTTCATTCACGTCTGAAACTAGCTGGCCATCATCATCTCCTTCATCCTCTGAATCTCCTCCATAAGTGTGTCTAACTGCCTGCTGTTTCACCCACTTTTTCCTCGCCTCCTGATCTTCTGTTCTGGCTACTTTCATTCTTATTCGCTGTTGCTTCCTTGCTTCTGTTTGTTGTTTTTTCAATTCAGCTGCACGATCCTGTACACATTTGACGAGTGCTTCAACCGCTGCTGGAATTACTGGAAGGTTCAGCCTTTGATAAAGGTCTATGACCCAAGGGTAGTTGTTGCCTCTGACTTTAAAGCACCATGTCATGTTGCCTTGGCATAGACCAGCATTAGTTGATGCCATGTAATCCAACCTTGGATGAAAATAGCAAAAAAAACAAGGTTAACAGATCATGTCCATAGTCCTAAAAACCCAGACTGGCAAACCGAAATAACATTTTCCACGCTGTGTACCTAGATTTCCATGTAATTCATCCAAAGAAACACAGACACTTTCTACAAATACATTTTAGACAACAGTCTATTATCAATTTAGTTTCCCTTAGAGTTTGGCTACTAATGGATGAATTAAAAAAAATAAAAGGTATACACTGATTTGTTTTACTTTCAGTTATAAGGCATGATACAATCCTGGGTGATGTACAGTGCATTTAGGTGGTAAATAAAACAAATTATAAGAGACAGGCAAATTTTAAGATGGCTGACTGGACAAGATAATATCTACAAGAGTTGAGCGTGAAATCATAGCTGCAGAGGCTCTGTCTTTTAGACCGGAACTGGGGAAGAACTGTGAAGCTTGCCTCGACCCATTTCAGGATGAATAACACTGCCAGCCTTGTCTGCTCTTCTCTCGCACTCTATTCTGCATGCAAGCCAATGAAAATCACACTTGAGTGGTGTTTTGGTCTTGTATGGCTTCCCAGTGCATTTAACTTGATCTTCTTCACATTTCTTGCAACTGCAAGTTCTTGCTGGATGAAAGTTACAGGAGCCACCTTTGTCCCAGTCATGGATGTCCCGCACATGGTACTTTGAGAGGACCCTGACACGCTGCGCATAATCATCAGGATTAGTACACTGTTGCAGGCAACAAAAATGGTTTATACGGGCACCTTTGATAAATGAATCAGATATGCAGCCACAACCACCCCTGTGTCGTTTGCATTTGCACTTTGCAGTTTCAATTTCAGGAAATTTTGCTTTGTATTTGGATTTCATATCCTCTGAAAACTCCTTCTTCTTAGCAGCCTCTCTCAAGTTATTGCTATGAGCTCTCCCCACATGTCCTCCACATTTATATACCTTGCCAGCAGGATGATGCAGACTGATGGACTTGGCTGCACTTGAATCCCCATCCTGCCACACAACCTCAACCTTGCACCCCTCATTCTTTGCCTGCTCATAACATTCATCTGCTAGCACACCCTCCATCTACTTTGCTGTGCCCTCATACAACTCCTCGACAACATCATCCTTCCCCCCGCGTGCACTTTTGCCCGTACCAGAGTAATCCACCAGTTAAATATTCTTAACAATAAAAGAACCATTTTTACTAAAATGTCCACAAGTGTGCCACACTCCATCAGAAGTAACGACAGCTCGTGTCCAG
This sequence comes from Porites rus, assembly GCA_964035705.1. NCBI lineage: Eukaryota > Metazoa > Cnidaria > Anthozoa > Scleractinia > Poritidae > Porites > Porites rus. The sequence goes on from OZ037995.1 coordinate 26,740,729, forward strand.
CTACCCAGTTCATCTTGTGATAATTCTTGTGTTTTTCTTAGCAATGATTCAATACAAATCCCCACCAAACAAAACAAACATACGATACACTCACAAGATCTTCTGGTTCAAGATAGTCAAAAACAAGAGGCCAAAAGTAGAGAACTTCGACCATTTTGACCACGTGTTGTGTGACAAATGCGTACGTGATTGAAATCTCTCACGTAGTGGTGTTCTAATGGCAACATACGAAAAAGTGTCACCTTGCGATTGAAAGAATCCTCTGTTGTGTTTCCGGCCATATTCTATTAGTCAATCTTTTCAAATGTAAGTTCTGCAAGTGAATGAAGCTGAAGGTCTGTTCAATGCCCAAGCCCCCCTCCCCCCAGTTCCTTCAGTGTCGACAATCCCAGAAGAATCTGATTTCCTTTATTGCTCCATCTCATGTTGAAGAAAACGGACACTGTACACCTCACGACTTGCTCTTTGTCTTGTATCTGGTGTTTCTTGAAGGATGGATTTCCTCAGATGTAGCGGCACCAGTGGCCCCTGCAATAGGACGTGCATGATTGGCTATACTTTTGAGTTGCTGTTGTTTCTTTTTTTAATTTTTTTAAATTCCTTTCCAATGCCTGCAAGTGAGCGGGCTACAAGTCCTCCGCTGTTTGAGGAAGAAGGAAACTCAAAGCTTCCAAAGAGAGAGATGTCTTTTAGTGTCCCCAGCTTCTGTGCTGCCTTTATTCTGTCAATGGGAAGTTTTCTGCAGGTGACATTCTTCATTGACAAAATTAAACAAACTAGGAACTATCACGTTTGGAAGCAGCTAAGGCACAATGTTAAAAGTAATTACAAAGCAAGCACTCAAAACCATCCATCCCCCAATAATAATCCCCCTTCAATCATTTTTAGTTTACTAGATAATACTAATACTACTCATAACATCGCATTGCTTGAGCTACAAATAAAATACTTCTTTTAAATTTCACTTTATTCTGGTTTGTGATGAATTAATGATATCAATTTAATTAATTTATTATAGTTATTTTGAATTGATCATTGCAGTTTGTTCAGGTAAACAAGAAAAAAAAAATGAAATAGGTTTTGTGACAAAAATTGTACGAAATGGTTACTAACACTTTCATTGTTTTCTACACTGGAGAGAAGCTCTAATTCTATAATTTTTTCTATAATTTTGCGTTTTCGTTTTTAAGCTTTCATATCTGTTGAAAGTCTATCTATTGTCTATATAATATTCCTCGTTGTATAAGCCAAAGCTACTCGAAATTATACCAAAACGACTAGTAGACTAGCTTTACGTGTACCTCTCTTCGTCTTCTCTGTGATGGGATCTTGCCAGTCTCCTATGTTCAGGCTTACGGGACACCTGTTCTGCCTCTATGAAACCAGTAAACTCCTCGTCATCACTTTCTCCAAAAATTTGCGTAGCCTGCTCTTCGTCAGTTCTTTCAAAACTTAACATAGAAGAAGGCTCAAAATTCGGCGCACTTGATTCTTCATAATCATCATTTTCGAAATCGTATGGATCATCGGCCATTGCTATGGTCTAATTAACTTCCCTTTGGCTTGGCCGTTTTATACATGCGTCCCATTTTTATTTAAGCCCGAGGGAAATTAGTAAACAAAACATTGTGAAGCTATTGTTTCCTGCTATTAAAAACTGTCTATCACACCTTTTCGGTCAAATGAAAATGATAATTGGGAGGTAATTGCCCTGCCGCCTCGCCTGAAGATAGTTTGCGGGGCAGTCAAGGTAATCAAAAAATGTTAGAATGGAAAAAATATCGCTTGTTTTTTATCAGTCTAATATCTATCTTAAAAGAAGCCTGAAGGCATGACTTATTATATATTATAGCTTCGCGGGACTTTTGCGATAACGTATTTCTAGTTATTATTAAATGTCAGGTGTTCACTGTAATCAGTGTGTCATTCACGAGAACTCATGTTCTGTTAGACATAAATTTCTAACAAAAGTTATTGTCAGTTAATACTATCACTGGATGGTTCTGAGGGGACATAGACCAATAGGTAATAACTTTTTAACTAGTTTTAACGTGGCTCCTTCCCTTGAGTGTCAAAGGATGGTCACTTATTTCTCTATCGAAACTAAAAAAATTGTGGAATGTCTATCAAGTAACATGATTAGAGAAACTTGACTAAAAAGGAACCAAATCATGATGCTTGTCAACTTTTACTTGTGTTATAGTTATTTTGTAAATACCTAAAATGTCTTCTTTTCTAAATGGTCTTCAAATAAAATTTCTTTTTTGTTGTTTTTTCATGCAGACTTTCCCAGGGCCGAAATGCTTAAAAATCAGCTTAATAGCAAAATTATCTGTATGTTTATGATTTAGTTCCTTTTTCTAAGTGGTGGGTGCAAGAGCAAACTCGGGAGCATCATCTGGTGCTTCTCATTTTGATGCTGGTCCCACTGTTCATTCTATAACCATACTCGCACTCCGTTGGCTTTGACGTCGAGTGACTTTGCGGTCCAACCGAGCCATTAACCCGTTCACCTCTGTGCTTCGCCAGAGAAGTGGTCTCACACAGAGTCTTCCTGTTTGGGAGGTCCTTATCTGAACCTGAGGAATTGCCGTCACGTCTTCCTGATTCAGGTTCCAACAAAGACTCCTCTGCGGACATATTTGGAATGGACATACATGCAAGGTACTTGTCCTTGTCTGACTGACTGATGCTGGTGGACTCCCTCAGAGCTTTGGCCTTTTTATTTTTGTTCTGAAAGTAAAATGAAGAGCAAGACTTAGCCTGCAGCTACCAAGTAACCCAAAGTTAATAAACATACATGTACCACTTATACCGAGCATAAACGTGATTGAGTTGCAGAACAATGATGCAATGCTAAAAGCATTCTTCTTGTATATTATTCCTACTAACTCTTCTATGAAGTATATATAAAATATCTTTTTTGCAACAGGTGTTAAAATAGAAAGCAGAAATGCCTCTCTCAGTCGATTCTGCATTTGTTAAAGTATGAAGCACACGATTCCTTTCTTGTTCCAATTTTTCCACAAGAGATTATAGAAAATAACAAAGTAATTTATTTGCCTCTTAACAAAATATACTTGCCATGTTTTTTCTGTTTCTCTTTCGCTGTCCTTTCATGACATCCACCTTCTGGTTGCTGTCTACGATTTTTTGTTGGCGTTTTTTGGTGTGAAAATGAACATGCATTGCATTGGTGCCCTCATTAATTGATAAAATTATTAAATCAATAATTATCTAATATATGAATAACATTGCCTTTCAAAAAACAGAAAAAAAAGTTTGATACTATTATAATTCGATTTGGTGTACAAGTCTTTTACAGCAGTTCTTAAGTCCTGAAATATGAGACCCTTATCGGAAAATTAGACTCTCGATCTTGAATATTATCTGATGGGTGACTTGAATTGTAATATGGCCTCTGCCCATTTCGACTCTAATACACGTTTACTTTGTGAAATTTCTGATATATATGGGCTACAGCAGCTTATAACAGAACCAACTCTTATTACTGAGTTATCGTTGTCTTTAATTGATGTAATATTTACAAACTATCGAACTTGTCAGGATTTGGAAGGATTTTGTACAAATCAACACCAGAGTTGATGAAGTCATTGACATTACCAGAACCAAGTACAAATCTAAATTCTCTTTCATCTAAATCATTAAATGGGGGTATGCAAACATTTTAGAAGCCATTAACTACTAAGTGTTGTAAATGTAAATGTCTGTAAGGTTTCATGTTTACATAGATCTTACCATTATTCGTCCATAGGAATTCGTACTTGTTTTCCTTCTTGAATTTGTCTACCCTTTCAAAGAGTTCACTACGACACTGGGTTAGGGATTCATTAATGTACATAGCAGAGTCTTGGTGGATGCTTTTCCCCATCTCACAAGCCACAGATGGAAGCACGCTTGCTTTTTTCTCACTGAGGTGCTCGCGTGACTTTTAGAATTCGTCTTGCTTTACTCTACGAATGAATTTGACAATAAATCTGTCATTCTTACCCTTAATATCGGGCAATTGGTGGGTGATCGAAATGATGAGCTGGCCCATTTCTTGTGTTAGATTTGCAGGAGAATCCAAAGGCAATGTTGGGATTCCTGAAATTTCAAGGCAGTCTCTCCTTGAGTACTGTTGGATGGAGTCTATGGCTGCTTCGGCATCGTAGACTTTCATGGGATTAAATTGCAACTCAGATGGTAATTCACCAAGAGTGCGGTATTGTGCATTAGCACAAAAAGTTGCATGACTATCATTGCCTCTTCTTTTCTTGGGATTAGGCTCATCAACAACCCTTTCCGCTGGACTGGAAGTGCTTTCTTCTTCTGGAAGGTGGGAAGTGGTGTCCTCATCTTGTGCCTTCCTTTCCTTTAGCATCTTACGGCGTCTTTTCAAATAATTTTTTCTGCACTCTTTCTTGTGCTGTCCCATCTAATAAATAACAACTTCCATCAAAGACAAAGTAGACAAAGACAGTATTATTTTGTAGTAACTACAGAAAACCCAGCCAGTTCATTGATGTGAGTAAGGGCATCACATGACACAATCAGACTTGATCAGACTTGATAAGGCTGTAACCACGCAAACTGTTTGGTAATCAAAGTTTGTCAAACTCAATTGAACTCTCAACCGATTTTTTGGGGTTGATTAGCGAACTTTCAGGTAATTGAACCAATCAGACTTAATCGAACGTTCTAAACCAACACTTGAAATAGACAGGGCCTGGAGTTTGAAGAGCCCTTTTAGCGAGCAAAGTATCAGGTAAACTGCAAAGAACTCACAAGGAAATCAGCAAACAACCTAAAAGGAATCAGGTGGGAGGAACAATAGATTGACTATATCTATAGTGTTCTTGCTAACATTTTTGCTCCAAAAACAATACACTTCGCTGATCTGCAACAACCAATTTCCCGAAATGTACTTCGTCGGAAAACACCCTAGGAAAAGGAATCATTCAGTAAAACATGCATTTTTGCGGTATAACTTCCCATTTTTAATCAAATACGTCCCAACTTTGACCATTGAACCTAATCGAATTCAATCAAAGTTCAATTGGGTTTGATTACTAAGATTTTCTAGTGAGCGTTTGATTGTGTTCAATTAGCGACCATGATTGAACCTTATTGTTCAATCAAGTTCCATTAAGTTTAATTTAATACTGCACTTTTCACAAACATGTGAATTCTGAAGTGCAAAAGCCAAATGATGATTGCGTTTTTCACTGCTGTCAATCATCTTAATAGGACCTCTTAGAAAACAAAACTTCACTCTAATGGGTTGAAAAGGTCATGGTTTGAGATTCGTCATTGGTGGATTTCGATCCGTTTTCTGTGTTCCTGAGTTTCAAGGTTCGTTGCTTGTGATTGTAATTATGATTGACGGCAGCAAAAAAACGCAATTGTGAAGGTGGCTTTTCAACTTTAGTGTCCGCATGTTTATGAAAAGCACAGTAAGTTTGACAAATAAAACGTTCAATTTGGTTTGAGTGGCTACATTGCATTAAGGGGAGGAGATGACACTGAGGCATGTGGAAGCTCATAAGAAGGGGGTAAAGCAAATAGGGAAACTACTTTTACTTCATTCTTTCCCATGACAACCTGCAAATTGCCTGAACTTAACCCCAATGAAACAAATCACATGAAACAACTGAGCAGGAGTTAGACACAATTAAAGCTAATGGAACTTTTTCCAAAAGAAACAACCTCGTTCCCAGGCACTTTTCGTTTTCCAAAATGGCGGCAAGAGACTATTGCATAGTGGCTAGATATTTCGTACTTCTGTAGTTTAAGTCAAAACTCAAAAAATCATTTGTTGGCACAGGATGAAAGGATAATTTTGGGCTTTGGAACCCTTCATTTTTTAACAGACAAGTATATCAACATGCTAGAATAAACTTGAAAGGGTTTAGAACCACATGTGGCCAAAATAGAATCCTTCAAAACAGCTTTTGTTTTTATAAGCTTACCACCACGTTCAATTAAGCTTTTAAAAATATCCTTTTAAAATTTTCACGATTACAGAGAACAAATTACGTACCACTTAAACTCCTCCAGTAGCGCTCTCTTTGCAGTGTAGTGTGGATAAAATGATGCTTAGTCTGTTGAGTTGTCTAGTTGGTCAGCGTCGTTCGAGAAAACTACTGAAATCAGCTGCGGCCTCGGAAATATGGGTGCAGGAATTTTGACAAAGCAAACACTACAGCGGCGTGGGAGTTAAATAAGCAGTTACAAATGGGTTACAAATCTCTACAAGATAACTGATCCTCAAACGGCCTGCTTACTGCATGAGAAACCAACTACAAGGGATTAGAGGATCTTGCCCAAAATAACTAGCTGCAGCAAATAACATTACTGATAAACTTTCAGAAGACTGATGGTGATTAAACAAACGGGCAATCATAAAGCAAACCTTGCATGAAATTGCAAGTTTGGTCAATGTGCAAATGTTGGTTAAAGTGGTTATGAAGATAATTCTTTGATCATTTTTTGCTTAAATTTACAACTCTAGTAGCCAGACAAATATCAAGCAAACATTCATTTTTGATGTTTGATTTTTACATAGAGAAAAAAATAGCGGCAAATTTGAATCTAAACACCAAATTTACTATTAGGAGCAAAAGTGAAACAAAATCTGGGTAAACTTGATATTTACGCCATCCTTACAGAATTGTAAACTGTCACTTTTGAACAAAATTTGCATCAAGAACAAATGAGTAGCAACATTAGTACTCTAAATTTACAACAAATTTGCTTAACTAGCAAACTTAGGCAAATTGGTTTTTTCGTCCAGTGTTGACAGGTTGTAAATTCCAGAATGTGTCTCCGTGAACCATTTTAGGTTTAATTTACGATTCTCATTGTCTGGAGATAATCCTTCCAAAACAAATCTGTCCTCCTTGGCCCAGAACTTTGACCAATCACCTTCCTCAGGTATATTCCTGTATATTATATTTTTGAGTAAACATATCTCTTAAACGGGCTACAGATTCAACAGGAATACGTACAAAGTGAATAAATAATCTGTTATACATTTTAAATACGCAATTTTCCCCTGCTGAACATAAACAAGGGTTCTAATGGGGCTACCCAGTTATCGGTTAACTACTATTTTTTTGGCCAATTCTCAGTTAACTACTAATTTTAGTTAGATATTAATTTTAATTTTTTTAGTAGTGTATATTACTGCAGTATAATCCAATCCCAACACATTGTCCCCCCCCCCCATTTTTGGAGTGGACCCTACTGAAATCAAAGTATAATTTAAATGAATTCACATAAACTACACCACTAGCGTGATTTATAGATGACAGAAGAATAGTAAAGAAAATAAAAAAAATTGTCTAACTGAAGGAGTAATACCTCATTTTCTTCGGGCCCTTTAAATTTCAGGAAAATTCTCCTGATGACGAGAAAAAATCGTAAAAAATTGCGTTACTTCCAATTGCCTCCAAATTTGGCCCACGGGAAGTTTATAGATTTAGCCAATTATGTGCCTAGTTCCAACCCCCGGGGAGCTTTGAGCTTCACGCAACGATTTTTCAGAATCTGAGAAAATGGTGCGGCTATGTGCGATGTGTTTGTGACTTCTTTTGTGACGAATGAAAGCTTGTATCGATGAATTTCAACCAAATACAAGTCAAGCAAATTATTTGAAGGATTCTGGAGGATAACAAGCAAAACAAACTCGAAAATCGAGGTACGAAAACAGTTTGAATCTTGCATGCCGATCGCCGATTCGTCTAAGTCTGCAGCACATGTTGTTTTTCCTTCCCACTTGGCCTTCGCTTAACTTTTTGCCTGCAAATCCTTGCTTATTTTGATGAATTATATCAGCAAATTCATGTTTGCTTGTCTTTAACTCGATATTTCGATGGAAACCTTAAAAAAAAGAGCGTCGAACACTTCAGCACAAGGGACACCGAAGTATAGAATGTCATTATGCTAATAAGGATAAACTAATTAGCATAATCTGATAGCGTCACAAAATAAATTTGTAGAAAATTCCAAGCTGCTCTATATTTTCGAATGATTTTCGGGTTGTTTTGCTTAGATATTGAAGAAAATTATTTGTTACTACCATATTACACAAAATAGACAAATTTCCTGGCAGAATGACATTACTTTATAATGTATTCATCTAGGTGCTATATGTCTTGTACCTGTACTTCGGGGACATCAAGGTCACTAACGAAAGTTAAACTGACTTCTGGCAGCTCATCATTGTTCAGGCTGCCCAGACTGTTCAGTGGTCTCAGTGATAGGAGCAGGCGTGGGTGGTGTTGGCTCCTTATTAAACTCTACATAGGAGTGTTCCTTTTGTTTTGACTGAGAGTACACAACTGGTGGTAGAGATCCTGCTTCATCTTTGGTTGTTTCGCTCCTTACAGTTCGTTGTCGCACAGGTCGAAAGTTCTCAAGCCAGTCCCTCATCACAACTTCATCCTCTTTTGTGACAGATTGCACCACAGCTGGGAGAAACATTGTGGAGAGTGGCAAAGGCAGGGAAGTATCAGGCACGAGATAATAAGACCTTTCATGAGTGCAATACTTTGCAGCCCACTTAGTAATTCTTTTACGCGACTCTTTCACTATGGCTCCAAAGTCTTGCGTGTAGTTCAAAGCACTGAATGTTTCGTCTTTGAAGTTGGAAACCGCGTGTAGGTGTTCCACCTGCGTTGTCAAAAGTGTTAAAAGCTCAACTATGCCAACAAATAAAGGATTTATGGAAGTGATATTTTCCATCAGCCTGTTAATCCCTTTACGTAGCAGGGTGAGAGAATCTTGGCTTTTCTTGGAAATTGTACCCCCTGGACCATTTGTATCCCTTGATAAATTGAACCCCTCCTTCATGCTAGCTACTGTTCTCTGTACCTCGCTACAGAGACTGTCAATGTTCTCCTTTGCCTCCCTCAATGTTACCTCTTTTCCAGGCTTTCTTTTTTCGTGAATTTCAAAAGTGTCATAAAGGCAACCAAGGGTTTTAAGGATTCACAAAGCTTCAGAAAGGCCAGTTACGAGCTTAATAGTGCCAGCTGCAACATCGGTTACAAAAAGTGATATCTCTTAATCTCTTTATCAGATATTTCAGCTGTAAAATTAATTGAAGGGTGATACCTGTTTGCAAGAGCAATGAATTCATCTATCTCCTTTCTCTCTCTTTCTCCTTTCAATGAGAAAATATCGTCAATGTATCTTTTCCACTCAAGGAGTTTAGTTTTGCTGAGGTTTAGTATTTCATGTCTACTGCCGACATAAAGATGTTGGCAAAGGCGACTGCCATCTTTGTACCCATTAAGGTTCCGTGTGTTTGGAGATAGTTTTGCCATTGAATTCAAATGAGTTCTCATTAAGAAGTAGTTTAAGGATTCTTCTGAGGGATTGGGTGGGGATAGGGGTGTTTTCCCCGTAGAAACTCTGGTATGCTTTGCATACTGTGTTTATTCCCTCTTCCTGTGGGAAATTTATGTACAGGCTAGCAACGTCTAAAGAGACTAGGAAAACGTCCTCTGGGAAGTTTCTCCTTTCTATGAAGTGAACAAAGCCAATTGTGTCCTTAAGATAGGACTTTTGTGACTTAGCTATAGGCTGAAGTAGGCTATCAACGAATGATGATATTCATTCGGTGGGTCCATCGTTTTCTGCCACTATAGGACAGCCAACAGGGGTTGGCTTATGAATCTCTGTGAGAGTGTAGAAGACAGGTATTCTGGGTGGGTTAGGTGTCTGTGATAACCATTTAACAGTCATTTCGTCAATAAAACTTCCCTAATGTAGTTCTTCGACTATTTGTTTCACTTTTTGGAAAGTAGCCCCTGCCATGGGGTCTTCGAGGTTTGTGTAGTTATTTCCACAGTCTAATAGGGTCTGCCCCTCTTGTGTTTTATCTAGTTTGTTCATTATGACTGTGGTAGTACCTTTGTCCGCTTTCTTGACGTTATTTTCAGAGTTGTTTTTAAGCTCTGGGATAGCTTTTCTCTCATTTAGCGATAGGTTGGGTATAGCTTTGGTTATCTGTGTGTGCGCAAGTTGTATTTTAATTTCTTCTAGATAGCTCTCTAGGGTAACAGACTGCTGAACTGGTGGTTCCCAGATTGTGGATTCTGTTTTCATAGCTCTAATATCTTTGTGGGTTTTCTTTCATCTTTCTGGGTGTTTTTTGTTCTTAGATTTGCGCTTTCTAATGCCGTAGTCCTTATTACTAGACCCTGACTCAGAGACCACATGAGTGTAAGTTTCAACTGTTTTATTGTTTGCCTCTTTAAGGTCGTACAACGTTGCATTTACTTCTTCAAGACGTTTCTTTAGGGTAGCTGTTATTGCTTTTAAACTTTCTGGAATGTTGCATGATTCAGATTGACTTTTGCGTCCTTTAACTGATGTATTCTTATTACAAGATTTGGCTTTTCGCAATTGTGCCTGGTTGCGGTCAATGCGACAGTTGTGAAACTTAATGAGCGCTCCTAGAAATTTCTGCTCAGCCTCCTTTTGGATGGCTTTAATGTCAGAATTAAAGTCCTCATGTGGAAAAATGTTCGCTTTTGCATCGTAATTCAAGTCTGGCGGCCAAGTGCTGTTTTCCATGTGTCTTTTCAGTTTAATGACTGATTGTTCGGAGCTCTCTATTTTGTCTTTCATGCAAGAGATGTCATCGCAATCCGAGGCGGTGCGGCGTGGACGTTGTCTAAAAGGGTTTCTTTCGGGAACTCCTCCTTGTTTGGAATGTGGTTTCGTTGGCAGGCTGTTATCCTTTGCTGGCTTCGCTTGCTCTGCTTTGTTGCTGGTGGCTGCGTGTGTTCTGGTTGTCGTGTCTTCGCTTTTGGTTATGACGCTCTGGTGGTGGACTACGTTTGCCGCTCACTTTATTGCCGTTTGACTCTAACAGAGAGTCATCCTCTGCTATGGAGTTCAATTGTTCATCGTCTACTGAGACGTTTACCGTCAAACATCTCTTGCAGGTTTTTCTCTAAGTTTTCACTCATAGTAAGGTTCTAACAAGTGGTTTCTTAAGCAAGACTGCAGTTTCGGAACTACAGCATTCCTCGTCAGTTGCTGCTATGGTAAAGTCTTGGGTGTGTAGAGTGAAAATGGCTTTACAAATACTGGTGGCTAGGGTGGAAAATGCTGGCTTGCCATTGGCTGGTGGAAAAGTAACCAATAGCGTAATTGTAGCTTTGATCCGCATTGTTTTGTGTCATCTTTAAGGTCAAAAAAGCTAGTTTTTGGGGAACGGGAGTGATAGTATCTCACTGGATAGTAGTGATGCAAAGGGATAAGCTCAATGGGATAAGCGCCGGTCTGCTGAGCGGGAGGCCGTAGGTTCAAACCCCGGCCAGACCAACATTCAGGGTCTTTAAATAACTGAGGAGAAAGTGCTGCCTTTGTAATAACATCTGCAAACGGTTTGACTTTCTAGTCTTCTTGGATAAGGATGATAAACCATAGGCCCTGTCTCACAAGCCCTTGCACATGTAATAAAAAATCTGTGGGACGTTAAAGAACCCACACACTCTTCGTAAAGAGTAGGGCACGTAGTGCCCGGTGTAGTGGTCTATCTCACTTTCACACTCATGTATGGGGGGCATCGTTACTCATTCCTTCATTACTTGTAAACTGCAACTTAAGCAGTCTGTCCCCCAACCAGTGTTGTAAATTATCCCTGACAAGCCCTGAGGGGAGTGGATAATATGATGTTCACATTCAAAGTCACTAGCGTTTCCTAGTGTCTGAGAGAGTTTGAGAGAAACCTTCCCCATAGATTAGGAATATTTTTTCGTATACTTCTCAAAATCACCCGAGTACATTTCTGTTGATAAGGTTTCTTCCCACAAGTTATGACAGAGTGCTCTCTAAAAATATCAATAGTTATAGGTGGAAGGTGTTGACAGGCCAAACATGACTCATAAGCTCGTGATAGTGTGATACTTGACCTTAAAGTTTTGCGCTAACGAGGATATCTCATGATATATAGAGGTTAAACTCACGATTTTTTATCAATTTTCGTGCTTGTTGTGCGTTTGCAAAAAAATCAAGAAATGCTACACACTAAATCTTCTTGCTATTAAAAAAATATCATTTTTACATAGGTTTAATGCAAGCCATTAATTAAACCAATTCATTACTTATCTTTTTATCTGGTAGTGGAAAAATTAACTACACTTATAAGCACCGTCAGTTTATTGTGACTCTTGGTTTCGCTCTAGAATCTTTCTTGCTTGTCTTGCTTAGAGGTAATGCTAAAATTGTTAGCAAAGCCCTTGTTCCACCTGCAGTATACAAAGCGCTGAGGGTGTTCATGTCTAGACGTTACATCACAGGAATCCCTTCTATTTTCACCGTACCAAAATTATCATATCCCAGTGAGCATTCACAAGTCAGCAAGCGCGGTGATTGCACGCATGCTGAACAAGAATGCTGTATCATGACAGACTAGAAACAATGGAAAACTCCCAAAACACAAACTCAGGCAAAACGCTAAAAATCTTCAATGTTTACTCAAGGTTGGGCTTATAGAAGATAATGTCACAGTTTTTTAATGACCATAAAATTCAGAATCCGGGTAGTTAGTTAATCAATTGTGGCCCTGAAAAAATTTGAAGGAAAAAAAGCTACGAATTTTTAAGAAAATGCGTTTTTCGTGAGAAGAACTCTTAAACGCTGACAAACGTCATCAAATATCTGTAACCACCTGACATTTACTCCGATCGCCAAAAAATTTTATGCTATATTTTAGATTGATCTATATGTTATCCATGCTATATGTTAGACTTACGATCAAAGTAAAGGTGGGGATACCAGAGAGCTTCAAAGTATGATGGTACCCTGAAAAAATAACTGGGTCGAATCACCTTAACTACTATTTTTTTGGCCGAATATCAGTGAACTACTATTTTTTTGGCTAATTATCAGTTAACTGTTAACCCCATTTGCACCCTCATAAACTGTACTGAGCCGTATCTTGTTCCGCTATATAGAAGCTATATCATAGTTCAAATTTTAAAGTGTAAGATCCTGCACCTGCGTTACATAAACGCTGTTATATAACCTTCCACGCTAGTCAAAAGAAATTCGTTTTGGGGAAAATCTTTTTTTTCTGCTTTTAATTTGAGATTTCTTTCTTTTCTGGGGCAGGGTTAAGGCATTCAACGCGATTCCTTACTATAGAGAGAAAGTTTACAACCCTGATCCTGTTAGGAGCTACACGAAAGCAAAGGTTGAAAAGCTAAATACCCTTAATATTGAAACAGTCTAGACTGAGCTGATCGACCAACAAGCAAGCTCGTGTAGTTCTATTTTAGACACTTTCCCACCAGATGAAAACATTCAATTTTCAGAGGACTTTTCTGTTTCGCCCCCATTTGTGCCTATGGATGCTTTTGAGCAGGTAAAAAATTTCGGTAAATCCATGAAGAAATTTACCAATGCAGTAGTTGTTATTAAGTCAAATGACAAAAGCCTCCGAATGGTCAATTTTGTGCACGATTTCATTAAGAGATATACTGGTTAGAGCCAAGCTGTAGTTAATCTCTTTAACACTACGTGTAGATAAGTAATTACATTCAGGTTACATGCTTGCGGGATCTGTGAATGGCCTGTCACTATTTATTTACCATAGTTCTCTCTCTTACTTGGTGTTTTTTCCCTGATATTCTTAAGCAAGACCGGTTTCGTTCCTATAGAGGAACTCGTCAGTTATTGCTATTTGGAGTAACTGAGTGGTGTTTGTTCGGGCATGTTCACAGTTCTATACCAGTGTCCAACAGAGTGTTGGATCAAAAATAGCGTTCTCTAATTGGCCAATAAAGTCTCTGATGCTTTGATCCTGGTGTAGGTTGTGTTTCTTTACATGTCTGTTGTTCTATTTTATGGCCATGCGAATATTCCATTCTCTGATTGAGAAGTGTTAGTACGTTCCTACATGAGCCGACTGGTATTTCCCTGAAGGAGCTTGTATAGGCTCGAATATTGTAGTAGGTGTTGTGGTAGTCTGGTTGTAAAGAAAGTTTCCCACGAAGCAGGAAGGGGCTCTGTCCAAAAATATCAACATGGTAAATAAATAGTGACAGGCCATTCACAGATCCCGCAAGCGTGTCGCATGAATGTAATTATTTATCTACACGTAGTGTTAAAGAGATTAACTACAGTTTGGCTCTAACCAGTATATCTCTTAATGAAGGAACTGCCTTCAAATCAGCCTACAGTGTAACCAAGAGATATTAAACTAGGGATCATCAAAAAATGCTTCGTATTATGCCTTGATGCAGCTGAGTAGAAGATGTTTACCTTTCTCTTGTAGGCGGAAGGTTTTCTTTGCTGTGATAGTTTTCTCCCCAGCAGCATTTTGGCTTTTGTTCTGTTAATAGTGAACACACCGTGTTCTCCAATGGGAAATGTTCCATACCACTTGGTTAAAACAGGATTGTCCACAATCTCATCAGCCACTTCCATATTAATTTTTGCATCTTCCTCACTGGTGCTATCGCATCTTTTTAGAGCTCCAGCACCTTTCCACTTAAATAATAATTAATAGAAGGGAAAATATGTGCAGTAACTTCATATAAAAATGTCATGTCTGTGTACACATGACCATATCGCATTTGCCAGGAAACTTGAGAAATTACTTATCATCCAGCTTTGTGTCGACAAATATATGTCTCCCAAGCATTACATCAAACATTGAAGACCACAAAAATGAAATCTGGAAAACTGTCAGGCTAAAAAGCATCAAAAGGACCAATTGCCATCCTTTTCAATTTTCTCTAGGTCTGTCCATCTGTTCCTCATTTTTACACTAACAAAAATCTCTATTTGTACTCACTCTTGCTTTTTGCTTTGTTACTTAAAGCTTCTTTTCGTGTTTTGAGCAGTCTTTTTATGTTTCACTGAGATTGGTGGTGGTTTCCACTGCTGTAGTTTTGACAAATTTCGTCACACTGCTCTTTCAAGTTGCTAAGTACTAGTAGTTATTGATCAGTGGTTAAAGAACCTTAGATTTGGTATCAGGGCAGCTTACCTCGTCTTGCTATCTGTATTCTCTGTCACAATATTCAGTCTTGGATATCCTTGGCACAATCAAATGCTCCAACTTTCAAATTATTCTTGGCCATCACGAGGTTTTTGTCTCTTATTCTGCTCAACTGTGTCAGTTTCCACAGGGTGGAAACGAGACGGATTTAAGCAACTTCACGTTTCCGTCAAGTTTACAAAATACGGAAACACGTTTCGTCCTGTGTTTACCAATCCCCGGTTGCATCAATTTACAGCGATTTTACGATACCCGTTCGTGTCAATTTACAGAGATTTTACGATACCCCGTTTGCGTCAATTTACAGAGATTTAATGATGCCCAGTGTTCCGCTACCTGGACCGATATTTGGTCTTAGCCGAGATCGGGCAGCATAACCAGCAAAGTTTAAATTACTTTTTATAAGGTAAAAAAGGAAAGAACTTACATAGGCTGGATTGATGTGAAAAAACTGGCAAGTAAATAAGACAATGGCTATTATACTTTGCTAAAGGAAAACCGAGCGTAACAGATTGACCAATAATAAGGATTTCTGACAGATACTCTAAAATGACTAACCTACGTCTCAAGCGGAACTAATCACGAAACACAAAAATGATTGTTTATATAATGTTTATATTTATTGCTTGTCAAATTTAATCTCTAGGTTTAACAAACAAATAAACTTGTAATTTCACATTGAAAGTGCAGCTGGAGGGGTGGCTTGCATAAAAAAAGCCATTTCATTCACTTCATACGGGTAATTGTGGTCAATCAATTCTAGATCTCTCTTAGAAAGCTAAAAGAACAGTGAAAATCAGAAAGAATGAAAACTATTCTAGATTTAAGCTCAGTTACTGATCACTTAAACGTTGAGCAAGTAAGCTTGAACATCATAAGCTTAGGCAGAGGCAACTGTCAATAACGTACTTTTTGCATGTTACAGGTTAGATCTTCAGCACCTGTTCATTCGAGTTAAAAGTCTAGTCAACTGAAACATCAGGCTACAATCTACTTGAAATACCAGGTAGACTCATTCAACGTCGTTTATGAATTTTCAATACCTGCAACATCCCAAAACCTGCTTATGAGCTCATAGTACTAGACTTTCAAGATTACTTATCTGGCGTAAATAATAAGACATGAAATCAGCCCTTTGCCCTGCACACACCTCTAAGCTGAGTTCAATCCATTGAACATTTCAAAGCTTTAATGTTCAGGAACTCGACCCAGGTTTTTGAAAAGGTTCTTCCTGTGCGTTTTTACATGGCCCCCTCTGTCAAAATGTGTGTAACGGACACTGCTGAATAGTAAGCATTAGACTGTGAGCAGTTCGTTTTAAGAGAAAAGGCAGGAAGAACATAACATCATAGTCCGAGATTTTTCATCTGAAACTGGCATAGATACTACCTCTATGGAATTATTCAATTTAAGGACAGTGTCACTTGAAGAGGTTCGCCGAATTGTAACATCTCTCCCAATGAATAAATCTCTGGGACCGGATAAGATCAGCGCTCGTGTACTAAAAGACTGTCTCCCTGTCATACTGGGCCCTCTTATTGACATCATCAATTGTTCTATCCTTACTAGCACATTTCCTGACAACTGGAAAGAGGCTGAGGTGATTCCGATTCTTAAAGACGGTGACCATGAAAAAGCTGCCAACAACAGACCGTTATCTCTGCTAGCCGTAGCTTCAAAGGTCCTCGAAAGGATTGTTTTGAATCAGTTCAACGCCTATCTCATGAAAAACAACCGCCTTACCTCACACCAAAGCAGCAATAAAAAAGCTCATTCTATCCAAAGCCTTCGACAGTATAGACCATGCAAGGTTGCTCCACAAACTCTCCATCTTAGGAGCCTCACCCTCTACTGTCAAATGGTTCAAGAGCTTTTTAACTGGTCACAGGCGATACGTTAGAATTGGCTCCACCTACTCTGACACTCTACCTATAACTCACGGAGTTCCTCAAGGCGCAATCCTATCACCATTGTTGTTCTGCATTTATCTCAACGATTTACCCACGTCACCGACGTTTTGCAACCTAGAATCGTATGTGGATGACTCAAAGCTATTCATGTCATTTCCTCTCGTTGAGCTTGATGCTGCCATTGAAAAGCTCGAACAAGACCTTCACAGTGTAGCTCAATGGTGCTGTGAGAACCATCTACTTATCAATCCCGATAAAACTAAACTCCTTTTCCTCGGTACCAGACAGATGTTAAGCAGGTTACCAGAAGACCCTAGAGTGGTATTCTTAGGTAAAGCACTGAAGCCAACAGACTCTGCCAAGGACTTGGGAGTCTTTCTTGACCCCCATCTGACCTACATCACCATATTTCATGTGTAGTGTCATCTGGTTTCGCAAAGCTTTGCCAAATAAATAGAGTCAAAAGGAGCTTCGACAAGGAAACACTAGAGTTGTTAATAACATCATTAGTCTTTAGCAAGATGCTTTACTGCTCATCTGTATGGTCTAATACTACACTCCAGAATATAAACAGATTACAATCTATTCAGAATTTTGCCAGCAAGATCGTAACAAACTCTAGGAAGTTTGACCACGTAACACCTTTGCTTCGAGAGCTAAACTGGCTTCCTGATAAAGATCAATTATTCTATAGAGACTCCGTTTTGACCTTTAAATGTCAGAACGATCTTGCGCCTCAATACTTAACGAGCAAGTTTACCAAGCGCTCAAATGTACATACTCGTACACGGAACTCTTTGCAGATTCCGCTATACAGAACGGCTATAGGCCAGCGCACATTTTCCTACAGAGGGGCCTACATATGGAATAACTTGCATAATGAACTTAGGCAAAGTGCCTCATTGGCATCTTTCAAGCGTGCCCTGAAAGACACACTATTGAGGCAGACATTTCCTTCATAAGCTTTAGATTTTAGTAGAATACCATCATAGATTGTGACTTCGAGTTTTTATTGTCATTTTTGCTTTTATAAATTGGAAATAGTTTGTAAATAGTTCCTGAAAAACCTCACGAGGATGTTACTATTAAAGTTATTTATTTATTTATTTAGACTGCACGCAGTCTAGTAAGCATAAACCAACCAACCTTTCTCGACGTTGGTTGACATTGTAGGCACCAATCTTGGATTCGAGTAGGCTTGCGCCGCAGGCGTTTGATCAGATGTTTTAAAACTGCCAGCTGTGGCATTCGGGTCATTTTCAGGAAGGCACCATCTTGTGGATCAATCTTGTGAATCTGATCGTGAACTATGCCGCGCGCTGGAATCCCTTGGTTCTCTCGACAATTTTCTTCTTTTCCTTGCGCTTGCTAGTGACCTTGATCGCGGTGATCTTGACCTGGAAAATGACCTGGAAGACCTTGATTAATCTTTCCATCGCCTTTTTGAAGAAGATTTGAAGGTTCTACTAGATCGGGAACATGAACGATTTTTCCTTTGCAATCTTGTTTTGGGTGATCGTCTGAGCCTTGAACTTGCACGAGAAATCTGTTACGTCTCACTAGAATTTGATTTGCTCGAGCTTGAACTTGAGCTGTCTGTGGGACTTGACATGGTGCACCCTTGGCTAAAGCCCAGCTACAGCTTGATGAATTGTTGTTCAAATAAACAGTTTTTAAACTCTGAACACACAATGATGCCGCTAGTAACTCCTATTGATACTTCACTGCAGTGAAAGATGTTTTCAAAGCGAGGGTGCGCAGCATGAAATATTTGCTTAAAAAAATCCTGTCACCCTGTCACTTTCTGACGAATAATCAGCTTTTATTACCTTGTCACCAAATTTCAAAGAGTTTAATTGGCCACTGTTGTTCATTTGAAATAACAAGCCTAATGAATTAGTGATATAAACCAGTGATAAATACATATTGTGGTTCAATTTTGTCCTTGCTTTGATTTTTATCTTCCTTTCTTCCAAAACTCGTTACCATACATTACCATACCACAAAACAAAGTAAATAAAAAAGTTTGAACCAAACAACCAAAACAATAGTACTTCATAAGTTAATGCAAGCAAAATAAACAAGATTTCTTTTGCCGAAAAAATATGCAGGCCTATTCAATGTTCACTAGTTTTTGGTAGTTGATTGTCAATAGCAAAATCCTCCTCAGTGTACCTCTGAATAAAAGCAGAATAGGTCAAACGATTTGTTGCCATATTGTAGTGTAGTGTAATGGGAGTATTCTTTGTAACAACTACAGAAGATCGCCCAGCATAGTGATATTTCCTGTCCGTTTGCTTTCTGAATTTCCTCTTGTGTAAATAGTTTTGCCCAGAGAATCGAGAAGGATAAAATACATTTCTGGCGGAGGCCTGCTTTTTAATCAAAATTTCCACTTTCTTCCCTTTCCCTGATACATCAGCTTCACAGCGATATCCTCAGGCAAGAGTCATGATGTGTCTGAATACCATCCAAGGGATAAAAAGAGTTGTTGGATTGGTGAGCCCCGTTGCCTTTGAATGAGTTTGCTTGTGCTTCAAGCTTTCCCCTAATTTCCGCAAATATGAATCGATGAGGGGTCCAGAAAGTTCGAGTTTATTTCCACACACTTCCTCGTGAAGAGAATCCATGTCCCCCATTCCATAGTTTGGCTTGTTTTTAGCCTTCCTCACGGACTTTATCCATACTTTATCGACGGAAAACTTCGTTTTCACTGTACTGGTGTTCCAAAATAGGTCATCTCGCTCCGATCTATGGTTTTTAGCCCTTAGATCTAAATGCACACGCTCCACTTGGTCCGCCATATTTTTCACGTGTTTTTCAAGGGAGGTACTGGGGGAAAACCGCTGTCACTAGATGAGCCTGCACAAATGGGATAAAACTCCTTGGTTACGGACCATCGTGTCAAGTATACTTTTTAAGTGACCAAAAGTTGCGTACTTTGAGTATACTTTTGTTGAGTATACTTTCACTTCAAAACTCTGCTCAATGTACCCATCTTCACTGGTTTCGCTTGATTCACCTTCAGACATGTTACCCTCTTCTTCTTTAATTCCTTCAGACATGTTTTTATAATCATCTTAATCAGGCGGTGTTGGACACAGTCCATGTGACCAATTTTGTCCAATCATGCTATTGCAGATGGCAGACTGATTCTTTCACTTTTGTGCGTGTAGTCTCTTCGATTTTCTCTGTTTTTGCCATTTATCAAGTGATTTACAATGATATTTGTAAGAATGGAAACACACTGATTAGATCTCAAGGTAGAACCTTTTTGGGTTATAATAAACGATACAGAAAGTTGGTTAAAGAAAACTCATTGGTGACATCTCCATTAACTGGAACCACTCTTTTGGAATCAGGGTTGAACACTGGTTGATGCTGGAACGTTTCGTCTGCCTTCTTGAACATGTCATAATATCCTTCAAGGATAACAAGGGAAGGCTTGTAGAGGATTTCTCTTATGTTAGTTATGGCCCATTGTGTGCCTTTAATGTCAGCTGTCTCCAAAACAGTTATTGCACGTTGTAGTCCAATCCTTCTCATAGACGAAGCATGATCACATCCTGAGAGAATGCACATGTGTCTGAATTTCGCAAAAGTAAAGTCCTTAAATTTTAGGGCAAAGTTTAGATCCTCCCTTTTAATCAGCTTCCCACTTCCACTTTGAGTCATTTTAAATAAGACCTGAAAGTTAGAAACAAGCATGCAATTAGTATTGATCCTTGCAGGACAATACAACCAATGGTCAGTTCACTAAAAATAACATGAGAAATCTGATTGATAAATACAGTAAAATTAATAGTCAGTGCCTAACATGATTAAAAAGGGCTTTATAGAGAACACACCTGTAGAGACTTTCAACAACCCCAACCCTTGACCACGTGGAGTGGGTATCAACATGATGTAGGACACAATGTATTTTTGAATGTTTAAGACATTCATTTGTTCTACATAATAAATATCTACCAAACAACGCAAATATAAAGGGCTCTTACTTGCACTTTCTGTCCATGCACTGTATAAATATAAATATTTTAAACTAAGTATTGTTCAATAATATTATAAGGCTTAGACTTAAAATAAACTATTATAAACACACAGTTGTAAGGATTTTTATTATCCTTTGGACCTAGATATGTGGCCTTGGCCAGTTTCACGACCTTCTCTGTAGTTTGGTGTACTATCACTTCCTCCCTGTGAATTGAGGCAAATAGCAGATAAAAAAGTTAGGATGCTTTAAACATAGAGTGTTCCTAAAAGCTCAGTTGAGCTGTTCAGCTTGCCACTTGTCTGTACACGACAAGAGAATTCTTTAATTTGCAAGATTTTAATGGTCAATTCTTCGGCTTGATTAGCAACAACAAAATTTCCCATAGTCTTAAGCATTTTATTTTATGTCTCGTCCCCGGTTTACTAAAACACTAGCAATAAACCCCCCTTTACTGCCTACAACCGAGCTTTGTTTGCTAGAGCGTCTAACTTAGGAAACAAAGAAAACCAAGACTGTGCTCTGGGATTGAAAACATGGCCAAGTTAATGGCTGGTTTTATTCAAAACTGCAAAATCATCTTATCAATGTTAAAATATGAAATAATGTTTACGAATTTATAGGTCTAGCAAAGGTGAGGGCCAGAAGAAAAAGGCCACGGGTTGCTCCTAAGCAGCCCAGCCCCATCCGAAGGCTGTTGGCAAAAACGATGACGAAAACACAACGCCTGTTTGTGTCTTCAAGTACAAGTATCTAAAGTTGTTCCTAAACTCGGAGTTCTAATATAACAAAGAAAAGCGCTTGATTTCCAGCGACCTAGCAAGTGAATTTGGGAGTCTGAAGCCCCAGCTGGCAGCGCCAATGCGAAAACTGCGCTTTATATAGCTTTGTGTCTAAGTTACAAAATGTAAGTGTTGCGTTAAGTCGCTCAACTAAATAGGATCTAGTAATCGAGCTTCCGTCAGGCCAACAAAAAAGAGAGCCAGAGACCGACCCTCACACAGCTAAAAAGTTAAAGATCAACTGAACTGAACAGCATGACCTTTCAGTATAGATAAAAATAACAAAAGGTGGCCCAGAATTCTTATGCTTGTAGTTATGCAAAGTAAGCTGCAGTGCCTGAATTTGGCCCTGAGCAACAACCAGTCGGTCTAGTTACGAAAGATTAATGATATTGGAAGTGTTGCCTCGAGAGGCTGTTAACTCAACAATGCAGAGAAAAGCGAAAATGCTAAAGCACACATGGCAGACATGAGAAGAGACTGGTAATGTGATGAAAGGGAACGCTCGAAAGCTCTAATTAAGTTCCATAATACTGGCAAAGTAATAGGTAACCTGACATCATTGAGGGGAGTTAGTTTGTATAATAAGTGGAGCCTCAGTAGGATCAGCAACCAGCAAGTTTATGAATGTAACTAATAGCAGAAATGTAAGTGGTTGCTGACGAAGAAGAATAACTCCTAGAGTATAGATGCACAATAAAAATGGCCAGTATGGCCGGTTGAAGAGGCAAATTAATAGGCCTATCACCTAAATAAGAAGCCGACCAATCTGTAAATAACTTCCAATGTCGTTTTTAAACTGATACAGAAGTGTTACTTCAGCTTGCCTCTAAAAGAGTTTTTGTTATAACTGCCAGTTCTCTGGTAACAGTTGAGAAGGCAAAGCTGTTGGTTCTGGCGCTACGTCCTTGGACAGGGACTTGCATTTGGTCACCTGTAAATGCGATAAGGCATCAGCTTTTGTGTTGTGAACGCCTGTGAGGTGTACAGCTTAAAATAAGATATTATTTTGCAAACATGATAGAACCTAGGCGCAAAGAAGAACCAACAGCTCCCTATCTTTAGTCGTCTTTTTATTAATTACTTGCAACAAGGCTTGATTGTCGGTGTGAAAGGTTATGCATTTGTTCACCAGCTGAGTACCCCATATTTTTGTACTGAGAACAATAAGAAACATTTCTAGCACAATAATATTCTTAGAGGTCCGGGATGGGGGCCACGGACCGTAAAACCAATTCTAATGAAACACGGCTCCATAGCCTAGAGAGCCAGAAGCATCAGTATAAAGATGCAAGTGAGGTGATGAAAGCCATTGTAAATCTAAGAAGAGTGATTTGCCATTTAAAAATTCTAACCAGAACATAAGATCGTCCTTGACTATATGCGTTAATCTATTTAAATGAGTCGTCTAAGAAAAGTCCTGCCGGGTATGATGACAGAACAAGTGAAGTTCAGAAGACCAATAAGGGATTGCATCTCCTTAAGGGAGACTTTTTTACGCTTGAGAAATTCATAAATAAGAGTAACACATTTTCTTAGCTTTTCTTCTGGGAGGCGAGCCTCCATTTTGTCAGTGTCTAGTTCTATTCCAACTAAACATAAAACACCTACTGGGACTGATTGTCTTTTCAGGCGCCATGGGGACAACCAAGTTGTCACACATCGTTAAGAACTTAGACAGATTTTGTTCACAAGCTGAGAAAGTTTTGTCTATGAGAAGGAAATCATCCAAAAGGTGTAAAACACCTGAGATAGCTAACTTAGACTTAGCAATTTACTCGAGAGCGGTTGAAAAGCTTTCCCAAATTTTACAAGAGGAACTGGGCCCCATCGGCAGGCACTTACAAAATATAAGCTGTCCTCCCAACAAAAACCTAATAAATCATAGTCGCATGGATTTATTGGAATTAGACGAAAAGCGTTTTTGACATCTGTCTTAGCTAGGGCACAGCCCCTGCCTGTGCGCCTGATAAGGCTAACCGCATCGTCAATCAAGGCATATTTAACTGTGGAGGCATCATTAGGAATACAAGAGTTAATAGAATCACTGGAAGGAAAAGATAGGTGGTGAATAAGGCGACATTCTCCTGGCGTCTCTTTAGGAATTAAACTAAGCGGAGAAATGCGTAATGAAGGAAAAGGTTGTTCTAAAAATGGCCCTGCAATCGGATCTAGACTTAATTCTTTTGACAGTTTATTGGAAACAGCTGCAGGGTTTTGAGCAGCGGATAAAAGATTTTTGCAACTGGAGGGTTTGTGGGGCCCTACATAATCTAGTAAAAACCCTTGCTGAAACCCATTTAAAAGATAGTCTTTCAATTTAGTTGGATAGCCATCTAAATAAAAATGTAATATATTTACTTTGACTGGTGTTGGTAGTTGCACTGGATGCGACAGTGCAACAGGTGGTGGCTGTTGGTTTTCGTGACTTGCATTTTGTGGCTGGGTGATCGCCCCCACATTTAAAGCAGGCGTGTTTGAAATTACACCCAAAACATCTTTCACCTTTGCGGAATTTTCAGCAGAATCCTCACGGAAAGGGCTGCTTTGATTGCTGGTTAAACGAGTTGGGCGGATTGTTTGAGGATGAAAGTTTGATCATGTGGTGTGCCTCCAACCACGATTTCCAATGCACTTCATCCCAAGGGAAAAGAGATGTTTGACGTAAATAGTGAAAATTTTCATCATAATAACGCCACTAAGCGTTTTTTGCCACCAAATCGCGCAGTGTCACACTGTATTTCATTAATCCAGAAGCGCTGTCCGGAAATCAAATGGTATAGACGGCAACAAAAACCTGAAATGCGGTAGTCCATTGATCGATGCTAGTAATGCTCTTAGAGTTTTGGACGGGTTCGACACTGACCACAGGCTGGTTGGATCCAGAGGATTTTACCGTGAAGTTGTATTTAGGATCGCCTGGAAAGGACGATAGAAGAGTTCCGAGATCGATATATTCGTTGGCCCATATTTTAGATTAAATTTTGTCCAGAACTCTACTCGAGAGTGGAACGGAAATTAAGGTATGGATTTTCTCGGGCTTGCTAGTAATGGTATAGGTAGAAGGTAAAGTGCAGCAGGGTCGGATGTCTGTACTGGCTCTTGAGGGATTATCCCTGCAGACTCCAGGCTTTCAAGTACAGCCAAAGAAATAGGACTAGTGATGCTGGAAACCATATCCTGAGAGACAACAGGACTCAAGGCTGCGGAACTCGAGACTGAGGATGGCCCACTGATCACCGGCTATTATGGCACGGATCTCGGCGATTTTTTTTTTTCATAAAAAAGTGCATATAGCGGCTAATTAGGGTGCCATTTTGGACGATTTTTGGGTATTTTTAAAGGTTCAAAATTGAAAAAGTGCACATACCGGCCAATTAACCAAATTCCATGCCAAAAATCATCATTTTTGTGAAAAATTTCCGAGATCCGTTATTTTATCCTTCTCCTTGCTCTCTATTAACCCTTTTTTATTCTTCTAATTCCAATCTATTGTCTAATAATATCGTAACCCAACCATATCACCATATTGAAATAATCTTTGACTATATATTATTTTGGTTTTTGAGTCAGGATCTGGCTTATAGTTTTGATATTTATTCTCATTTGTGAATACAACGTGAGAATGATTATTGGTTATTTTTTTGAGTCCAAAATCCAACCTATCTATATTTGCTTTTGCAATCATATCCAATATTTTGTCGACTATTGGATTTTCAATTATTTTTTTTTATAAGTATCTAAAATAGGATCTAAATAAAAGCTCTTGCCACATTTATAATCGGCTTTTTCTATTGCTTGCTCAGGCGCAATGAGTACTGATCCTTTGTATCCTTCACAAGTATTTTTTATGATGCCAGATAGTAGTAATAACCCAAGGCATGAAATTCTTGGTTCTTTTAGCTGGTTTAATTGTTATATTGCTGATTTTAGAGCGGTTTTCGTGTGCTTTTGTACGACTTTTGATTTAATATTTGAGACAAGGCCCAATTCACTGGTTAATTTTTGTTTACTAAGGCTTACTCTACCATTTGGAGGAATATACGTAGATATCAAACTAGTGCCTCCTGATAGAGATTGTTGTTTAGCTAAAAGACAGATATAATCTTCCATATACATATTGTATATAATTATGGATTGTAAAAAAGGTGTATTAAATAGATACTGACTTGTTTTTAGTTTGTGACAATAGTTTACTCATTCTCCTCCTCTTCCTCCATTTCAAAGATCGCTTTAAGGACGCCGGTTAATGACATCTCAGCTGTTTGCAGATTTTTGGAGATTAATTTCTTGTGATGTAATGTCGCAATCTCTTCTTCCAATTTTTAGTGTATAGTGCATTAAGCTCGGTTTCCTTACTCTGGATTTTAGTATCAAGCTTTCTTATATGATCGTCCATATATACTATTAGTTAGATAATTCTTGCAGGTTGCTCAGTGGAATCCAACTATTAAAGTCGTCACTATAGCCCAACCATTTTACAAGAGCTTGTTTCTTCTTATAATCCCTCGGAATGACCTTTTCAATGCGAAATACATCCTGTTTTGCTGGCAGTAATTCTGGTTCATAAAAGCTGCCTTGTATTTCCTCATTATTGAGATCCTTTAATCTATAGGTGATTGGATTTGTCGATTAGATTTTATCGATCAGGAATATCTCTTCTGTCTAGTTAGGTGTGTACCCTTTACCGAACACCTTTCTCTTGTACTTACTTATCCTAACTTTATCACTAATCTTGAATTTGGGCTTAGATGATAACTGTTTCATATCACCATACAGATTGTAATATACGGCACTTTCATTTTTCTTTTTACTGGCTTCTACAGGTGTCATTTTAATGGAACTGTGTTTGGTATTATTATACTGCTTCAATATTTTTGGTAGTATGTCAAGATATTGGTTATTACCCTGGACAGTAAACTGCTTCCACATTTTGGTTTTAATTGTACGGTTCCATCTTTCACATACACTAGATTTTTCCTCATTCTCGGTTGAATATAATGTTATATTATTCTTTTCCAACAGTTCTTTCATATTTTTGTTATAATATTCTTTCCCCTTATCAGTCCATAGATATTGTGGTTTGCGGCCCTCCTTGAAGATTGTTTTGAATGCTTCTGTGACGGTTTCCACTTTCTTATCCTTCAATGGGACAATCCAGCCATATTTGGAGAACAGATCTAATACCATCAGGAGATATCTGTAACCTTTGTTCCATTTACTGAACTGTTGCATTTCAACCAGATCAGAGCACCAAATTTTATCAATACCGGTTGTAATAACACGCCACCGAGTAAAGTTGCGTTTTATGGGTCTATGTAGTTCATCTGCTAATTGTTGCTGCCAACTAATACCCGACGGCTTTTCTAGTTTAAACCAAGACCCAGTTTTTGTTTTGTGTTTATAATATTTCTAGCTAACCAGTGACCCTATTGTCGTTCATTATAAGGAATGACGTCTAATGATTGTACCGTTTTACGGTCAGCTTTATTTTTACACTTTCGGTTATCACTGCAAACACTATGATCGATATCATGCTGCATGGCCACAGCATCGGTTGGCCCAGTTGGTTGATCATAAATTTCTAATATTTCACCAGTTTCTGGATTCTTACTTAATTTTCGAGATCATTGTACGGCCCTGTGTATTTATGACCCGGTAATGTCCAGCCACCTGCGGGTCTTGGTTATTTACCAATCTGCTTGTGGATATCTATAGCACCTCCATCCAAATCTTTCCTGTTAGTTTTGTAGTTTTTCTTTGGTCGTATTTTAGTTGATAATTGGTCAAGAGCTTGAGAACCGACATTCTGAATCATTGAATTTAATTTATCTAGAACATAATCTATAGCTTTTTTCTGTAAATTTTTCACGTAAAGCTTCAGAACCGTAATATCTGCCCATCTCAACGGTCTTTTTGGCCGTATATGGTAGGGCATGATGTACAAACCCATCAAGAGCAGTACCAGCTATTGTATCGATTACGCCTGCCCCAAGGACAGGCTGATCTAGTTTCCCTTCTTTACAAATTTAAACTTTTTTATTCCACATTCAGCACAAGTGCACCAAAACATAAGTCTACCACTTTTGGCAGTGTTATAACCCGAAGGTTCTACACATTCTGTTTGCTTCTTTTGTTTAACACAATAGGATTTCACCATTATTACCTATTTATGGTATATAATTATTGTCTAATCACTATCTGGAACATAAGTATCATGGCTGCTATCTGACTCATAATCACTCTCACTCAAGGGCTCACAGTTGCAGCAATCGAAACATCCATATTGATTCACATAATGCGGAGTAATTTCTTGGCAATAAACACAGACCTTTTCAGTCATATATAATAGGATTACATAAAATAGTTTATCAGAAATTGGTGATTTATCATTTGATTAGTGGAACTGAATTTAGGGTTATGTATAACGTCTAATAATGATAAACAGATGTTGTATTAGTGGAACCCGTTCTATTGGCCTGTAGTCCTTTTCCCATTAATGTGTTTAGCAACAGGGGGACTCCTATACTAGCCAGTAGAGTTCCTAAGAATCCACTGCTCTGTGGTTTAGTTGGCCAGATAACTAATCCGTTGCCAGTTTGGAGAGAGCTAAGAATATCCTTTTTCTGCCCTGTGGTCAGTAAATGTTTGTATGCAACCAATTGTGCTATTTTATCTATTGGAACAAGAAAACCTCGTTGACCTTTTCCAAATATTTTATCCACACCTAAACTGGCTTATCCTGATAATGCTTCTGTTCCAAGCGATGTGATAGCTTCTTTGGCTAATGGCATAGCCATAGGTAGTAACTTGCTTCCTAAATTGATTAATGATACCACCCTGTCTAACAGCCGTTCTTTTAAGATAAAACTCTCCTGTCTGCGGCAAAGGATGGTTACAATGAAAGTAGAATGCATGACTGGATAGACAAGTTGGAATCTGTCACTGAGCCTCTGAAAAAGTGGCTAACTTCTTCAAGGTGAATAGTATGGCTCCCCTATAGCTGTGATAAAGAGCATAGTCGCCCACTTCGTTCAAATGAATGCCATCTCAGAATGAAATAGCAATAGATGGACTTTGAAGCCCTCTATGGCTTCAGTATAAGGGAGTGGTTCAAGGACCACTTTTAGATATTTATTGAGAAGGTCTACTTTGTGGCTGAAATCGGGTCTTGTGGAGAAATAGCAGACCGGTAAATTACTAGGCATATCGTTATAGATTCTGCTCCACAGTGATCATGGAGGACTTGAACTAAATGTTCAATATCTGAACCAACAGATTCGGGGCGCTGCCCCACCACACAAAGATCATTAGTTCCCAGTTCTAAAATGATAATCTTTGGCTGAAAAGCCTTAATTTTGTCCAAATCAAATGACAGCTTCTTAGAGACGGTTCTACCGCCAATGCCTAGAAAAGATACATTTTCGTGAGGCAAGTTCGTGTTGTGAGTGGCACACCTTTCATGATGTTCGGTGAGGAATGTCTGTAAACGCCTCACAAAGGAATGATGAAGAAAGAGAAGGTTGGAGGTATTAACCATAACCGCAAACAGTTGAAAACAAGAAGGAAATGAGATATACTTAACGTTTGTTGTGCTGAATTCCCAAGGAGAGCTGCTTGTTCAAAGGATAAGCAGGTCAGCTATCAAAGATTCCGCTTGATGTCAGTTTTCAGACCAAGAGGATTAACGAAAGGTTACACCCTCTTATAAAGGGTCTCCGCGAGATAATGAGATCGAGGCTAAGTAAACTTATTGCAAGTGGCCTTATCAGAGGAGCTGGTGATTATTACCCAAAAGTAATTTTACTTTTCATCTTGTGATCCTCCTGCGCTCGTAAACCATTGTAAGATAATTCAAAGTTCACATTTGAGAGCCTCTAAGCCTTGGATGGCGCAATCGACCCCACCCCCGAAAAATCCATGCATTGAAGAAATTGGAAGGGGAGGCAAAATTTTTTATTTGGTTCCAAATAAACTCATTTATTTGGCTTTCAGAACCTTTTCTAATGCCAAGAGAAGGTGTCTAGGTTAAGCATACTTCCCATTTCCCCTAAGGGAACCTCCCTTGTGGTCTCACACTGGAAATTAAGGATGGTAGTTGTGGTTGAGTACCGATCCACCCGTCTCAACCAAAACAAGCCATTTTCTGGACCGGTTTCGACTTTACTGTCTTCTTCAGCGGAATTTTACAGACTGATGCTGGCAAATACCGATGCTGAGAAAATTAATTCATACTAAGAAGAAATTAGCCTGCATAACAGGCGCTTGAGCCAAGCGAGGCGAACAAGGCGTTTCACGTGAAGCATTAAACAAGTGCGAAGCGCAAGACGAGGGGAGGAGAAAGAGCCCCACAACAGAGAAACATCGGCTCACGTAAAAAACTTCTAATACCTTTTGTTACACAATACCAACAGGCCTTGCCTGGCCTGAAGAGAATACTAATGGGGAAATGACACCTTATACAAAACCAGCGACGGCAAAGAGAAATCTTTAAGGAGACTCCCATCATATCTTATCGCAAGGGAAAATCTCTTATCAGGAATACCTTCTCCCCACAAAAATCGATTTGTCCGTCCCTTATACTAGACAGCTCTGAAGTTGTCTGAGACATGTTTTGGTAGTATAAATACTGCCATTGATTGAGTTTGAACCTACCGTTAGCCGGCTCATCTGATTGAAATTGAAATGCGCAAAATAGTGCTGTTAACACGATCATCTGGTCCCTAGATTAGAAAAAAGAAACAATTTATCCGTCGCGCAACAAGAAAAAAAAGTGCACCTCACACCACCTAGCCTGCCTAGCCATAGAAAAATTATCTATCAATTTAACGATACCTAAAGTAAAATCATAGTTTTGTGTGAAACCGAACTCTGTTCATTTAGTGTCAGCGCTAGTTATTACTTACCACCTATCGAAAGGATCCAGCCCTGGGTTTATCTGAAAGGTAAAATCGGAATTAAAACTAATATGGCAATCATTTTGGGTGTTACATTAGAAAATCGATTGCACAAACTACCATAGGGAATTAAAAACGACAAATTACCAGATCAATTTCCGCCAGGCGGTTTTCTAGGTAACTGATCAGTTCCTCTACCAAGGCCCTAACCTGAGAATCGTTCACTTCCAGCTATTCAAAGAAAAAGTAGGAAACTTCTTTTGGCATAAGTTGTTCAAAAGACTACAGCGTAGATGGTAAAGAAATGTATCTTTGCTTGCGATCTGAAATTACCGTAAAAACTTCTCTCTAAGCCATGTCTAACCTCCTACGCAGGCGTTTTTAGGGGAGGGACGAAATACGAGCTCCCCTAAAAAAAAGTGCGTGGGAGTTTAAAGCCATCTCCTTTACGAGGAGCTTAGCTGAAGGTGTGATATTTTTCGAGAAGGCATTCTTTTATTACAGATGTTTGGCGGTGTTACAATGTCAGAGTCATTTCCGTTAATATTCTAAACGCAACATACTGATAGGCCCGGTTCAAAGGTCGAATTTGACATGTGGTGAAACAAGTTATGTGAGAGTTCATGTGATTTTTTTGTTGCTTTTTTATCACGGAGGAGGGGAAACTCCCTGTTATAAGCTACGTTATTACATGAAATTTTGGCGACATCAGTAATTTAGCAATTTTATAAAAACTATATTAAGCGGGACTTTTATTAATTTTTTCATGGAACTTTTTGGGGATAACCAGAATAACGGTGATTACCTGTTCAGTTTACTTGTAGATGAAAATAGACTAGTACAAGAAGAACTAATATAGGTAATTAAAAGCATGTGCCGAAAAACTTAACGAGTGCGAAGCCCAAGACGAGGATTACCTCCTCCCCACAAAAATTGACTGGTCCATCCCTTATACTAGACAGGTCTGAAGTTGTCTGAGACATGTTTTGGTAGTATAAATACTGCCATTGATTGAGTTTGAACCTACCGTTAGCCGGCTCATCTGATTGAAATTGAAATGCGCAAAATAGTGCTGTTAACACGATCATCTGGTCCCTAGATTAGAAAAAAGAAACAATTTATCCGTCGCGCAACAAGAAAAAAAAGTGCACCTCACACCACCTAGCCTGCCTAGCCATAGAAAAATTATCTATCAATTTAACGATACCTAAAGTAAAATCATAGTTTTGTGTGAAACCGAACTCTGTTCATTTAGTGTCAGCGCTAGTTATTACTTACCACCTATCGAAAGGATCCAGCCCTGGGTTTATCTGAAAGGTAAAATCGGAATTAAAACTAATATGGCAATCATTTTGGGTGTTACATTAGAAAATCGATTGCACAAACTACCATAGGGAATTAAAAACGACAAATTACCAGATCAATTTCCGCCAGGCGGTTTTCTAGGTAACTGATCAGTTCCTCTACCAAGGCCCTAACCTGAGAATCGTTCACTTCCAGCTATTCAAAGAAAAAGTAGGAAACTTCTTTTGGCATAAGTTGTTCAAAAGACTACAGCGTAGATGGTAAAGAAATGTATCTTTGCTTGCGATCTGAAATTACCGTAAAAACTTGTCTCTCAGCCATGTCTAGCCTCCCACGCAGGCGTTTTTAGGGCAGGGACGAAATACGAGCTCCCCTAAAAACAAGTGTGTGGGAGGCTAAAGCCATGTCCTTTACGAGTAGCTTAGCTGAAGGTGTGATATTTTTCGAGAAGGCATTGTTTTATTACAGATGTTTGGCAGTGTTACAATGTCAGAGTCATTTCCGTTAATATTCTAAACGCAACATACTGATAGGCCCGGTTCAAAGGTCGAATTTGACATGTGGTGAAACAAGTTATGTGAGAGTTCATGTGATTTTTTTGTTGCTTTTTTAACCCGGGAGAGGGGGAACTCCCTGTTATAAGCTACGTTATTACATGAAATTTTGGCGACATCAGTAATTTAGCAATTTTAAAAAAACTATATGAAGCGGGACTTTTATTAATTTTTTCATGGAACTTTTTGGGGATAACCAGAATAACGGTGATTACCTGTTCAGTTTACTTGTAGATGAAAATAGACTAGTACAGGAAGAACTAATATAGGTAATTAAAAGCATGTGCGGAAAAAACTTAACGAGTGCGAAGCCCAAGACGAGGACTACCTCCTCCCCACAAAAATTGACTGGTCCATCCCTTATACTAGACAGCTCTGAAGTTGTCTGAGACATCTTATGGTGGTATAAATACTGCCATTGATTGAGTTTGAACCTACCGTTAGCCGGCTCATTCGTTTTAAATTGTAAAGTGCAAAATAGCGCGGCTATTATGATCATCTGGTCCCTAGATTAGTATAAAGAAACGATTTATCCGTCGCGCAACAAGAAAAGAAGTTCACCTCACACCACCTAGCCTGCCTAACCATAGAAAAATTATCTATTAATTTAATGATACCTAAGTAAAATCATAGTTTTGTGTGAAACCGAACTCTGTTTATTTAGTGTCAGCACTAGTTATTACTTACAACCTCTCAAAAGGATCCAGCCCTGGGTTTATCTGAAAGGTAAAATCGGAATTAAAACTAATACGGCAACCATGTTGGGTGTTACATTAGAAAATCGATTGCACAAACTACCATAGTGAATTAAAAACGACATATTACCTTGTCCATTTCCCCCAATCGATTTTGGAGGTAGCTAATGAGTTCCTCCACAAAGTCCCTCACTTGAGGGTCGTTCACTTTTAGCTATTCAAAGAAAAATTAGGAAACTTCTTTTAGCGTAAGTTGTTCAAAAGGCTGCAGCCGTGGCATTCATGACGGTTTGTCTCCTCTCAGTTGCATCTCGCAACAAATTAAGGAATTGCCACTATCAGTTCACTTGGTCTCGCATAGAGCTAAGTGATGAAAGTTTCAAGTTTCCATATTTCAAAAGAACTGACTTCGAAACCACTGGATTCAAATAATAAAAATGCATTATCATAATATCATTTAGCCAACAATCAGGCACAGATATATGGTTGATATTAATATGGTTATCAATAATGGTAAAAAATTTAATTTGCTGCTTAATATATTGCATTAATACAACCATAAAAAAAACTGAGGAAGCCTCATGTAAATATTGAAAATTGATCCGAATTAAAATGTTTTGTCTTGTGTTACTAATTCACACAATATTGAATAAGGCCATCAGGTTGGTTCAATTTAAAAAAAAAATAACAAGCTTTTAATATTGATCACCACTGTAATTCACATATTAAGTAAATAGTGATCTGGGTGAATTTATCTGCCATTGTTTTTGAAGTTGCATTGTCAATTTTGGCTCAAAAGCTTGGCAAACAATATGCCTGTAAAACAACATCCAAAACCGCCTGGTTGTTCTCAGCCAATTTGTTGCTCTCCTTCCTCCGTTAAACAGAATACCCCAGTACTGTATGTTGTACTGTAAGCAAGGGTCCTTCTGCACCCACACAATACCGCGAGCTACGCAGGCTAGCTGTATAGGTGGTAAAAGGTATGGCGCCAACAAATAGTAAATCACTGCAGCCATTCAGCAGATTCACATCAAATGTGGTGTCATCAGGTCTGAGAAGCAATGTTCCAAGGTAAAAAGACCTCGCAGTAGGCTGAACAACACATAATGTCTTGTGTGCTGTGTCCCGGCATTGACCACCGAATACTAGCTAAAGCGGGCAACCAAACTGGGAGATCCTGGTTATTGCTAGTATTGACATGTTATTACTGCAGTTTGTTCGATTCTTGACTTTCACGTGGGTAAATTTTGCTGTGGAGGATTCTTGAATTTTACATTTCTTAATATTTTTGCCAGTTGTCTCACAGTGAGGGGTCATGAAGCTTTGTTTCCCGCGCGTATTGATTTCCTCTGAAAATACTGTGCTGTCAGGATTTGACCTCTGATACAGAGTCTTAGTGTTCGGTTTACTTTTTTCTTTGTCTTTTATGGGTAATGGCGCGTTTTTATTGCAGTTACATAACCGTGAAATACAAAGGTTTTACTTTTGTTAAATTTCTCCGAAATGTCTGAATGGGAATAAATGCTAGATTTGTTGCCAGTGAAAATAAACCCCCGCTAAGTTTTGTCACGCTGGGCCCACAGTAAATTCGCCGCGACCAAAATCGAAATTACTCTGATCCTTGCTTAAAGATGTCAAAATTATATTCCTTTTTCTGCAAACAGATCATCTTCACTGGTAAAAATTATAATTAGACTTTTGTCTTAAAAAATTCCCTTTTCCTAAACTGAACCATGATATCCTTCCTGGCTACCGAGGGCAGGGTAAAATTATTCCGCGTGGACACAAGAGTACGGATAGAAGCCAGGGAGATCGGCTCGGAATTTAGTCGATGCAAACAGGTATTAACGACGCGTTTCCCTTTTCCTGCAAATGGTTCATCCCAGCGAGTAAGGAAATTGTTGTTAACTTCCTTTCATATCTAAATTTTTTTACGGAGAATGCTTGACTACTACCTCTACCTCTATGGATTTTGTCTGAAAACGGGTGTGGGAAATTACATTTCTGGATTGAAATAGGGTCAGGATTTGGAGAAGCGGGCGGCACACATCCACATCTAGAATTCCCAGGAGTATCTCCCTCCCTCGGGGTTCATCCAAGTGATAGTGTTCGTAACCAGCAAGACAACAATGTATTTCAATAGGTTAACCAGCTGAAACCAGCAGTTGCTTATTTTATTTCATTAACATAACAAAAATTACAGTCATGGCCTTAAGTTCATTTTCAAGAACATTTTGTTTATCAATCAATTAGAATAAATATCGGTAACGACACGTAAGAAAGCAATGCTTAAACAAAGTTAACATTGTAAGCTTTAAATACGTCTTGAACAAGTTCAAGGTCAGTGAGGCTTGCAATGAACTTGGCCTCAACTTTGTGGGCCCTTGCTGGTCGTCTAGTATCTCGTTGACTCCAGATTGCGTCTTCCAAAACACGGCTGGTGACGAAAACACAAGTTACCGCATTAAAAAAAAAGATTCTTTAACAAGGGATCACAGTAAAATTAAGGTTTTAAAGACCCAAGGAGAGTGAATCATTACAAATCCCCATATGACAAAATTTAATCATACCATTCAGGCTCCCGTATAATGGCATTATCAATAAGTGGTGCCATAAGCTTGGACAGGCGTGCATTCATTGTTGCTTTTACTACACCATTCTCTGTCAACTCAATGCACCGCTCATCTTTGGGGTTGGATGGATTTCGCTTCAATTGGTACAAATTGCCTGTTGTCAGATCCTGTCTACGCCCGTAAAAACACATTCCAACAGCTCGGATTCATTCTCCAGGCGGTGCATTACTTCTTTCAGTAATTGTGACTTGTTTATACGTAGATGTACCCGACATAAATTGTATCTATCCGTTTGCAGTACAGAGACGCTGGCAGAAAGAAACAAATCATCTTTGGGAGGTGTGCAGGCTCAAATTTTGACAGGCATCACATAGCAATCACAGTGCTGAATGACACACTATTCGAACTCATTTCAGTGACCCACCTCAATACATAACAAAAAGGGTAAAAAATTTCCTTCCGTCAACAAGGATACACAGATGATCCATTTAACTCTTATCGCTTAAATCTTTTCGTTTTACTCTAGGCCACTGACAATTTCGATTGGCCGCGCAACTAGCTAGTAGTACACTCAGGCTAGCCGACTC
Source organism: Porites rus (assembly GCA_964035705.1). Lineage (NCBI taxonomy): Eukaryota > Metazoa > Cnidaria > Anthozoa > Scleractinia > Poritidae > Porites > Porites rus. The sequence goes on from OZ037995.1 coordinate 26,777,054, forward strand.
GCAATGCAAAGCAATATCATGAGATCTTCCCCTTTTTAAAGCGTTGGCATTCAAATAATTAATTAATAATTAATGTTCCGATCACTGTTCAGAATCACATAAAATTAAAAAAATATTGTTCTTGGTTGAAACTAAAAAAACAAATATTTAGCGGCTTAATCGTTCAATGTTCAGTAAATCCAATCAATGGCTCAATGTTCAATGTTCAGTTCATATGGTAATCCTGATGCCACACACGTGGTAGACGTCTGCGATCTGATCGGCGAGCTTCAATCCTTTGTGGCTCGATCTCCGTTCCCATTTCAGTGTCAGGTGGCCCTCTCTCTGCTTCGGTTTCGACGTGGAACTCCGGTGGTGGTCCCGGCTCATCAGGTTTGGCGCAGGTTTGAGGGTGGACTCGGGCGGATTTAACTCTACGGGACTCATAGGTGGTGCTGTTTCAGGGGTCAGGCGCAGTTGTCGACGGTTCCGTTGGTATCACCTGCCGCAAACTTCAACTTAATAAGACCTATTCCCCAAGGCTCTCATGCAGGTCCCCAGACTCCATTCCTCCCTTCCAGGGAGTCGCATCCTGATGGCCTGTCCACACTTTAGTGCTACTAAAGGGTGAAACTTTTTGTTGTACTGTTGAGCTTGTTTTGCCTTCCGCTCAGCCAATTTGATGGCTGTTTTCCTGGTGGGATGGCTGCTGCAGGAGCGTTTCATGGGTTGGTAGGAACGTGCGTGTGCGGCGTCCCATCAGTCTCTGTACCGGTGATGTTCCTAGACCCTCTGTTGGGGTGTTGCGCCAGTCAAGTAGGGCAAACAGAGGGTCTTGCCCATCCGCTTTTGCTTTGTTCATCAAGGACTTGCAGGTCTTTACAGCATTTTCTGCGCGGCCATTTGACTGAGGGTAACGGGGGCTTGAAGTGCGATGTTCAAACTGCCACTCTTCACGAATGCACTGAACACTGATGACGTAAACTGAGTTCCGTTATCGGTGATTAGCACGTCTGGTATCTCATGTCGGGCGAACTGGACTTTACACACAGCTATCACACTAGCAGATGTGGCCACTTTAACTTCCTGGACTTTGAAGAACCCACTCCAGTAGCCGACTAGTACAAAGAACTGTTGTTGCCCGAGGTCAAAAAAATCAGCACCAAGCATTGACCAGGGACGTGACGGGATTGGATATGGTTGCAGTTCCTCGCGGCACTGATCTGGCTTTTACGACTGGCAGACTGAGCATTTGGAAACAAAGTCCTTTACTTCCGAATTCATGAGGGGCCCATACAGGACCTCCCTAGCGCGACATAAACATCCTTCGATTCCAATATGCGATCGGTGAATTTGCTTCAACATTTCTTTTCTCAGGGAAGGGGGTACTAGGGGGTACAAGGAATACTAGTCCCTTGTCTTCTATAAGCTCACTTCTTTTGTCATAGTAGGGCGTTAGGTCAGGGGCACAGAGCTTCCTTGACACTGCCCATCCACCTTTTATTGCTCCGATTAGCTTTTGCATCACTGGGTCATTGGCAATCTCATTTCTGAGTTGAGAGAGCCTGTATGGTGCAATCGAGAGGTTTTCTGAATGATCAATCTCGGCAAGAGCACAAATCAGACTTGTATCGTGCTTGGAGGCTTCGGTTGTGTTGCAGTATGCTTGACTCAGTGCATCTGATATCCACATAAGTTCCCCTTTTTTGTACTGCACATCCAGAGAGTAATTCTGAAGGGCCATCAGCATTCTCTGTAGTCTCTTTGGTGACTTGTGTATTGGCTTGGTAAAAACTGCCTTTAGTGGTTTCGTGGTCAGACTCGATGTGCACAACTTCGCGTCCCAGTATGTACTGATTAAACTTGTCGGTTGACCACACGATGGCTAATAGTTCTTTTTCGATTTGAGCATATCGGGTTTCGGTGTCGGTCAGAGCTCGCGAGGCAAAGGCAATGGGCTGACCCTTTTGCATCAGTACTGCACCTAGACCAGTCTCGCTGGCATCGCATTGTATTGTCACTTCTTCATTAACGTCATAATATTTCAGTACAGGGGCCTTGGCCAAGTATTCTTTGACTGTGGTGAATGCTTTCTGATGCGTACTTTGTTTGGCTTCACTATGGCCAACATGCTGGATACCCACTGCGTCGGCTCTGTTACTGGAATAATAACTTTACAGTCAACAAGTTCGTCCAGCTTGTTTTTGATGCGTGGCCGCAGGGCTACTGGCACTCACCTCAGTGCGTGAACACTGGTTGTGCCTGTTCGTCTATGGCTATTTTGTAGGCTCCCGGTAGGGCACCCAATCCGTCGAATACATCATCATACTCTTCAAGCAACGAGGCATTGGGACACTGAACGTGTAATGCTAGGACATCACAGTTATGCAAACTCACAAAGCCAAGATTCAGGCTGGTATTCAATAATAAAATCGGTTGATAGTCGCCGTCTATGATGTTAAAATCCAGTGACCTCCGCTGTCCACGAGAACACACGGGAGGGTAGCTTAACCAGCAAATTTGCGGTGATCTCCCGTGTACGAGACTATTTAATATCTTCCAGAGAAAACGAACGAGCTTGGCCCAGCGTGATACAGCATTTCAGTAAAACATCAAATTCACGGACCAAACAAAAACGCTTAGTTATTCAGATCCAGAAGGAATTTTAGAGGAAATAATAAAAACACAAACCCTTATATTTTTCCAACTTTTATCCTTATTTAAAGAGCTGCACGCTTCAAAAGAGGTCAAAGAAAATGCCCTTGCATCAGAGGGGAAATCTTGCCGACCTTGAACAAAACCACAGAAAATGAATATGCGTGCCATGACCTCTCACTGCGAAACAAGCAGCATTTTAAAAATCACATTTGCTCAGTCAAACAGTACCATCCAGAGCATAATCTCACCACCCGCAAAAAAACGTTTGGAACAAGCAGCATTTTAGTGCGAGGTCAACCTAGTGTGGGCCTACTAAAGCCCAATTTTTTTTTGATAAAAACAGTGATGTTTGCGGAGTCATTTGCGGAGATCAAAACAAATCCCTGAAAACAAAACCCGACAATTTCCGGTGGCGTGGGTCAACTTCTCGCGGAAAATGTTATCTTACACTAACATCCATGACCATTACCTTCGTCGTTTATTACACAGTTTTTACATACAGTCGCAAAAACATTAAATTTTACTCCAATCAACATTTTTCGCCGTCAAACAAATCTGTTAATTACACCTAAGCACGAGTGAAATTAAATTGTCCAGAGCTCGGAAAGGTCGAGGTAGCAAAGACAGTTGGATAACACTATCAAGTGGAAATCTTGACCAGTGTAAAGAAACAAAGGATTTTGCCGTGAGACAATACGTTTTTTGGCCTTAAATATTCTCGAAAGAACCCTGGAGGTTTCGTAGGTCAAGAAAATGGCCTTTCCTGCTGACAGATTTTTTTTGCTGTAAACCAAACAAAATTTTGTGTAGTGCGCACAGAGCCTGTGACTCCAGTTTTCATTTCAAATATTATTTTTAAAATTTTATGCCCTAAAAAAGGTGTTACAAGACACTTACATTTAAAGCACAGCTTGTTAATAATGAGAGATTAATCTGTTATCATAGAAATCTTATCTTGCGGTACTGAATCCTTGCTCGTTTGTTGTTTGAAGAGCTTCAATGAACACGGTTACCTTTACCTTGCAGAAATAAGAGGTTTTGGTGTAAATGTCTTCAGGTTTTTTTTTGGACATTTACAGTATCGTTTGTTTGGTAATGACAGTTTCCTTAATTTGACAATGGTTTGTGAAACACCATCTTTAAAAACTTTACAGGGGTCTCAACGTTGGGGTGAAAAAAGGACTTTTGCTGAAATTGTCTTTACAGGTTTCGCAAAGCTTTTGCGGTGATTGCCAGTAATGGTTTTTGCTGCCGATTAACAATGGAAGAACTCTTGCCCTTCCTCAGGGGATTACCAGGTACGTCTCTTTGGCAAATGTAACATTTACTCAAAACAGTGACTTTTTGTCTCTTTGATGGAGGCAATGGCAGGGCCAAGCCATCGACAGGACTTTTTCTTTTGCTGGACATTTTCACTACAAAATAATTAATATAATAATTTGATACGTTAAATTAAATGCTTATGTACTAAATTTGGTGGAAATTCAGTTGTCTTTTATCTAATGAAAAAGGCAAATTGAAATAAAAGTACTTACAGATACAGTAGAGGTTCGTTCATGGGCGCTGCCATGTTGAATGCTGTAGCCTCGTTTTGATGCTACACAAAAGTGAGGGTCGTACAGCCTCAATCTCGTGTCATAGACAAGAATGGCTTCTTTTTGAAATTCTAATCTCTCTTTGCAAACTATGGGTATTGATACTCTGCAATTGTTTAATTCAACAACGATTCACTGCCACATTCGCCGCCAAATACCGTATATTTATTGTACAATTATTTATTAAATAAAGCCTGCAAATGACCAGATGACGAATCAAAATCTGTTTTCTCTTGATACTTACCTACAACATATATCATTGTTCGCCGATCAACAAATAAGAAGAATTCACTGAACGTTTGCAACAAAAGTATGTTGTATTTTAGTAGAAAGGCGTCAAAAAGTAGAATTTTTAGATGTCGTATATAACGTTTCAGGTGCTAATTTAAGCAAGTAATTGCCTCTGGTTATCAAACAAAATGGACATCATTGAAAGATTACACAAATCACGGTGTTTATGCTTTTGTATAATAGAACGTTATAATTTGACCTTCTCCAGGAAAACGTACACTAACGGTTTTCCGTTTAATGGGTAAAAACTAACGGCTAACGAACGGATTGTTAACGGCTTTTCTAACGCCTTTAACGGGTTGGCCAACGGTTTGAATGGGTAGGCGAAAAAATCTAACGACCTACAAAAGCGTTCGAACGGATTTGCTTTGATTTTCCTAACGACTTTTTTGAACGTTTCTAACGGGGGGACTAACGGCTTCAAGAAACAATCATCTAACGGTCTAAGAGAATGTTTGATAAAAATCAAACGTTTCAAGTGATAACAGCTCAAAGAAAAGAGTTTCAATGACTATAAAACATTATGCGCGATGAAATCAGTTGTACCTGTCTGACATTTCAAATCATCTGAGTCGTCAATAAAACTCGGGAGACAGACAACACACAAAATTCAGTTAAAAACCCAATCTTTAAAATTCGTTTATTACTCACCAACGTTCGTCCAAGTCATGGACCAAAAGTCACTTCCGTTTCTTGGGTTATTATTTTACTGCATGTAGTATGCAAACATTCACGTGCACGAGTTCGAAGTTTTCGCTCCAGTCTCGCGCTGTTGCCGTTTTGAAAATAAGCAAGAGCTTTTCTAGAAAGTAAATTATAAAAATTGATACGTTTTCCCTGTTCTTGATCATATCTTGACTAAAAAAGCGAATTTTTAAGCCATTGGACCTCTGAGGGAACAGATGCAAAATTTTTTTTTCTACTTTATCTAGGATCGAAATACACCAATCAACAAGAACTAGTGCGCGTCTAGAATATTAATGAGTTACCAATCATTATCATTTGAGCACTAACAGTAGCAACAGTCGGAGAGTCTTCTAGAAGAAACGACTTAATGATAAATAAAAAACAACACATTTTACTACAAAATAAGATATCAACAAGAAAAGAGCGCGATCTTGTGTTTCGTTAAGAGAAAATAATTTAATGATATGAAAACTTTATTACCGTGTCATGATTATCACTGATGTTGGAAGATCGCAGGATCTGAAACGCCTGCTGTTGTTGTTACTTTTAACCTGAAAACTAGCACGTGTTTCAAAACGGATTTACCAGCTGTTAATTACCATTGACACGTAAGCATGGCGCACTTCCTGGTAAGATATCTGCGTGCAGTTAGGGAAGGGAAACTTGGCCCATGTGGTTTTGACACGCAATATGAAAAAGTGTGAAAGGCTTGCTTGTCTTCAAAATTTAAGTAAGTTTCTTCTTTGTAGTGTTAGTAATGATGCATAAAGCATGCCTTTTTCGCAGCGCCGGACGCTTATTTTGCGTGTATAACTGGCACTTTTGTTTATAGTGACTGCGCATACAAAGGGCGAGCTTAAAACAAAACCGCCAGCTTCGCAGGCTAACAGTAATTAAAATGGGAATATCAAAATGACTTTCTTATACCTTGTCTATACCTTTTATCACAAGTATTCGAAAGATCACACTTACAAACAAACTTTGAAAAAACACTAAAGCGAGTTGTCCTGTGCTATTTACAAAAATATTTATGTCACTGTCCATTATATAGTCTATGGCGCAGGAGCCACAAGATCTTCTGTTCCACTTTTACAATATTGCCGGATTTCATGAAATAAGTACCTTTTCCTCTCATTGCTCAAACCTTCTGGCTTAATTTGACTCGGAAGTATGCCTTGTTGCGGTAAATTCGAAGGATCTTTCAGCAACATGAAAGACTGTTCAGCGGAGAAGCTGTTCTCTTTAAAAAAGACCTTTCCTGGTTCGTCCTTAGAAAAACGGAAGTGATGATATTTCTTAATGTTTGGTATTCTTTCAAAATATTGTCCAAGAAGTAATGTCCAGTCATAAACTGGTACGATTACTCTGTTGTTGTGAGTTCCGACCAACTGGGCTTTGTTCACTCCAGTAGTGCTTGATGCCTCAACCATCCCGGCAAGTTCGTAAAGTGAGGAAACAAAGTTTACTTTGTAATACTTTTTGATTATCCCAAAGCAGCAATCAGGTGCAAACTTTGTGTGACCAGCAATAAGAAAAGAGTAACTGATATGATTATGCAGTTCTGTTATTATTCTCCAAGCAAGGTACCATAAGAAAGTGTTGTTTTTGTTTTGTCCCGAGCAATTGTCTGCGTGAAGGTGAGCGTGCGTTTCTCCCAGCCCGTGGTTTTCAAAGTAATGGTGCATGTAACTAATAGTTGAATTTGCGCCTTTTCCCCAATTTGAGGCCTCGTCAATTAAGTAGTTGACCTGTCTAGGTATGGCTCCGCAGATAATTCCAAAAATACCACACTTCCTTGGTGTCTTGAAATAAATAGGTCCTGGCTGCATCGGATTGCTGGGAATGTGCACTTGTTGTGCGTAATCAAACGAATAATGCATTGTCTCACGGAATGAACATGGTTCGTGTGGTGCACTCAAGTCAGTAGTGTCTTCGATTTCCTTAAAATTGATCTCTGCATGCCTTGCATGCCTCCTTATACACATTTCTTTCAGCCTGTGCCAGGTCTTAATGTTCTTGCTGTTTTCGGACGCGTTCTGATTTTTCGTGAACAGGAAGATTCGCAGATCGAAGCAGCTTAGTTGTATTTTGCTGGCAAGTCTCGTATAAATCAGTCATTGGTTTTGCGACCACAACACTTGGATGGAATTGTTCCCAAAGTTTAACAAACTTCGGATAGCTCACGGCCTGCTTACCGGCAGCTTTGCAAGAGGCTTCAAAGCTGCGCCAAACACTCATCTTTGTCTCGTTTGAAGGCAAGAGCTTAATGTCTTTGTCTTTATACCCTGGAATCCTCCCAGGAAGTGATACCGCGTGGTCCTCCGCATAGTTTGAAAGGAAAGCATTGACATCTTCTACCACAGTGTGAGAAAGAGTGTTCGGGGGAAGCTGCTTTGTGTTTCCTAGGGTTCTAGATGAAAGGCCGTTGCTCTCGTAATGTTCCTTCAGCCAGCGAAAGCGGGAGTAGCTTAAACCATAGAGTGTAAGAAACATTTCTCGACAAATCGGCTTTGACTGGAAGAGGAAATTACAGCGAGGGCTTCTGCTCCTTTTCTCTCCGATATTTTCGAAACAGGTTACAGCTTGTATGTTTGCTAAGATGACCAGGTCGAGTTCTTTGGTGGACAGTTCGAGGCAGTTGTTTAAATTTGCCATAACTTCTTCTTCCGTAAACTGCGATGAGCAGGGGCCATCCTTTGGACCACGTGAGCATTTGCAACCACTTTCAAGAAATTGTTTTACACTGTCAACTATTCCATCCGCACTTGCGTTTTCTGTAAATTCCATAGCATATTCTTCTTTCTTCATTTTTGATGTTCTAGTGACTGCTTGTCTAATGATTGTAAGGATTTGAGCCTTCAAGCAAAGGTAACCATAACAACGCATCACGTGGACTGTCCTGTTAGAAAAGTAAGTGCGTGCTTTCGCTTGCTTGTGCTAAGAATAACATCCTATTCTTTTATTTATTTTTTTCATAAAAAGACAATAGACGCGGTAACCAGAATTATCGGCTTTTATCCTATAACTTGAAGATTCGTATGCTCAACTGCAATTTATTCGACATGATAGTTATCTTCGTGAAAATGTGTAAACTGAGATCGTGTGAAGTGTCCAACAGAAGGAATGGTTTACTGGAGCCTCAAGGTAAATAATCAGAAACCTGTTCGCTTACATGTTGTTATTAATAGTTTGTTACGTACGTATGTAAATGCTCGTTTGTTTAAGTGCTCGAATGTAGCCTGAACGACAAACGCATGAAAGTGTGAGAAAACGTATGTGTTGCAGGTTTTAACCGAGTACAGATTGGGCGATAATCTAACGAATGTAGAGCGATAACCTAACGATTATAATTTCAAAGGACATAAAACAGAATAATCAAAAGAACTTCACTCATTAAACGTCCTAGAATGTGAATCTAATGACTTTGCTAATCGATTTGAACGTCCTGGAACGAAATTTCGAACGACTTTTTCTAACGCTTTGAACGACCTTGGCTAACGCCTTTAACGGTTTCTCTGACGCTTCTAACGGCAAGGCAAATTTTTCTAACTGTTTTACTAACGGCTTGAACGCTGATGCCGTCTTATGTTTAAAGCAGCTACATTTAACTTTCTTTTATAAGATTAGTCAAAGTTCCTATGTTCCCTCCCATCAATATGCGAGAAAAACTCAAGGTAATGCATTCTCTAGATACCAGCCTCGTTTCCATGCTAAGCACTCCACTGTCTTCAGAAAAACCCCCTTAACTGGAAACCTATACCACAATTTGACAGTACGAACTACCTAGCGTTAATCAGTAGGACTTGTGAAGGAATCCGTTGTCAAACCTTTTCTAACTCGTGGGTTGAACAAAACTGCCCTTGGCTGCTCGACTATATCGTCTGCAGGGAAAGCCCCACGGGTCCAATCCTGCGCACTTTTACAAGTCAAACACGTATATATAATTGTGGCAATGATCTGGTTTCCATCCTTGTTCTACCAGGGCAACATCATTTCGCTCTTCCCAGGTTCACATGAAAAAAGACCAACTTTGAAGTTTGCGTATGTTATGTCATATCAAAATGACGTTCGTTGATATGCTGGGCTTGTTCAGAGGTCAGGATAACGTCCATGGTTGCAAAAGCTTCAGCCATTTTGCAAATGAAAAAAGGAAAAATTTCAGCCCCATTAAATCCATAGATCAAACGTTACCTTACCAACTTTATGTTTTGCACGTGAGTCAAAACATTACCTCACCTACTTTGATTTTTTTGCACGCACGCAACATTACAGTCAGAATTGGTTATAACTTTTCCTAAATTCGGTGGCTCCTAAAAGAGCCGTTAAAAAATTTAAGAAAAGAACCAATAGTGGTTATAGTGTCAAGTTCAGAGGATGCGACATCTCATGATTATAATAATACAGAGTGGTAAAAGGTTCTTCTGCCAAATTTAGAAGCAAATCTTACTGTTAGCTTGCAATAAACATGCAATACACATATCCCATTTCATTGATATTTGTATTGTTTTGCCAAAAATTTTTAAGGCCCACCCTTTTGTAGCACTCGCAGCACTGATGTACTTGAGTTAAGCACATTGTGATCATCATTGGTTTATCAGGAAATGCACTACCCACACAAATAGACAGAAAATGGTTTTTTACATAGTGTTGTTTCACAAATATCCATATTCCCCAATGAAAGCCTTTTGCTCTGAGTCGGCCTCTTCCCCCCTACTTTCCTTCAAAAACTTTGGCCATTTAACTACCTCTTCTGTTCAGAAAGTTCACTTATCCTCAGTGAGGTGGGTAGGGATATTTTAGGAACCATATATAAGTCCTGTGCACTTAAATATCAGGTGGAAGGAAATAGAATAAACAAAAAAATCAATAGTGTTTCCATAAAAATGTTGATAAAGTGCTATGTTATTTATTCGATCCATGTAACATAATTTGTTATGGTAAGTAAATAATATAAATCTATTTCAATATACATGTACATAATACCTAAAATAGAATATTTGTTTTTAATGAAGGAAAATAACAATTAGATAAATCCATTAGATTAAATAATCCATTATTAAATTAAATAATCCATTTTCATCCAGTAATTTTACACAATTCACAAAATCACATAGACTTGTATAAACTATATGTTTTCATTGCTTTCCAAATCATATTGATCAAACCATGTTAATCATCAAATGTCTATAATATCACTGGCTGAAGATATGCTGTAAAAAGGCAAACACTTTCCTACAACTGTACAATAATCCATTGTAAAAAATTTTGTTTTTAATGTTAAAATTGTTTACTTTGAACATGAACTTTTGAGTTTATTACGTAACAAAATTCACAAGCTTTGGGTAAAACAATAACTGTCGACTTGCTTCTTTTGACTTTTTTGTTACAAGAAAAAATACTAACAGGAACAGAGGAGTAAGCACAAATACGGGTTATGTCTGATCATCACAATCGAGTGTATTTAGGTGTAGCAACAAAACTTTGGTCTAATCCCATTGCATCCTGGTAGGGGGCCCCAAGAGACCATTCCGGTATGCTTGATCCTGGGTGACTTGGCATAGCCTGTGCACCACTATGCCAGCTTGGGTAAGGGCTAAGATTTGCGTTATATCTGTGTTCATTGCTAGAATAGGGTATACTGTGAAAGCTGGCTTCACTTCTTTGGATGAGGAAAAGCTGAAACATTTTGAGTTCACGCTGTCTAGACTTTTGCATTTCTTCTTTCATAAACGATATCAGTTCTTATGTGGGGTAATTTTGAACAGCATCCTTTACAAGGGTCGATGCTTCTGTTGTTGCTGTATCCAGTCTCTCTTTAGATGACTGCCTTCTTTTTGCTTTCACGGGAACAAATAGTTCTTTTTCCTGGCCACTATCATCCAAAGATCTCCCGAAAGATCACTAGGTGAAGGTGAGGCTGAGGGTTCCAGTGCTAAATCAGGCTGACAAGATTCTCTTGTCTTCACTGCTTCAAACAAAGCAGTGAACCACTCACCAAGTCATTGATCCTCTTGAAATGCCAAACAGAAGAGCAGTAGTAAAAATGTGGCAAAATAAAGGCTTGTAAAGCTTCAATAGCGTCTCCTTATTAATAAGTTTCCGAAATCTAAGCATTGCGTTAAATTGATTATTTATTTTCTTACAGATAACTGATACGTGGTTATCAAAAGAGAGCCTGTCTGATGACAAACATCTGCTCCATGGTGGTGTCGTAACTATAAATAAGAGAAAATATACACCACTAAATGGTGTGCAATATTGAACAGAGTGGTTCGAAACAGAATTGGGATAAAGGATAACCTACATGTAGGATCATCTTTGTTGGCGTTAACAACAGTACTTACCATTATATTCAGGAAAACACTCACCCTGATGATCATATTTTACCTACTTATGAAGTGACTCCTGGGTTCAAATGAACCCCCCAAATGACAATTGAAGACAAAATGTATAAAGGACAAAACATTTTTGGGAGACTGAGTACAGTATTTGAAATAAAACAGATCTTTTCTATGAAACCTCATCACCAGCATAGGGCTGTCGCTAAAATTTCAAGTTGTCAGGTATATGTAGCTAGTAGAAGGGGAATGGTACAGCTAGGAAGTTCTTTTGGTTCTACATATGTATTTTACTTTTGTTTCCTACAAGAGTAGCTTCCATTTCTCAGAAAAAAAGAAAACCGTTGATGTGGCATTTTATGCAACAGTGCAAAAAAAAGAATAACAAGTATTTAATACCCAATATTAAAATAATGACTGATGAGCACTAGTAACTGTATTATAAGGATAAATTTGGTAATAATCACTACTGGGCTTATCAAAATCTATTGTCTATTGTCATCCCAAATATATCTATTGAGTTATTTACTGGGAAACTAAAATTGTGCCCAGTTTTTGCCAGGATTAGAGCTTGGTGCTTTTTCTCGTTAACAATCATGCCATTGTTTTTATACCACTGATTTGCGACATTAACTTCTTGACAAATGCACTCTTCCAGTGCAAGTGGGTCTAGGCTAAACAAGTAAATCTGATAGTCTTTTAGTTTTAGTATTTTAGTCTAGTTTTAAACACGATTCCTAGGAAGACCATGTAAAATGATACGATTTCGTGTATAAATAAAGATTGATGATGATGAATGAACCGAAATTTTTTAACCACAGTCAGTACATAGACGTTCTTCAAAATGAAAACTAGATAAAATATCATTTAATATTAACAAAGATCTGATACGGGGTATAAAGTTGTTCTGTCAGTGTTCTGGTAAATGGGCAGACGAAGTTTTGGAGGAAGAGGGGCAGAGTAGGTGTTGGTGTTGCTGATGGTTGAGGTGAAGACGGTAGTGTTGATGATGATGATGGCATAGGTGATGGCGGTGCTGTGTGGGGAGGAAAAATGACACTTGCCTCGTTTGATGTAGGTGGTTGACTGCATGGAAATAATAGAAGGCAGACGTAAAGTAAAATTAAAGGCAGAAAAACAGCTAAACATAATAAAGGTAATGAAACTGCAAGGATGAGATCCTGTGTTGAAAATGACAGTGAATTGAAGGACAAAGAAAATGCTGATGACCACAACACAGGGACAGAGATAGGAGAAGGCGATGTTGATGACAAGGGTGGAGAAATACAAACTTGAGGAGGAGATGGCAGTTTTGAGCAGTTCAGTATGGATAGCCATGCTATATTGCTCATGCAAAAATGGTGAATACAGGATGATTTTACGGTGAGGCAAAGGTGGTGGCATGGTTGAACTTGGCGATGTGAAGAAAAACAAAAAGGTATAAATGTAGAGCAAACTAAAATCCAGGTATATAGCGAGCAGCTTGAACTAAAAAGTGGCTTGAAGTGTTCAATTATGATGGTGTTGGGGACTTGTTCCTTGGAGCTCAATGCAGTTGAATTGTAAAAGGTGCACTGACCTTTAACAAGGTCAGTGACTTTAAAACATTTCTGCATTTCTGCAGGTCTCAAGGCCAAGGTAAATAACTTTTAAATAATAAAGAAGGTGAACTCCATTGTGCATTTTGGTGGGAATACCGGCATAAAACAGGTAGCAACTAGCAACGAAATGACTTGAACCCAGTCTTTTCAATAGCTGCAAATAACGTGTTACTGCTCTGACTCTGTTACTTTTATTATGCTTCCTGTGATTTTTCTCACATACGCCAATGTGGTATTAAGGTTGAAAAGCTTTTTTTAACTTTTTTTTACAAGAACAAACTGCGTGGTGTTAAGAAAAAGTATAATGCGGGTTTTGCATAGTGTTTTTTTTTAGGTAGTTTTAGTACTCTTAAAGAACTTGGTTTGCATATGATCCTTACGATTGGTGAAAAAAATCTGGCGAGTAGGAGTCAATTCATGAAAGTCTACCTTCTCAGATTGCCGTGTCAGTCATTTAAGAATAAGGAATATGTTTTAGTGGTTTTTCATATCAGGTGTAACAATTTCTGACGTACGGTTAAAACACCCTTGGCTCACAAACAAAGAGGCAGTATTTACATCTCCCTCATACCCCATTAAAACAATGAACAAAAACGAGAAAGTTTTGACCCTGACCCAAGCAAAACTGTCAGAGGTGAGGTTTTGCTTCACAAGGCTTCATCATTCTGTTCTGATGGTAAAAGGGATTGCTTTTTTCATTTGGTTCGTTGATTGTACACTCTCTAACAACAATTATCATATGCCATGGAAAGCAATTTAAGATATTTTCATTGAAAACCAGTTGTTGGTTAGGGAAGGTTCAGTGTGAGCAACTAATTTGCTCAGTTAACTCTGTGTAAAAATAAAAGGATAAGAGACAAATTCATTCAAGAGTCTCGCTAGCCGCAGCTTATCTCACTTAGAACAACATACTTCATTATACTTATTTTTCATGATGCATCCATTTTCTTACTTCTTTGCTTGCGAAGCACTGACTCAGCCAGAACAATGCTCCCGAACCAAGATGAAGCCTTTGTTCTTTTGTTAAAGGCAAAAGTCATGAAAAACGAATAAAATAATGGGGCTCTAACTTTCCATTCTTCACACACGTGTTGCAGATCGAAATCTGTCAAACCTTCCTTGGTAGAGTAAAGTTCCAATACTTCCTTCTTCAACATACCCAGTGTTTTCTCTATGGTGGTTGCGAATGGGCTCAGTTCACAGCTGCATTAGCGAGTGAACAAGCGCCTTTCAAATGAGTTGATAGCTACCCTGGAGGGATTTATTCAAATGCTTACTAGGAAAACTTTTAGAAAGCTTCAGGTTGGAAGTCTGCAGATTACCTTCACAGTTCCTTGATAACTTGCGCGGATTGGAAGTGACAACTTTACAAATATGTGCGATGGTATTTATGAACGTGTTTTAGCAACTCGCAACTGTTACTCTGAATTGGTCTTAAGAAGTGTAAAATGGCTCATCCAAAACACAGCATTGGCCAACAGATAGGGCAACAGGCAAAGCCCTGGACGAAGAGGTACAAGTGGTAGCCTCAGAAAAGTACAGTACTTTTGCAACGTCTTGACTGTTCTACACATTTGTTGACTTCTTTTGTGACGTCTTCCTTTGCATCATCTTTACATAGTCTCTTCACACGGTGAACAGTTGCTTTATAAACCTCCTCTTATTCACTTTTTACTTTAGTAAGGTTTTCTAATGCATGCTTATATTTTGTCAATCTCTGGTAGCACTGTGCTGTAAGATGAATCATTATTTGCTTGCTCACATTCACATTTAGTGCAGATTTTATAATCTCGCAAAAGTCAATTGACGATTTTCTTAGAATATACAACTCTTCTTTCTTTGATACAACTGTTGAACAAATAAAACAAGTCAAGAAAATTCGCTGGAAAGTCTTTTGCTGCAATTTGATTGGTTCAATTTAAAACAATAACAGTGATATGATTGGTCAATCGCCTGTACCAAAAAACAAAGGGAAAGGAATGAGGTTCGAAAGGATGCAGCCATTTGTGGAGAGGCCTGTGAAGGAGACTAATGGTAGGCCTGTTGCCTTGTAACTTTTTTGTAGTATTCTAGCACAGGAAAGAGAGTAATATATTCAACAGTTTGCTAGACGTGTCGAAGTATGTTATTTATCTGCAGCATCTTGGCAGTTTTCATCGAATCCCATATACGCTAGCAGAGGTAAATGTTGCCATCTGTTTTCTAATAGGTCATACTGTCGGGAGATGTTTGTTTTGGTTTAGACAGAGGATGAGAAACCAGATTAGGAAAGGATGTCTTATCGAAAGAGCCACAGATTCCTTATGAGCCTTTAATTCCAGAAGATAGAAGTTATTTTTTTTCCAAAGAAGCAGATAAAGTAGGACTTCTGAGAATGGTTAGTCCATCTCGCCTAGTGAGTCATAAACTCAAAAAATTCCGCATACACTTGTCTACAATGTTCTCTCACTTGCAGTCGATATCTTGGTGTGGCATGTAAAAAGTAAAAATAACCTGAATTGTGATAATTGTCAATAGAGAGTTCCTTGGAAGCTTATCTTAAACAATACAAGCACAAAAATTCGTCGCTATAAGTATTGACCCACATTACAAAATTACAAAACGGTCTTTGCTCTAATTCAGCCAAATACGATCTGAAACACAAACAAAAAAAAAATCTAATCATTGGCTATCCAAAATTTAAGATCAACATAGCGGGTAAACGCATTTCTATGACCGCGCCAAAAGTATAATAAGTCTTCAATCCAACGTATCTCAAATCCTAGAACTTTTCCGATTTCTTTGATCACACCAAGACACCGTCTACAATAAAAAAATCGTAGAATTCATCATCGCGAAACAGAAACGGCATTTCTACTCGTAAATGCGCATACGTACCCTCAAAATGATCTAACGCTTCGTCTGCGTTTTGAATATACGGTTGGTTCAATAAATACAAATCATCAATGGTTAAATGAAATAAAGCAATTCGCGTTCTACAAGTACATTGTTCAGCAGAATAAGCCCATTTGGTGAGGCCACAGATAGGTAAACTTCGAATATCTTGCAGGCATTTTCTAAAATTAAAAAGAAACATCTAAGGATACCAGTACACGATTTTCTAAATATAAAATTTTACGCAACACACTTTTGCCCGCATACAATTGTAAAATTTGTTGTCTTTCTAATTCAAAATCTACAACTTCATCTCTATCTAACTTCGCTTGTCCTTCAATTGTCTCATGCAATGTGAGCAGGGAAAATGTTCGCTAAACGACACCCACAAAGCAGAGTGACACAACTTGCGAGTTTTAAGTGCTTGTAAGGTTTTTCTGTGCAGGAAATACAAGGATACAAAACATTCATTTTACGTTCTTCGGTGTTTTTGTCTACAAACTTTCCTTGTAATTTCAAGCGCCAAGGTTAAACAACTTCGTGTAACTCTTTTACGTTGCAAACAGGTAGAATTGTCTCTTGTCGGATGCATCCATTTCGTTTTTCAGCAATATGTTCACTCTTTTAGCTGCTTGAGCCCGTTTACAACATTTCTGAAACAAGAAAATACTAACATTGAACAAGCATGTCTAAAAACACGTTTTTCATTCTAACATCATAAGATACACTTATGGTCTTGACGCTCAACCACTCTACATCTTTGATCCAAAAGAGCGAATCCAATACTTGTCTAAGAATGCAACATTACTGGGGTAAATGTGTTGGCAGCATACCATGCTTTGATGAAACAGAATTCTTTGACCACATACCTGAACTTGATGCGATGGTGTTGGGGAAATTTGTTCCGTTGTTCTTCATAATCTCTTGCTTCAAGTTGTTTGGCAGGTGGATGCCAAGGCACCAGGAAGGTTCTGGCCATCAGTGCTGGATTAGGTACGGCTTGTTCTTGAAGAGTCTTCATCATGTTGGAAAAGTGCTTCTGCTTCATTCAAGGGTTGTCGAATGACTGATAAAAAAGCACGTGTAAGGTATTACCTTAAACACGGTCAGTTGCTATGACGATGTGACGTACTAAACGGTGATTGATGCAGTTGGAGGTAGGATTAATCTAATTGCAAATGAGCGGCTTTTTTGAGCCGGCTTCCAGGTAATTACTTCGCTCTCTTTTTTCAAGTTTTGCGACAGCCCCGTTTTAAAAAGACTTTTTTTTTCATTTTCAACCATGGCGAGCCCATTTGAAACATGCAATACCATCCTGACGCAAGAACAAGCAGATCACATTAACAAACGACATGTTTTTATCACCGAACATCCACGAACCTCAAAGTTTTGGTCGACGTTTAACTTATCATCCACTTTAGCCGATTTGTCCGCGAAAACCTGGGAAGAGGACAATGAAGATGTCGAACTTTTAGAAGACAGCTGGAAAAAAGGACATGGGCATTATTACTTATACGTATTCGCTGTCCACAAAATGATTGGGGGAGATCCTGAAGGTTTTCCTGCCAAACACATTGCTATTTATTACTCCGAAAAACGTGAGGGTAACAAATGGGAAATTGTAACAGCTGACCCTTTCACGCGCACGTACCATACAATATTTTTAAGTAAGTGCAAACCGTGGTTACGTTAGTTCTTCATTGTAAGAACTCAAAACCAAATGGCTCTTTAAGGAGCCAACAGCTAAGTAAAAGTCATGACCAATACTCAGAGTACCACGCACAATAAACCCCGCACGTGCTTGCTGACTTAGCAAATTTACATGTTCTTTGTCTTTTTCTAGACTAACATTAGCATACAAAACCACTGACTGGAACGGGTAGCTTATAAAATAACACGGGCTTCAACTTAGAATATTTTACAGAGTCGACATGTCTCACGAGTTAGTACTTCATTCTGCTAGAGCGAAAGCTTTCCAGGGCCTGGTGAGAACAAAAGGCACGAAGCCTCACATCTGCCTCCTGTCTTATTTTGCTCCCCCGGTTTGGAAAATGTTTATGACTGATTCGTTCCAGACAATGTTGGAGCATGATCAGAATGGGAAGATCATGATTCTGCCTGATAATGTAATGAATCGTCTGAATGCTTTGAAGAAGAGGATTGTTCTTTTCATCTGCTACGGTGTGATGGACTATTGCGTTGTAAGCTTTATTCATCACTACGCTGACTACCAAGTAACCAATGAAGCAGTCTACAACGTAACATATCAACAGAATCTACCCACGTTCATGCTATCCAAGTTTCATTGAAAAGATAATCACAAAGAACAAACGGCTCTTTTAGGAGCCACCACTTGAATAAAAGTTATGACTTATACACAGAAAGACTTCGTAGTATAGTGGCTTAGTATTCCTGCTTGTCACGCAGGCAGCCGGGGTTTGAATCCCCGCCAAGTCAACACATAACAGTGATCTATGTTCTTTACGATCATAGACTTCTGTTATGTACGTTATTTTTTCTTCTTCTTTCGGCTGCGAACATGTTTAGCATACAGCGTTGACATTAGTAGGGATGCAATTATTTAAATTTGAAGCTAACTGGTTCAAATCCTCTTTGTTTCTTCCAGGTCCCTTTATTGTAAAAATGGAGCCACATAGTTTCGATCTCTGAACCTCTTGCTTGCAAAGCGAGCGCTCTACTGATTGAGCTATAGCCCCGTTCATGTTACGATACCTGTATTTTTCACTAAATATCCGTTTCTACAACAAGTTGACTTACTGCACATTTTGACCGAGGACACTTTGTGATCTACTACTTCATGACCTACAACCCTAGAGGACATTTCGTGACTATGACATGAAGTACTAAGTGCCCCAGTTAACCAAGTAATACTACTTACACTCCTCCTCTTCATTGTCTTCCTTGTAACTGAGACATTTTAGATTTGTGTTACTGACATATTTGCTTCGACATTTTCCGTGATACTTCCCTTCTTTCGCTATCAAATCAATGCCTTTGATATTTAAAAGCAATCACTGGTCATCACGAGCAATGGCAGCGTCTACAATCGCTTGACAAGAATCAAAGCTGGCAACACTTATAAGCTCTTTTTCACCTTTGTACTTCTTTTTTTGGCAAAATATACATATTGACCAATCTGCACTTTCATATGTGGACCTGGAAGTCCTGTCTACTTTTGCCTTCTTGGCTTCTTGTGGCTCATCCTTAGAATCTGCCATATCTAATATTTTAAAGGAGGAAAACTATCTATCACAATTTTACCAACAAAAAGTTCTCAAGTGTTACTAAAGCAAACACACCGTATATGTATATGTATATCTAAAAAAAGGTAATTGCTTTACAATTTATAATCAAATACATGTTTTAAAGATCAATGGTTCAGTTTATATTGGATTGGTTATAAAAACAAGGACTGTTGTTTTAGATTTTCACAAAGAAATTACAGAGATTATAAAGAACGATTTTCTTTAGTTCATGAGCTCAGTAAATAGAGATTACTTCATGGTTGGTGAGTGCGTACAATTTTTATTCACGAGTTGTGAAGAATCGCAAACGAATGAGTGAGCGCAGCGAACGAGTGAGTTTGCAATTCTTCACAACAAGTGAATAAATATTGTACAAGTGAACCAACCATGAAGTTATTTGTTTATTTTATAAGTACTGAGATTTTTTTCAAACAATAATGACAATTAACGGCGATAAGACAATGAAATGAGTTTTATTTATTCATACGCTCTTTAAAAATTCAACATCTTTTCAAAATTTCTAGATAATGAAATGCATGAGTTTTATTCACTCGAAAGCGTAAAAACTTCAACATTTTCTTTTCAAAATTTCAGCAAAGGGAAAAGAGAAAATTTTAAGGCTAGTGATACATAACAAAATATTCATATCATAGCAAGGTTTTTACTCATCGTCACTGTCCTCCACTGTCACTGCTATCGAAGGGTTTGGCCTGTTTCCTTTTCTTTTCTTCTTTAACTCTATCTGTTTGGACAGGGGGACTTTTCTTGTTTTCTCAAATGCGAGGTCATTCATGATACCGGCAGAGTAGCTGTTCTTTTTTAGATGTCGTTTAAAACTTCCCAATAGACTTCGGAGCGAAAAAGCTCATTGCTTTCCCATCTTTGGTTCTGACTGAAATGATAAACTCGCAGATGTATTTGTTTAACTCCAATGCTGGAATTTCTTCAACTTTTCTAAGTTCATTCCTGGTTCCTAAAAAAGGTTTGCAAAAGTTTTACATCTCGTTGTGTTTTTTTGTAATGTGGCTTTGTTTTCTTGTTCTGCAATAAAATTTTTAACCGAACTGACTTCCACAAACCTTCCCAACATCTCGAAAATGAAAAGGCGGCTTGCCAGTTTTCGCACCAACGGATGACGTGGCTTGCGGTATGATCACCTTTCACTAGTTAAAAACATCGTTCGTCCAATCAGATGCCGTGAACGATGATTTTTCACTAGTGAAATTTCATCGTTCGCGTCGCTGATTGGCTGCGACTAAAAACAGAACGATTTTTTCGTCACTGTCATCTGTGTGGATAAATCTCAGTACTTATAAAATAAAATAATCTACTAATCAACTATGAAAAACCTTTTAACCTACACCTAGCACGTCAACAACAAAAAATATGTGTTTAACACAAGTAAAAGTAGCAAAATGGAAGCAAAAAAAACATATAATTCTTACCTTTTAAAGATTTGTCATTCCCGCAGTTAAAATGGCGGATGCTACTCGCAAAGCAATTCGGGATATGCATCAAAGGCATCATGGGAATGAAAAGGGAGCATGGATAAGAAATCAAATCAAGAGGATTTACGGAAAAAATAACCCACATAAAAGTTGATTGTAAAAGCTTTAAGAGCTTTAACGCAAAGTACACAAAATCTAAGCAACTAAAAAATTAAGTATGTCAATAATTTTGTATTAACTTTTCGGTACAATACTCATGAAACGAAGCAAACACCCATTCAAGACACAGAGATGATAATAACGTCAAATATAACAATACCGTTTCAAAAAATATGTATTTGTATCCAAGATCTTTATACTAAAGACACACACGAAAAAAAAACCACCTATAAAAACTTGTTTGTGTTGATACTGTATTACATTTTAGCCAAATGACTGTATCTTTAGGAATATGAGGACAAAGTTTAAGGGAGTCATTCAGGATTCCTCAAACCAGTAAAAAAACTTGTTTCATTTTCTATTAACTTTTGTTTTAAATTGCTTTATTTAACCCACATCTCTGTTCGGTCTTCTTTGAAAGGGGCATTTCTTGCAAGAACGCATCTTCGCAACCGTTGCCATGGAAACAAGGATCATTTCGCAAAAAAGTTTTAAAATGAAATAGCTTATAAAGTTACATGACTTTCCATAGTTTCATTGTTGAACGATGTTTAGTCTTTTGAATATGATTTTTCAGAGGTTTTAATTGGTAACAATAGGAAAATAGGGTTTAGAGGCAGTTATGACAACTTTCATGATTCGTTACAAGACAATGGAATGGTTTGATTTGCAAATTTGTAAAAAATCTTATACAAACGGTTCTCGAGAATTAGTAAATATCAGTTGTAAGCACATTCTAAGTACATCGGCAATGTATATTTGTCGCGGAAGTCAAAACATCCGTTATTATTGACGTTAGACCCCATGGACAGAGTTTCCTTATAAACCATTACCATGGCAACGCAAAAAAAGCACAAAATACATCTGACATTGTAGCTCTTATGGATTAACACGCGTTGGCCAAATACTAACCCATTTGCCTGATTAATTAAAAAGATATGATTTTTCAAAGTT
>OZ037995.1:26803903-26833903 GCA_964035705.1 Porites rus
GTGTTAAAATGAACACGCATTGCATTGGTGCCCTCATTAATTGATAAAATTATTTAGTCAATAAGTATCTGATATAAGAATAAAATTGCCTCTTAAAAAACGGAAAAAAAGCTTTACATTATAAATTCAATTTGGTGTAGAAGTCTTTTACGGGAGTTCTTAATGCATATCCTAAGTTTTGTCAAATGATAATAGCACTTTGTTATCAGACAATATTTAGGAGGTATCTTAGATTAGGAAGGTTTGTAAATCTGGCCTCTGATCAATGAGCATATTAGTGAAGCAAAATATTCACAAAACAAAATTCACCCAAAAAAGGGGTTTCAGAAGATACCATTTCATTGCATTAATGATCTTCTAACCAGCTGAAATAAAACTAAATTTTCCTGAAGTGTACTACTGCCAAGAAACAGCTAGTTGCTGCTCAATGTAAAATATCATAAGTTCACACCATGTAAAATGTAAAATTTAAACATACATGTCAATACAGAGTCACTGAGAAAAAGGCCAAACAGCCTAGAAAGGCAAAACTGGTTTTCTAGACATCTCACAAAATAACTTTATAACCCTGTCAATACGATGAGTTAGTATGTTGTCACAAGGTTATTATACTACATGTGGCTTTTTTGGAATTGATAACAAGTCAGCACCCTCTTCTTGTAAGAAACTCGTAAAAATTTTTAAAATAGAAATTTGTTAATTTTGATAGCACATCATTCCACAAAGTTTCATCAAACAGAATTCTTTGTTGAAAGAAATCTACACCAGTCCAAACACAAAAGTCGCACCATTTCATCCCAGTCACCCCCATGAGGCCTTGGACTTGATAATAGTAGTTGTGATTTTCTTTTAATTTAATGCCATGGTCTGTTTGTTTTAAGTAAAATTTATTTTCTTTAATAACCTCAACAATTTTCTTACCCGCACCACAAAATGGACATTTTGCTTCAAACAGCCCAAAGGGATTTTCTTCCATAGAAGGGTCATAGACAACACCATCTGGGGAAGCCCCCAACCAAAAGAATGATGGGTTAACCACCAGTCCACTCTTGTAGAGTTTTGTATTATTTCCAGAGTCAAGATATGCTTTTGCAGCCCTCAAACAGTAACTTGGTGTCATCATTTCAATGTTTGCTTTCTTTATTGTTGTTCAGAAGAAGATGGGAAACGATAGATACCAATTTCCCACTTTTTTCACTTTGATTCTCTGTCACTGTTTGCAGCTGCAGATCGACTTCTGGTAATTCATATTGTAGGTTCTTTTTCGTTAGATCTTGCTGTAATTCACGAATCAAATCATCTTTTAAAGACAATTTTAATCGGAGATGGGCACCTTTTTTCCAATACATTTCTGACAATGAGCACCGTTCCACAACATCCTGGATTAATGAAGCAGCAGCAGTATTACTTTTTCCTCTGAAGCCCTGATTCAGTAATTCAAAGTATAGTTGTCTCGCGAACGTTTTGAGACAGAATAGAAAATATTTGTCTATTATTTGAACCTTTAAGTGAGAAATTTTTCATGTTAAGCTTTTTCACTATATATGCCAAACTTGCTTCAGTTATAGTTGCTGTCAGCGCCATTACTGGTTATTTTGGAAGCAAAAGAGCTCTTACATCTCCAAGGTTATCATAGGTACTTCTGAAGTCTTTGGCCCTTGAAGAAAGAGGTCAACAGGCATATATCACTTTTTGTTTTGTAATTTAATGAAGCTTCTGCGTTTATGCTATATGCAACAAGGTTCATATTCGTATGCTGTGCATTGGTTAATAACAAAGCAATTTAAATGCTGTCAGCTTGGACAAATCTACAAAAGCAATAATCCAGAAGCAAACATGTACAGAAAAAAATTATCATCATAAAATACTAACCACTGTTCGATACATTGCCCGTCGTCTATGGCTACGTAATCAGTCTGTTCCTTCACTGACCTAAGTGCAGTCCTCACGACAACACACTCAGAAGACTCAAGTGAAAGAATGGCCACCTGACAATTTCCACCTTGCAGCCTGCACATGCATGTTTCAGATATGTCAGGTGTAAGTTTTAAGCATGACAAACTGAGCTGGCTTAAAGACAATATCTGATTGTCCATCGGTCCCTTCAGTGGTGATACACAGATCCAGCCTAAGACCAGAAGTTACATGAAAGTGAGGCCTAAGGGGAGAGTTGAAAAAACTGACCCCCACTCCGCGGACTACCCACTGACCCCAGTCCGCGGACTACTCTACGGACTACTCCGCGGACTACTCTACGGACTACTCTACGGACTAGTCCGCGGACTACCATGCGGACTACCCTAACTAATCAACCAAATTTACTTTCACGGAGAAAAGAGTTAGAAGAAGCGTACCTGCCTACAAGATCACACTTGATAAACGGCCGCCATCTTGATTTTCGCCATTTTACTCGACCCAGCCCTTCTTCTTCATTGCTACGTCCATTGCAGCTTCCGTTCTTGGATCGTCACGCAATGCTTCTCTCCAAACCTCGCGTGACGATCCAAATAACGACTGCGTGCCCTACGTAGGAGAATACGTCTCCAAGGGCCTTGTGGGCCAGGTGAATCCAAAAATATGGTGACTTCCAAGCACGGCTATAAGTAAGTTCTTAAAAACATTTTTAAGCTGAATATAACAAAAACTGTTACCAGCGCCAATAGTGGTCATCGATTGGCTGATCTATATGAAATATAAACTATCAGTGGCTGGCATGACGTCAATGATGTCTTTCATTGATTATGCTGGCGAGAAGTATGCAAGCAGACCCACGGATCAACCTTCAACACTCTTTTATTTTTTTTTAAATTTTAAAGGCATTTATGACTAAAACTATTTAATGGAAAATGAAACTTATAGGACAAGTCACAAGATGTTGCTTAACTCATGGCTTCAACCTTGAATCTTGAACTGTCTTCTATGTATACGTTGTAGTTCAATTTTATCTTTGGTTCAATTTTCAATTTCCTTTGTTTAAAATTCATTATCATATATTAACATAGAAAAGAACAATGGAAAATAAAAATTGAACCAAGGATAAAATTGAACCACAACATATACATGCTAACACTTACTCGTTTGTCACATAACATTTTTGTGATGCGATGTTTTGAAATAATAACAACAATTGTAAATAGCACGGTTTTCAATTGAGTGTCATTAATTTGCGTTAACTTTAGTTTTGCACTACTTTTTTGTGATTGGTTAGGAAAAGTTCCTGGTACTTTTGTAACCAATCCGCAGAAAAAAAAAACATCATTTCCAATCGTGACTTGCTCTCGTGTTTTTCACGTTTGACAACATTTACATATATTTATTTTCCTTCTCAGTTTTGATTGGCTCATTGTGCTCTCTGCATCTGTTGATTAGCCAGAGTGGTAACTTTAGTTTTGGCTTTACGACACTCATTTGAAACTGTTCTAATTATGTTTAATTTGGTTTAATGCTTACATTTCACATTTTCATGTGCACAAGGAGAAGCTACATTATTTTAGACTCAACGTTGCACATTTCGTGTAACCGAATGTGGTAAACAGGAACAGTCAACTACAACAACTGGAACGATACATTGAAAACCTCATCAGTTTCAGAAACACCACGAAAACTACATAGCCAGAAATTCCGACTCAAAATCACATTACACTCCTTGTCCAGCCCTAGTTTTCAATTGAACGTTGACATTTTTGACTGCAGGGTTATTTTGCCAAACACCAAACGCCAAATGTACACAAAGTCTTATAATTGTCGGATGTCTGTCCTAACAAACACCGCAAGTTGACCATCTTTGGGCTAACCAGAGTGTTAAAAATGCTAACCAGAGTACCAAATAGGCTAACCTTATACATGTAAATAGGTTTTTAACCCCAAATATGGTCAAATACTACATTCTGCATTTGGCGTTTGGCGTCGGCAAAATACCCCTGCTGAAAATTGGGGGTCCTGTGACATCCCAAAACGCATTGCGCGACGAGAGTACACGAGAAACAGTCGCCATGTTTGTGTATTTCAGACTGTATTTGCGTAGGACAATTCGTCATCGTGTCGATATATTTCTTTGGCGGGAATCAGTGAATCGACAGTATGCAAGCACACCTGTCGTGAGTATTAGACTACACATGAGTTCATCAGCAAAGTATTTATGATCGTGTCATTTTTAACAGCGAATTCCAAACTAAGATGTCAGCTTAGATTATCGTAAACATATTTTCAAAAAAACCTCACAGGAGGATGTTTCAGTCTAATATTTTGAAAATTAGACGATATAGTTTGCTGTGGTGTAAATCATTATTTAGCTAGTTGTCTGTTTACAAATCTTCCCGTAAAGATCTCTACAATGTGGGCAGCGATTTCCCTTAGCTGTCACTGACAGTTAAATGAACATGTACTGGTACGGGATTTGAAATTTCTGGCTATGAGCTTAAATCGTAATCAAACCTAGCCCTAACCAGTTGTTGTAATCCTTCAGACACAACAAGACTGGCTTTGATATTCACGCTTGACTCCTTTCCTGACATCTTAGTACAAACGGGATTCAGGTGGTAGTGTCTGGTTGAAGTCGTCAATTGCCACCGGTTTGTTGCTTTGTTCCAAAAGTGATAGGCTTCGAATCTGGCAAAACAACACCGTTGATCATCTGCATCCTGGTAGCCAACAACAGCAGACGTGATTGATTTAAGACAGCCAGCACACTTTCTGATGTTTCCTGTTATCTCTTTCAGCACTAGTGGTGCACTAGATGGCAGGTCAACAGGCCTGGCTGATTTCCTGATAAGAAGGGTTGTTGGATTCAAAACCTCCGCTTGTAAATGAGATCCAGGTGCTGTGTCTTCTACCTGTGTACTTGATTCCATAACGACATCATCCAGCGGACGCTTCCGGGATGGAGCCTTTGCTCCCACATTTTTCGGGGCGGTTGCGGTGGTTATCTTGTTTAAGCTTCGGCCTTTGTATGCCTGGACTACCTTTTGGACACAATCACGATGAATGGCAACAGCAAGGGAATGAAAGCACAGGTTGTTTCTACTGAAGAAATTGCAACCACAAGAACATTTGCCACTCTTCAAGCATTGTATGCGATGTGGCAGAGGTCCCTCACTGTCTACAAAGAATACTCCTTCCTGGAAACCCTCCCGAAATTTGGCATTGTACAGGATACTCTTCGCCTTCTCAAGTAGACTCGCCTGTTCCTCTCTGGAGAACTCGCCATCAAGTTGAGCAAGGTCACTGATGTCGCAAGACATCTGATTTGATGAGCTCTCAGCTGAAGTGGCTGTAGCAGTCTTGAACTTGAATGAGCGACACCACTTGTAAGCCGCTGGGTCTGGACACACCTTTTCAACTTTCCACATGAAAGCCTTCCTTTCTTCAGGTGTCATTTCTCCATGGCTTTTTCCTGATAAATGCTGCTGAAACTGTGGGCAAATTTCCCATTTTTCAGATAACTGAAACCAGGCAAGCTCTTCTTCCTGATCAAAGGATTCTACGAAATCGTATAAAGTGACAATGAATTTGTCCATATCTTGAGGGACGAAATTTGCCCAATCTTTTAACATGTCATTAATTGACTCTGGAATGTTTTGCTGGTAAGGCTTGTCTCCTAAGCCAAGGTTTTTCATCACGTACTTTGACATCCTTGTCTGCATATCTTCCAGCTTGTGTGCTCTAAAGTACTCTGCGAACATTGGTGGACCACCCTTCTCTGACCTCTCCAAAGTCTCCCATTCCTTCATAAGAACTGCTGCCCGTGCATCAAACTGCTCCCTGGAGCTGGACCAAATAAGACCACTCCCTTGTCGGTAGAGATCTTGGCATATGCGTTCAACTGGTGCTGATGACAGGCCCAGTTTTCTTCCCTTGGCCTTGACATTTCTTTCACTATGGATGTAACACAGCAAAGGAGCAGCATGCTGAAAGCCGGCAGCAAGGGCATTTTTCAAAGCACACTTGTCATCCGTTCCAGTGGCATGGAGGTGTTGAGATAAGCCTGGAATCTCACGATTGAGACAGTGGATGAAGGAGAGATAGGTTGATTCCTCTTTGGTCATGCAAATCATGACTGGGCCAATACAAGAAGGGTGACGATTTGTTCCTTTCACTTGGAGAACAGTGTTTCTGTAACTTGTCACAAGCAAGTAGAAGGGGCCAAGTTGAAATGTGAGGTCAACACCAAGCTCAGAGACTTGATTGGATCTTTTGTGGCAGCAAAACTTGACTATATTGTTTAGCTGACGATCAGTAAACAGCATTACAGTTGGTAGGTTGTTACAAACGATTTCACGTATAAAACCACGAAATGTGGTTTTCTGTAGTTCCATTACAGATGCAAGTGGGTCCTTGTTAGCTGGTCCTGGCTCTTGCTGTTTCTTCTTAATGTACTTGACTTGATTCTCATCACGGGGCAGTGTGCCCGTACTATCCACACAACAGACACCACCAGCCTCCTTTCTTACTTGAAATAAAGCTCTCTTTGGCCCATACTGCTGTGCCTTTTCTGCAATCGACCGCTTTGTGCTCGTTTTAGTTCGTAGATATGGCATGTTTGAAGATGTACGGTTGCCATGCTTTTCAACTTTGAACTTTGTAGGCTTGCCGTCGTAGTGGTAGTGGAGAAGTACAAGTGGGAACCACTTGTCTATGTCCTTTGAAAATTCAATAGACACAATGGTTCTATGGTACAACGGGTATGAGGAACATGTGTACGATCTTCTTCGCACAACAACATCAGCATTGCCTTCATTACGCACTCTCTCCATCTCAACTACTCTTCCGTTCTCATCTCTATCAATGGTGTAATATTTTGGCCTGCAACCAGTCATCTTCCAAACCCCATTCTCATCAGCATATAAATCTGCTCTATTTCCTAAGGCACTAATATCTAAGACAAATGTCGCGTTTTGTTGAATCCGTGTAGGAACAGAAGTACTGATCATGTCCTCATTATCGCTTTGGCCGTTGAAGAGGAAAGGGATGATGTAGGGGTTTTCCAGAGATTCCAAATCGACGATTTTGCATTTGATGTTTGCATTGTAGAGTTTTAACTTCTTAAGAGGTTTGGCAGGAGATTTTGAAACGTCTATTATGTTCTCTGTCTCCTCATCTTCATCAGTGTCCTTGGCCTGTAAAAAAATATTTACAAACCAAATTCATATTTCACAACATTCCCCTAAATTTATTTAATTAATTTAATTTAATTTAAGTTTAATTTAAGAGCGATCATCGCTCAGGAACGAAGCAAAAACCCGTGTTCCCCCACCTTGGGATAGCTTCCTTTCAGATTATTAACTTACACTATTGTAGGATAATGTTACTGCTCAAGATAGAATAACATAAATAGCTCCACAAAACCCACAAATTGAGGTAACAAAAGTGAAGTGTTTGCTTTCTCCATTGAAAAGGAGTTCTTAAGTTCACAGAGCCGCCCCTACGACGAGCGACAAAAGATTCAGTCTCAGTCCTCCTCAGAAAAATAAATCAAACATCCCCAGTGTGGGGCCCAAACTAGCAGTAAAATTCCCAAGGGGGGCGGGGATGACTTGACAGTTCAAATGACCCAAAAATGGCCACTCCCTTCCCCATCAGGCTTAAAACCGATAAGTGCATAACTTGAAAACAAAACCCTTGGTAACCAAGCGCTTTGGTTCACAGCATGGAAACAAGGCAAGAAATGCAAAGTAAGGCAACCTACCTCATCCATTGGTATCCTGCCAATAGAAGTATCAGTACTGTCACTGTCATCCGAACTATCAGCAACCTGGCGTTCTACCCCCCTATGAGAAGTTAAAAGTAAAATAAATATCTTGTTTTGCAATCTCAATTTTTTTTAATTTCCGGTGTAGCTTGCTGCCTCACCTTACTCCCCCCCCCCTTCCCCCACTGTTTGGTAAAATTCTGAATCTGCCCCTGGTTATATTTTACAGACTGAAATGGACCCATCTCAGATACCCAGAGGGACCAGTGCATGTCATCACATTTTAGCTACTTAGCTACTTAAAATTGACGTCAATTTGCAAAACATGGCCTGCTACCCTTCGAAAGACTAATAGAACGAACAACAAAAATAATAAAAAATAAAAGCAAAAATAATAGCAGCCGCTATAGAATTACAGCTTACAAGAACAGCTACACTACTGAAAAATATAAGGTTACCTGTTTGCTTGGGTGGCATCTTTACCTTCATCACAGGAACTGCTGGAAATCTCGAGGATCTCGATTTCTCTAATTGTAAAGAAGTTGTAAAAGAGTGGGTTTTCATCAATTGTTAATGTCGATGGCAAACAATTGAAACAAATTAAAAGGGATGAATATTCAACACACAATTACCGGTCATCCATTGCTGAATGGCGTGCTCTGACTTGTGGCCGATGAAGACTGGGGCGAGGCTAAAGGAGAGCTGGGTCGAGTAAAATGGCGAAAATCAAGATGGCGGCTGTTTATCAAGTGTGATCTTGTAGGCAGGTACGCTTCTTCTAACTCTTTCCTCCGTGAAAGTAAATTTGGTTGATTAGTTAGGGTAGTCCGCATGGTAGTCCGCGGACTAGTCCGTAGAGTAGTCCGCGGACTGGGGGTCAGTTTTTTCAACTCTCCCGAGGCCTAAGGGCTCTCTTCATCATGGCAGAAAACACCGAGACTTCGCATGGAAGACGTGGAATGTCTTCTGATGTAAACCTTACACCAGAAGACATTCCATGTTCATCCGTGAAAACTGGAGAAGACATAAGTAAATGGACAATTCCACAATTGAAATTTTGGTTGAAATGCAGAAGACTGAACCAACAGGGACTGAAAAAAGATCTTGTCGAAAAGTAAGTTTCGCAGCACCTGCGTTACATAAACACTGTTATATAACCTTCCATGCTAGTCAAAAGAATTTCGTTTTTGCTAAAATCTTTTTTTTTTTCCTGCTTTTAATTTGAGATTTCTTTCTTTTCTGGGGCAGGGTATTCAACGCAATTCCTTACTACAGAGAGAAAGTTTACGACCCTGATCCTGATCGGAACTACACGAAAGCAAAGGTTGAAAAGCTAAAGACCCTTAATTTCGAAACAGTCCAGACTGAGCTGATCGACCAACAAGCAAACTCGTGTAGTTCTATTTTAGACACTTTCCCACCAGATGAAAACACTCAATTTTCAGAGGACTTTTCTGTTTCGCCCCCATTTGTGCCTGTGGATGCTTTTGAGTAGGTAAAAAATTCCGGTAAATCCATGAAGAAATTTACCAATGCAGCAGTTGTTATAAACTCAAATGACAAAGGCCTCTGTATGGTCAATTTTTTGCACAATTTAGAGGTGTAAGAGGAATGTTAAATACGACGTGAAAATGGTTTGTAAACAAAGCAGGATCCCAAAGATTCTAGCAGCAAAGTGTGATAGGCAGTGTCCGGCTTCCAACTGTGGGTGTTGTTGTGATGTTATGGCGCTCATATCGAAACTTAAGGACATGACGAGAAAGTCAGAGCTAAAAAATATAACTCCTGACAGTAGATGCTGCACATCAAAAGAAAAGGGTGTAGACGAGAAGTAGAGTTCTCTCCAGTGATGGCTTTGAAAATAACAAAACCAAGACATGCGTCTGACTTACCTGGTAGGAAGAAGAGGAGTATTGACTCTCAGTTTTACGATCCCAGACCATTGAAAGCACAGAAGCTTGACACTGATAGAATTGTAAAGCTGAGGCAAGATCTTCAGAAAATAAATGCTCGTATACCCTTTGCAGCTGTTACCAGAGGAATAGACTATTCAAACAGTAATGACTATAGTTGGCACTGTTGCTAAAGGTTCAGCAATTCATAAGCAACTTGAAGATTATTCCTGGCAGCCTCCAAATTTGGTAGTACCCTGTTTTAGTAGTTCCTCCCTTACTGGGAACGAAAATATGAATCCTGTCTCAAATGGGCAAGCACTGAATTCAAATTCAAGTTTGAATCATGAAATTTCTGCTGCACCTTCCACTGTGCCGTGTGAATCAGAAATGGCACCCCTTAGCAGTCCTGCTAATGATTATGATGAGCTACAGCTTCAGCGGATATCAGATTGTAATGTTAATAACCAACAGCAAGAACAGAATATTTCAAGTTTTATTGAAAGTACAATTGATCCATCTGAAGTACAAATGCCAACAGCCCAAACAGAAACATTATTTATTGAAACTCTTACAGACAAGCAAAAGCAAATTGTAATGGCAACAAGAAGACAATCAACGAATCCTGCTTGGTTTGAACAAAAGTGAAACAGAGTAACTGCTAATATCTGTAAAGATGTCTTTTCTCATATGCAAAAACAGTGGTCAAAATTACCAGAAAATCTAGTAAAAAAATTACAAAATGAGCACCTAAAAAATGGTCAGCTATTCACAAGCTTAACATCTTAATTATTAAAGTAAAGGATTGATTTTTGGTATTGAAATGAACCTGAGGCAGCTGATTTGTACAAAGAATATCTCTTGTCATTGCAAGACATCAAGGAAGTGACAGTTCAAGAGATTGGATTAATTTTAGACAAAGAAAATGATGTTCTTGCAGCAAGCCCTGACAGAATTGCAACAATTGTGGATGCCAATGGTGACATTGAATAAAGAAATGTGGAAATAAAATGTTTAGAGTCCAAGCAGGATATGTCACCAGAGACTGCAATAAATAATCATCAAAAGGAAAGGAGTTTCCCATTTATCGAACTGAACTCTGTCTTTGAAGTAAAAGAAAATCACAAATATGGGTTTCAGTCCCAGTTGCAAATGGGGCCAGTGGAATTCCATTAACTGACTCTGTCATATTTACCAACAACAAATTTCCAGTTTTGGTTCTCAAAGTCACATTATCGTCAAGGTGGGAGGATGAAACTAAGCCTGGTTTAATTGCTATTCACAAGAAATATATCTCAAAATAAAAACAGTTGTGTTTTTAGAACTGCAAAGCAACTCTATACACCCTGTGTAGAACGAAAAGAGACTGGGAGCCATCAACTTGAAAACGAGTCTAGTTGGGCCTGGTAAATAAGAATGGCCACCTGATGTGAAGGTCGCCAGTTTTTGAAAATGCCGCAAAATTGTTGTGTCAAACTGTACCAAAAAGAAATACAGAAGCGAAAACGGGGAGAAAATTTCTTACTTGAAGTTTCCAGACGACGTTATCCTCAAAAAACGTTGGCTCCATGCCATTCGTCAAGACGAAGGAAAAGCATTTAGAGTCAACCAAAGCACGAAGATCTGTTCTCGTCATTTTAAGCCCGAGGACTTGGTTAAAGCTAGTGGAGGTCAACGTGTTTATGTACAGGCAGGGGTAATTCCATCTCGATTTTCGTGGTTCAAAGGTTCTCCGAAAAAGCGCGCTCCTCCTAAATGTCGCAATCTTTCATCCACAACAGAGTGTTCAAACAAGGAGTTGCAACCATCTCAAAGTCAAACAACTGCAGATGCAGCTGAAGCAACTTCTGAAACCTGTACTTCGTCAGCAGCTATTAGTTATCATGATGTGGAAAACAGCTTAAGTTCGTGTGAAGATCAAACAGAAGAAGTTAAAGAACTTGAAGGAATTTGAGGTTTTGAACTTGAAAATGCGAAGTTAAAGGCTGAAATAGAGGTATTAAAACGCCAGAGGAGCGTTAAAGATTCCCGCCTTTTTCAGCTACGTAATTTTACCTACCGACGAGGACATTGCCTTTTATATGGGATTTCCTAATTTAGAAACATTTAATGCTGTTTGAATTTTTAAATACTGGATCGAAAGACCTACTCCCACTGGGTGTAACCCTAAACATTCCCCCCTTTTTAGGGTCTAATAGCCAAATGACAGCACAAGATGTTATCAAGACTCAAGAAATTGCTTGTTAGAATATACGTTGAACGGGCCATCAAGAAAATCAAGAATTTTCACTCATGGGATAGTGTTGTACCCCTCAGTTTGTTTGGGGTAGTAAACCAAATATCGAGTGTCTGTGCCTTTTTATGTAACATTCAGGACCCTCTTATTTCCACTTAACACTTGAGTTAGGCAGAGCTCTGAGGCACACTACAGAATTTCAGTCAATTTAATGTAAAGCTGATGATACACCTCAGGTCAAATATTTTCTAAACCAACTAAAACTAAGTATGTGATTTGCTGGCTTTGTCCCAAACACTTAAAAGATGTCAGCTTTTATATGTAGTTCGAAAGATCTTCAAAGAATAAATAAAGCTATCTTATTATACAGACCATGTTGGTTGATACTCTGTTTTAAACATATGAAGTCAGGTATGAGACAAAATTTCTCTTTACTCATGCCAAGATTAGATTACGGTAGTTAACCCTTCTAATGGTTACTGAACTCTACAGAAGCTGGTGCTATGAAATGTTCAAAATAACTCTTCTTTAGTCCTTCATTCAATACGTCCCAGAATTGAGGATCAGATGTGATCCTCTCTATACTCATGCCTTAGTATAGATAACAAAGTCACACCAACTTGCTCCTGTAATACCTGGTTGACCCTGTATCTGGAAGTAGTACTAATGCCCCCTTTTCAGCCTTGGCTTTCCATTTACATTTTCTGCAAAGAAACTGTCATCAGCACATGCTTCTAAGGGATTCACATGAAATTTAGTGTAGGGACATTTAACCTCTACCAGCCCAAAAGGCTTGCTACAGCCTCGGTCAATGACCTTGCCATCTGGTGATGCTGCTAAAAAGGGAGAGGCCATACTGACAACAAGGCCACTTTTGAACACTGAAACTGGGTTCCTTGTTGAAAACATATTTTTCATATTCTTTTAAGGCTACAGTCTCATAGGTTTTCCCATTTGCAATTTGTTTGGCAGTGAGTGGTTTGGGATGAAGCAGGTTATTTACTAGAGTGTAATAATTCCTTTGCCTTTTTATAATTGTGTGGAAATAAGATGCTGCATACCGAAATTTCCTTTCAGCCTGCCATCCCTGTGAGGCCGCTTGTTCACTTGTTTTCTTCTCTATGGTATTAAGCTTAGCCTCATCAACAATCAAATGATCCAGGAGTGCTTCCTGGTTGCTGCTTAAATCATCTCGCCTTTCATACTGCTCAGATTGTTGCAAAGGAAATGGAGGATATACACAAATAGAATTTTGTTCATCGTTACAGTCCACTCTAGGCACTGAGTCAATATTACAGAAAACTTGAAAATTAGACTCTGTGAACTGTAACTGGTAACTTGCATATGAGCCACTTGGACATTTTCCAAATTTTGTTTCCTGTAAGTTGGCACCACCAGGAAACATAATTTGAGACAGGGCAAACTTAGGGTTGATCTCTTGAAGCTTGTTTTTTAACAAAGCTTCATCAGATGCCTGTGTACCCAAATTTTTCCTAGCTTCATACAACAAGCACCTTACTCCACTATCAGGGATATACTCTGTGTCTATATTCGACTTTTTTACCTCAAGTTCTATGACAGGTTGGGGCTTGATTTTATCTCCTCTTACAGGCCTGTGCCATAGTTGTAAACTTGAAGTGCATGCCTTCGCTTGTGTCATATCAGATTCATTTTCCAAGTCCTTAATGTCTTGACAACAATACAAGCTGAAATTACAGAGTTTCATCATCACAGCAAGCACATGATTGCAAAAACCAACAGATCCTGCTACACATGTACATGAAGCACATTTAACAACTCCACTTACTAAACAGAGTGCAACTTGCAATTTGCCGGGTGGCTCATTTTTTTAAAGCTATGGTAACACACGCATTTAAAATAGAAATATTGCTCATCACTTGCGCAAGTTAAGTCTCTCAGGTATTCATCATCAAGAAATGTTTTTGCCTTTTTCATGCTTGTTGGAACAGCATGGTTCTGTTTATTTCTGTCAAAGTTTTTTCCAGATTTAGAAATATGTAAATCCATCTCTGCATTCGTTGCAAACTTGTAGACCATCCAGCTGATGGAAATTTAACAGTACTTTCCTCAGGCATCGCATCACTTTGAGCGAGTTGTTCTTGTCTTGCCTTTCGATGTATGTATATCAGATTTTTATCGGGATCCACATCATCTTTATCATGACCAGACGCAACATTATTCAAGAACTCTTCAAAATGAAAAGTAGAAAAACTATTAATCATTACATTTTTAAAAACATTTCATCGAGAAAAATAACTCCTAAATCTTTTGATCTCCATTTACAATATCAAAGTCTCTTTTAATTCTAAAAAGTATCACGCACGACTGACAAATACTGTACTTACCTTTTCGCCAATTGTACCTTTGTTTTTAACCCCTTTGCTGGATCGCCAGAACATTTTAACCAAAAGCGAAGTTCATCTGTTTTAAGAGCAGTCGGATTTCTTCCTTGAAGTGATGCTCCGGGGATATCTTCCTCCGTAAGACTCTGAGAAAGACGGCTACTTACAGAGCCATGAGCAGCCATATTTCTAACAGGAGCAAACAAGGCCTAACTAACCTCGTTTTCACATTTATCGCTCCCAGTCTCTTTTCGTTTTCCATAGGGTGTATTAGTTTCTTGGAAAATATAAGTTGACTCTAACAAAATTTCTGCATAAGAGCGTTAGTATGTTCTAAAGCACAAGGAATAGTATTCAAGTTATACTTTACAAGTGATGGGATGGTGGTGGTAGGGAAGGTGAAACTAGATATATTTGTGTATTGTTTTTGAAAATTTTGACTTATTTTTTAGGATTTGTCTTACAGATAGACTTTCAGGTTTGAAAAAAAAAAATTGGGGTTTTATTTTCTATATTATTACCACCATCGCCTCAGTCTCCATCAGTTTTAAATCTGAGTACCCAATCTACCCATGTGCATTTGATAGAATAATATTATTTTTGCATTCACTTTTTCACATATCAAGTCTTCCAGTTATTGAAAAAACCCAAACCAGAGACCTATATAAAGTAACAGGACCTGAACAGCTTCAGAATCTTTAGTTTAACATTCAATTCCTAAAAAACACACTTGTTAGTTTCCTGATATAACAACCCATACCTTCCAAAAAACTGAAAGCTTCCTTTCTTTAAAGTGAAATAATTGGATATTGAAAATGTGCTAACAAAGCACATACAGTCCAGATCTCATTTATAGACCCAAAACTGGAAAGAAGCAGAACTTGACTAAAAAATTAATATGCCAAGCCTTGATTCCCTAAATTGCTCTTTCAGCATAAATACACACATTTACTATGCTTATGGTCTCAAAACACTGGCTTTATGTGAACTGGTAATTGGCAGAAAATCTCTTTGGAGGAATATATAAACTTGCTCCTTTGAGGGCCATTAGGTCATGGATCTCAAATCCCTTGTCTGCAAGGCACTGGTCCCCCATTTCAATTAACTGACAGAAGTTACTCTTCACAATTTCCTTATCACTTATTCTTCCAGGATACAACTGACTAACAAATGTTATCCATCTACTCGGTGAAATGCAAATGAGCCCTTTAAATGTGTCGTGATATTTATAGTCTGAGTACATTTCTGAGTGCTTCTGATAATCCTTGGAAAACTCACATTTCAGCTCTCTGCAATCAAGAATTCCACTTACGTTTTCACACCTTCCTTTAAAAGAATCTGGCAAGTGTTGTTTTGTCTCCTGAAGGCCATAAAGGCAAACTTCCCAACATTATGTAAAGGTAGTTTGCCCAAGTAATAAAAACATCAGAGACGGTACTTACAGAGACGCTAAATCTGTGCCAAGTCACGCTCGAATAAGCCAAGATGCACCCTTGTTAGAATTAACCGCAGCTGATCGATGGGCACTATTTCTCTCTTTCTATTTCTTTAATTCTCCTGTCCTTGCAAAAAAGGAAATGGATTAGCATTGTTTGCGGAGCTTTCTTTCACTTTTTTGCGTTCTGTGTTCCACGACATCAGAGACTCAGAGCAAGGTTTAAGTTCGAAAATGCCATCAAAGTTCGATAATTTTGTTTACGATCATAATTCTCGGCAACCAAGTCTCTCTCTTCTTCGAATGGTTTTTTCACCTGAATCTTTGTCTTGAGTCCCCTTTGCAGAGATGTCAGGTGCATCGTATGAGTGATGTTTATTTTCCATACTCTTGGATGGGATCGCAGAAAGTTTAATCCTTTGGCATTCCCGACTTTTGGCTCTTTCAGACCTTTCAGAGGCTTCGTCATTGCCAACTGACCATAGGAAAATGGAAGGAACAGCATTCTTTACAAGATCACATCTTTTGCTGGTAAGGCTTTTCCTGTAGTCCTTCTCACTAAAATGTTCAGAACAGCAGAAGAGTGAGCTGTTCGAGGCAAATTTTTTGTCCTCATGCTTCATTTTTTGATCCCAGATTTTCTTAAGCTTTTCGTCCAGAGGGAAATATGAAAATTTAAACCTGGTCGGTTATCTGAACAATTATTAGAAAGAGCAGCCGCGCAACACTTGTGAGTCGAATTCTTTTATTTACTTGAAGACACCATGTTTATGAGATTCGCGCGAAAGATAGCCCTTAGGCCTCGCTTTCATGCAACTTCCGGTCTTAGGCTGAATCGGTGTATATTAATACGAGAATGCTCCTTTGAAAATTATCGCTAATAAAAACCCCAATCATATTCAGGAAACATTTCTCTGTACTTTTCATTCACCAACAAGTGAGAATCCGCCACGTTAAAACACTGTGGTTTTCCAGATACACTCATGCGCAGTGACAATTAGCTAGAAAAGTAGCTAAAACTACTGCGGATGCTGACATGCGCAAACAATTGTCCCTGGACCCTCTCTCCCGGCGTTGCATGACAGAGAGAGAGGGGCTAGAACTGGAGTAGAATAAGTGAAGCACGGCTCATAACCTTTGGTGCCAAATGCTAGTAAGGCGGACATCATCTGTCCCATGGTTGCCACTTTCTGTTTGTTGCATGTCATGCACAATCTCACAACCTTATGTATTGCAGGTCTCCCACTAGGTATCCAAAACTTCTCCCTCAAGTGCACAAGGATGTGATTTTGTCCTGCATGTAATAATTTCTGATTTAAGCTTGCAATCAGTAGCTGGGCTACATGGTGCTTTGGTGGAGCAATCGTAGGGAATTTGGCATCAAACCCAATAGGGGCATCTGCAATGCGACCTCCAACCCTCATGATGCAGCCATCTAATATGGGTCGGAGCTCTTCAATCTTGTTCGAAGGTTTGACATGGCCCCTCGTCTCCTAATCCTGTATGTCTTCTGCGTATACTTCTCTTTGTACTAGTTTAACTGTAGTTAATGTTGCTTTCTCCAGATCTGCCGTAGTGAGGTCCTTCTCAATACCTGCTTTCTTGCCTTTACGATACTAAAGGTACGCCTTGAATTTCAGCAGCCAGGCTGTCCAAGAGGAATATTTCACAAGCAACTCGTGCAATTTCTCTGTAAGAGTCAGGATGAAAATAGTTCTCTCACCCTTTAGTTGTTGGTCGTCTTCGGGAAGAGACTCAATTTCAAAACGTGGCCAGTCTTCTTCCGGCTTTTCTTTCTCGTGGGTTGACACTTCACTCACAACCCTTTCTCTCATTCTCACTGCTCTCAGTTCTAATGCTTCAAGTTCTGGAGCTTCTGACAGGGCTTTATCTAGGGTCGAGGATTTAGAGCGAATTATGTCCTTTGCAAGTGTCGCCCCAATTGCATCAGTGAAATGATCTACACAAGCTTGCTCCAAACTAGCCAAGCTCAAAGTCAGGTAAGCCTCCCCACACAAGTGTTTAATATCAATACTTAAATCTAACAAACTTTCTCCCACCTTTCTTCGTCGTACTTTGAGCGTACCTTTAGCCGCTTTGGGAACCTGACGTATGCCGATTTTCTTGTGAAGAGCCTCCACCATACATGTGTAAGAGCTCTTGTCACTCGCCGAGAGTTGAGACATAACCACGCGAGCTTTTTCTTTCATGCACAGGATCAGTTGATTTGCTTTTTCCTCTTCTTTCCAGCCGTTCATTCTCGCACAAGCCTCAAACTGGTCCAAGAACGCCTGAAAATCTGTGTCGTTGCTGCTTCCCGAATTAAGTAGTTATGTAATAAATAGTTACTTATTATAGATATAAAAAACATTCTGGCCATGGCTTTGGCCTCCTCCAGTTCCATGATCATTTTCTGTCGGAAGAAAGACGAATACTAAATAATAGATAATAAATGGTCAAAAACTATATGTAAGCTTTTCAAAAAATGATTTTAATAGTTGGTCATATAATGGGAAGAGTTTGGGTAGAACAAATCCAAAGCAGGTAAATCATACAAAGTGACATTGAAGAAAAAATTAATTACAATTGGTTCGTTTTATATAATACCGAAGAACCACAAACTCACGAGTAAGATTGTAAAAAGGTAAAATATTTTGTCTTTATAGGGTTAAAAATTAACTTTTGAACTAGGTCATCCACAAGACAACAATTTTTCCAGATCTAGGGGTCCAAGGTGAAATTTAGGTGGCAAATGAAAACTAAAGGGGACTAAAAGCCAACACTTGTAAAAGGCACTGTTTTATAGCCCAATCAGTGAAAAGATCAAAACATGATTTCTTTGTTTTCCTGCCAAAGAATAAACCCTAATGTGGACAAGGCATTGTTCAATTGGCCAATCTTGTTTCATTATCACATCAAAGCGAAGTTTTGTTAATTTCTAGGAAGTTATTGGGCATGAAGTTTTTTCCCCCAAGTGTTTGCATAACCAACCGAAAAGCCACGTTCATTTGTATGAATTTGAGCAAAAAGCTTTCAGAATATTTGTGAGGTCCTAATCTTCAATAAGCTTTAAACATCATAACGTTTGGTATAACCATCATCATTTGTTATTAAGAGAACTTCACTCATGTACAGACAAAGTTGGACTCCACTTACTCCCATTACAATTATTATTATTTATCACTGGATAGCCCTAACAGTAACATAAGTCCCCACTAATACACCTCCTTACCCTGCAGTTCATCTTCTATCACGCGTGAGGAGCACACATGGGCTGTGTGCCGCTTACCATTGCACCTGTAACACCCTGTTAAGAAACATAGATTATTACAGATTAAGGTTTGTAGAGGTTGTAATTAATAAAATGAACAAAAGGAGTTTTTGTCATATTCTGTTAAGTCCTACTTATGATGGGTTTTTGACCCAATGTAAAAGTAATAGTTAACTTTACAACCATAGGTGCGAAAAAAAATAACTAGTGCTCTTAATAAGCTGTTTTTAATGTATGACTGAGTGAAAGGTGCATAACACTAGATTATGCATTTGCAAAACATTTTCGAATCACCCTCCTTGGCGGAATTCCAATTGCTAAGGGCCTGTTTACAAGGAGAGAGGGTTACCTTGTGCTAGGGTTACCCTAGCAAGCGGGTCAGGTTTACAAGCAATTTTCACAGGTAGGGTTACCCTATCACCCGGTTCAACTTTACCAGCTTTGCTGACGTGTTTCGTGATGTGTGACATTCTTTGCAACAGTCCAAACTTTGAAATAATCTTGAAGTTCTCTATGGAAAACACATGAAATTCACTAAAGAAGGGAAAATATTATCATCGTAGACAGAAAATAACTTGTTGTGATTCAGGTGTTTACAATTAAGCTCAGAAATTGGATAATACCATTCAAATTGGTACGATTACTGGTAACGCATGACGCGTGCAAGCAAAATCTAAGAAATTGACCAAACCAAAATCAAAATTGACCAAACCCAATCAACATACACAGAAAGCGCATAACTTATAAAGACAAATGGAGAAAGAGGAAATTGTTTAAAGGGATAAAATTAATAAAACTCACCTCGAATGAAAAAACACGTCTTTAACCACCGTCAAGATGAAACGAAGTGAAGCTCACATGGAAGCCTGGTCACTTGGCAAGCACAAGTATCCCAAAGGGTATTGGCAATAATCCAAATAAATGCCACCCCAAGTCCCAGGCCCCCAAAGAAATAAAAGTACACAATGGGAAGAAGAAGCATAAAAATTCTATTTGCAAGCAAATATTTCCTTTACATGATGACCTTATACATATTTTGTTGAATTATATTACAGCTATCTTTCCAGTCTCTTTTCCAGCAGGGAAAATAAAGGAAAGACAGCGACAAAACTATGACAAGAAACAACACACAAAAAATAAACAGTCACAAG
This sequence comes from Porites rus, assembly GCA_964035705.1. Lineage (NCBI taxonomy): Eukaryota > Metazoa > Cnidaria > Anthozoa > Scleractinia > Poritidae > Porites > Porites rus. Next base: position 26,823,939 of record OZ037995.1, read on the forward strand.
GTATGCAACTTTACTGTACAATTCCTTTCACTGGAATAAAATCGTATCAGTACCAATTTTATATGTCGTGGTAAACTGGAAAAGAACTCATTTAAGAGCAGTTGTCTGTAAGATTCGAGCTATATTGAAAAGTCGCTGCCACACTATCTCACCGAATTGGCTAAAAATTGGCAACTAGACTTGATTTTGGGTCTTTAATAAGGAATAGGTAACTTTAGGTTCTAATTCCTCCTATTTCGGAAATTATCGATATGGCCGGTTTTTGGGTGCCTTGGACCGGCGCCATATTGGTTAATAGAAGCTGGTTTTGAGCCTTCGACTACAACCCTGTCTTCAAAGCTAATCTTCCTTTGCCGATACACATTGAAAGAACAATCCCTCTTTACTGTATTTTTAGAAACTACTTCGAAATTGATAACGTTTTCTCAACGATCGATGAAACTTTTGGTGGGTATACTTTTTGAATTTTTTACACCCGCAAAATTAACAGAATTTTAAAGGCGTATATCTCTTTTGCCACATCGCATTGAAGCTTGCCACTCCGCCTGAATACTCATTGTTTGTAGTCAAATCCAGTTCGTTAATAAAAAAATTGGGCAAATTTAACGGAGCAGAAACAAAAGTAATGAATGGAAGAGTGTTCTAGCGACTTTGTCAATAATCTTTACACCGAATACTCGCCAGGTGTTGCCAAAATTACAATCGATAATAGAATTTCTGTCATTAAATCTGAGTGATCTGTGTAATAAAATTAGCCTCTGTAATATAATCGATAACTCTGCTGCGAAAAACAGTATAAAAAAGGCAGATTGTATAAGGAAAAGGAAAAGGAATTTGTTATGTTTATGCTACGACACGCAAACAAAATGCAACCATCACAGTCGAACTGGAATTTTCCTGATTTTCCTCCAGTTCCTTTACCGAAACCAGAGCTTTTAAAATTAACCATAGTAATGAAAGTTGAGATGTATTACCTTACTCGACGACAAAGATGCCAGTTTCCACCTTGATCGAAAAAAGTAGTATTTTCCCACGCATATCGCGGGTCGTCACGTTCCTTGCATGGCGTTACAACTCACGTGAAACCGCCTGGTTTCAAACAAGTGAACTGAAGAATCCGTAAAAATCTTAGCCAGGCAATAAATAATGGCAGTTGATATAAGTTATCATTATTGGTGAGCGAGGATGCGATGATAGTTCCAGCTACATGTATTTACAGCGTTTGAAGATTCACTCAAAACTCATGATCAGATACATGAGCCCTTGAAATAAACATCATTACTTCCGGTTTTAAAAATTGGGCGTTGGCAAAGTAATGAATATACTCATTCTACCTTGTACACCATTAACAACGGTTCCGTGTACAATTTTCAGGTATTTTGTCTCAATCACGAAGCCTGTTTTGAGGAGATTCTTTGTCTTTCCATAAAGGGTTTTTTGATAACAGAAAAATTGGTTCAATTGGAGGGGGTTAAGAAGAATGAGGGATGAGCCCAGGACAACAAAAACCCCACAGTCACCCCACCGAACGGCTTTAAAACTGTGCGCACATGCCTCACCCGCGGGAAAATTCCAGATTTTCGTTTCCTTGAAAAAGCCTAAAATCGTTAGTCAATGCATGGACAACTCAAGACAGTCCCAATTCAAAATAAAGTAAACAACAACAAAAATTCAGTTAGCGACCAGAGTGTTTATCCGATATCGCGAACAATAAGGAGTGATTGAAGATGTGTCAGCAGTTTAATGTAAAATCATTTACCATGCTTATAGACATTTCGACAACATAAGTGTACCGATAGCAGTGGTAAAAAACGAACGCTTTTTACTGTCGGACGATGACGTCATCGTACAAAAGGCGTCTTCACTCTGGCATCCTGAATTTCAAACCGTCAAAACCTAATTTTCTCTGCTCGTCAACTCAAAAACGCCTCTGAGGACAAGTAGTGGTATTGTGCTTGTTAGTAAGACGTCCAACATAAGGAAACATTCATAATCAACTTGGTTAATGCATTGATAAAGGGAAACTTTCACCTTTACCCTTAGGGACAGAGTGCAAAAGCGCAAAAGATTTTTATTTCAGTTCTAGCATGTGTTGTCTAGCGATTTGCCTTGAGCTTCTCTAAATTTTCCAGATCAAACAAGCTGTGACCATCGTACATAATCTTGTTTGGGCTCCCTTGAAAAATTGCACTTCATCAGAAGCCTTCAAGTTCATCCTCCGCCGCGACAACTTCATGATCTATTTTAATGGGTGGTTTTCTGGAACTATCCTATGGCTTGTCCTTTGTGGTGGTCACTGTATTAGCGAGCACGTTTCAATTTCTCTCCAGCAAAAGTCTCTATCAGGAGCGTAGCCAAGATTTTCCAGGTGTGCGCACAATTTTCAAAACTTGCCCCGGCTAACATCTTACTCAGTTCTCTCGTAACGTTTCCCCATTACATTTACTAATTCTGTTGACTAGGTGAGGTTATGCGTGGATGAAATGGCACTTGCAATCGGTGAGAAAATTAGGTTAAACACTTTACCCCGACACGACTCTCACGTTTTGCTGACGCTTTCTACCTAAGAAGAGAAAAGTGAAGCTTTGCCTTCCCCACTCCGTGTAAAAAAATGTCGTTCGGCTGTTCAATCTACTTTTAGAAAACAACAAATTTCCCAACTTTAATTTTTAATAAAGGTATAAGGGTAGGAATCCAAATAGTTTTCAAATGTTCCTCAAAATGTACGCCATGCAAATGGAGTATTTCACTGATTTTAACACGATGATTGTGAAGTAGTGTCTAGTGAGTATGGGGGCTAATGCCCCATCGCAACAATTTAAAATTGAAAACAAAAATCTTGTATAACCGAGTAGTACGCATTTTTTGTTTTTTTAATGAGTTGTGAAAAATCACAAATTGGTTTCTTCTTGAATGTATTATACTCTCATCCATTGAGTGTTTTCAGTCTTTCCGATATGCCCGTCGGATAGCGGAAGTTAACGTAAATGATCGATTACCTGAAAAGAAGCTACGATCCTAACTTTCCACCTTCATTTCTTTTCCCTAGCCATCATTTTTTTCCCGCAAGCAATTTTTCTGTGTTTTACATAATAATTGGTCTTGCATCTTATCGATTTTGAGAGCCTAGTCCTGTGCCGTATTCTGATGCGATCTTCTTTATGTAGCTTTCCCCCCATAGTACAGCTCCTTACTGAACAAAAACGGTTTTAATTGAGTCTACTCAAAGAACTAGCCAATATTATTCCAGTGGTAAGCACGATGTTCCTAATTCCCTCTAGTCCCCGTCTTAGACGCTTTCATGTGCATTGGTTAAATTTTCTTTTCATAAGCTACTATGCTCATAATCGCGCGTACTGATGTCATTTATGCTTAAACTAGGGTATCTAAAAGATAGTAATGCTGCGGCACATTCTGTTGATACTGGCATTAGTTAGGCAGTGGGACTTAAAAGACTCGAAAATGACATTGAATGTCCTATTTACATGTTGGAAAGTACTAGAATAATTACTATTAGTCTATACAAAGAACTCGTGGGAACGTTGTTTAAAAAATGATCAAGTGGTTATCAACTCTGGTTTTCCCACAATAAATTGTAGGAAATGATAAAAATTCAGATCGTTTATCCATATATTTAATATACGGTGTACTATCTTTTCTCTGGAAACACGATACTTTTCTTGCTGTTTATTGCACTTTATTAAGTAACAGTTATTTAGCTATATATTTATAGAAAACAGCAACACAAAAAACGGGAAAAAAAAGAAAGAAGGGAAAAAGAGTTCGGTAGGACTCGAACCCGGTACCATAGGCTCGACGCGACTACACCTCACCACTGAGACTGCCTCCGTCAAAGGCTCTTGAATTGAAATCCAATCCCCAAGTTAACCATCGTACTCATCTGAAAGACTCCTGCGTGTCTTAAATTTGGTAAGACCTCTAACCGTGCTGTAGAAGATTTGCTACAAAGAAAACTCTGAGTCTGGGCAGCGAACGATGCGAACTTCCCCGTGTTTTTATTTGAGTTGTTCTTGGCGCAATGCACTCTGGTTAAATGCAATGCATTGTGGTAAAAAGTGTGGTTAAATGCAATGCATTGTGGTAAAAAGTGATGAATTTGAGAATTCGTCGCCCCTTATATATTTCCCTTAAATCCTGATTATGTTGCTGTTCGCTCCCTACGGTCGCTCCGCAGCAAAAAATAAAAATTATTTTATCGAAGAAAGAGTGAATAAAAGGTGTCATGAGGCGTTTGTGATTTTATGAACTACTTGACGCGGTTCTTTTCTTACGGCTTTTGTCCGTTGACGAAATTGCTACTTGGGTTTTCTTGGATTAAAGAGGGCGAGCTCTTTCTAAACGTGGCGTTGTTTATGGGACCTTAGTATTCATAACAGAATTAGTCGTCATTGGCAAACAACGAAAAAGCTTTTATGTGGTAAGTTACGGTGATGAACCTAGCCTCGAGATGGTCATAATTTTGTCATACCTTCATGCAATTCAGTGTTGGTCTGAGAATTTTTTGTTATGGAAGGGGGGAGGGGGCGGTGGGGGTGGGGGTAATGAAAAAAGAGTCTTCTACAAATCAAAATAGTTGCAAATGCTTACGGGAGGCCCTACCTATATGATGATTAGAAGGGCAATATTTGGAAAGGTGCATTGTCGTGGAGTTAAGGAGATTTGACTAATCAGCCAATTTCCCAACCTCGTCCCTAGGGCTTTACCCATCTTTTAAGGGAAAAGCCCTGGGGACGAGGTTGCCAATTTCCCGCCAAACATAAGGGCGTGGCCAGTGGCCCCAAAATTGTGTTCGCTAGCCCCGGGCTGGCTCGACTTTTGAGATACGGTTATGGAGTTATAAACAGTGAGTTCATAATCTATATAGCCTGCTCGCTCCAAAGCGACTGCATTTCCCTTTCCAGAGACCCATCAGTTACTGTATGACCCTCTCGGATCAGATTTTATGTCCGTGATGTAATACTGGTGGTGAGGTCAGTCCACAAGCAGAGTCGTGAAAAACACCGACACTTGAGCCTTCACGTTCAAAACATTCCTGGCTATTGGAAAAAAAATAAAGAGCTTTTAAAAATACTAAAATAAAATGTCATTTCAAATTTCACTTTGTCACCGTTCGAAAATTATTGTGAATCAGAAAGAATGAAAGTTCACTCAAAGAGGGGGAGGGGGGGTTGGTAGTTCTTAACAGTTTCAGTTTGCTAGAAAATTAAAAGTTACGAAAAAATGCTGGGCGAACTGCAGAATACATGCAAGAATGAGATAGAAAATAAAAAACAACTTCCTGTTCAAAGTCGGGTGAAACGTTTAATAGCGTCAAGAAGACTGAACTTGATTAAGGTTGTTAATTTCAGTTCCGTTCCAGCGTGCAGTTCATTGTCCTCCTAAAAATAGCTTCGTCTCCCACCGAACATTCCATGTCATATTTTTCGGACTTATCATTCAGTAATGACGGTACGATCAGGTAATTTGACTTGATGAGTTCTTTAATTTCATTTCATGTACTAGTTTTATATCTTACGCTGGAAAGATCTGCCAAACAGTGTACATTAGCAAAGGTATGTTCCTGTTTACACGTGTAATTATCGAATACCATATAATTTGCATAAAACTGCAGTGCACGGTTTGTTTTTCTAGCCTTTTGATAAAAATTGACAACGTTTGCGTTATCTTTGTCTGAGGAAATATGTAATTTGTAGCTGTATACAGCGAAATACTACAGAGAAAATTGTAACTGTGCAGTACACGAGCAGCTCACTATTGGTCTGGCAAATCGAAGAGCAAACTTGAGCTAGTACCGTGTGTAACAAAATTTATAATTTTCATTTTAGCGAGAATTTCAAGCTCTTCGTAAGGTCAGAATCAAAAGATCATCTTTTTACATTAGAAGGAAGGGTTTTTAAGCGATAGATAGGCTTTAAGAGGCAGGATCAATTTTTAAAGAATTTTCTTTTCAAATATTCGCCGAATTTTGTTTGGAAGTTTTAGCGGCCAAGTGGCTGAACCATTGCGTATTCATGCAATTATATTTCTGCTCCATTACATTTGCCCAATTATTTTATTCAACAGTCTAACTTACCTATAAACAAACTATGTTTAGTTAAAATGGCTTAGTCTAAATCGATGTGGCATCGGTGATATTGACCTTCCAATTTATACCAAATTTGTGTACCTTTTAAGTAACGAAAAAGTGCTGTGAGAAGTTATAGCCGTTCGTAGCTCAGGCTCAACCATTTTCAGATAAGAGTAGGTAAATGAAAGGAGGAAGGATAGTTCTTTGCAACTGTATGAGTCACGATTAAGTTATTTTAATGATAAGGCTAGAATTAATTACTGTAAATCTCCTTCAGTTCACCAACATGGCGGCCCCTCGAGGCCTCGTCAAAACTGTTATTCCTGTATCTTTGAAACCAAAGAGAATTCGAACCTTATAATATGCATGCAGTATTTAGGACACCATTCTAAGACTACATGCCGAAAATCAGCCAAATCGATGAGGTACCGTGTCAGGCCGAAGTTCGAATTTTACAGAAAATCACTCTTAATTTGCTGCAGCTGTTGCACAAAAAGAGAAAACCCGGGTAAAAATATGTTCATTTCATTCAGTAAAGCGTTTGAGTACCAATGAACTGCAGGACTTTTGAAAGGTGCAATAGTATACGAGCCCTCTTGGAGTGCTCTGCCCTCGGTATAAGTATTTAGTTCCTTACCCAATCTTTATAATAATAGTCGGTGATAACAGTCCCAGACGGAAAATATGGTTTGAAAGATGTAATTGTCAACTCTACAGTGTCTAACAAATTTGTTTTACCTTAGGACACTAGAAGAGACTATGGAAATCATTTTGTTCTGTTCTGAACTGGACAACATATGTGAAGATAAAAAAGTATTTCACGTTGCATCATTAGAGGGAACACTCACAGTGCCACTGATTCTAGCACAGTCAGAAATGGTGACATCAACAATCACATTGCTGAGCATCATAAACACACGAAACATCAAACCTTCAAACCTTTTGCAATATTGCATCAATGGCTTTTTAAAATTTCTGTCAAGTGGCATCAGTTACTTGCATAATAATTTACAGGCTTTGTTCCCAAAGGCGGATAAGGCTCCAGAAGCATACTTCCAGCTGAGCCCAACTGCGCTCAGGAAAAAAAGCGACAACTTTCCATTCAGTAACGCTATTAGCTATTTAGTCGCTTTCCAAAAACTTTGGAATAACAGAAACAAACGTGTTGCTTCAAACCTCCACGAACACATTCTTTCTTCTTATTGCATTGACATCAATGGCTACAATTTCTTCTGATGTCTCAACTTTTGTGGCCAATTGGAAGGTGGTCGTTGAAAATTCCTTCCCAGTGTCTGGAGAGGGCCATGCTCACTGGATCTAGGTAGTCACTTTAAATGGCAAATAAAGTGCTCGTTGGAGATAGGCATCTTACTATTGCCAGGTCGCTGTCTTCCAAACGGGTAAAATATTCCATTTGTCCAAACTGTGATTGGTTGCGGCGGGATTTGCTTAAAAGAATTTCTCGCCATCACACGAGTATATTCCTGGCTTTGGAATACATGGCCCCTTTGCTGGATTCTTAAAAATTTGGACACTTTGGATCCTTGGGCAATGGGGAATTTTCCCCTTCTACAGAGAAAGTTGTTTACCGCTTGCCCCTCCTGGTATGGAAGTACCTCCTGGAGAGGAGCACCCAGAAAGGTGGTTACATCTGGCGGGACATTTTCTGACCTAGCATCCAATGAGAGATAAGTTGTAATAATGTTGAAATACAAATAGCCCAAAAATGTAAAACCAAAATTTTCTTCACTTTCTTTTTGTGATGCCTAACCTCGTAGAAGGGGCATCGTTAATAACAAACACGGGCTAGCATAATAGACAGAAACTGGGTTGTTACAGAACAGGAGTTTAAAAATAAGTATTTCGTATAATTCCGATTATGCCTGAATTGCAACTGTCACTCTCCTCGGAGACTAGAGTAGACGGAAGAAATTAAGGCAACGATGTCAGAATCAGCTGAGTTTGAGATTGCTTTTAGTTTTAGTGAATGGAGTATCTGTATTCAGTTACAAACCTGTTCGAAGTTCCTGAAACTTGATGGAGAAAGTCTAAAACGTCAGGACTAAGCCCTTGATGGTCTAGTTGTTCCAGGATTTCTGGCCCCCTCAGAATAATGGAATTCGTAAATGCAATCTGACAGTGAAGAACATGATCTGCTCAATTTTGTAATAATATAGGGTAATGTTTCTTACAGAGAAACTATTACATTTGTTTGCAGGGTATGTAAACTATCTTATCCCCCATCTCCCCTCAAGGTTCAAATAGAATAGGAATCTTTACACCTGCTCTGAAATATAGCAAGTTCCATGAATCATGCTTTTTATAAACCCGTTAGTGGACTCATACGGAAGCACGAGAATACCCAAAGGTACACATAGGTATGTGCCGCAGCATGTGTACCTTCATTGTCATTGTTTCTTCTCCTACAAAGAAATTAAGATAGAATGAAGGAAGACAGGAATGAGGGAATGGATTGTTGGATAAATGAATGAATGAATTAGCCTGTATAAATGGTGGATGGATGGGTAGATGCATGGGTGGATGATTGAGTGAATGAAAGGATGGATTAGAGAATGAATGAATACGACCTAAAGATGAACAGAAAACGCTTATGACTTAAAATATAAAGAGCCATACACCAGGGCGCCTTTTAATGGTACTAATAATTTATTTTTTATAGTTTATTTGCTGTGCCACCTCAGGGTGCTGTCAACTATAAACTTTTAACAGGAAGTGTTTCTTGATGTCCACTATATGGTGTGATAATATTTCCGTGAAGTGCATCGTAATAAGTGTGTAGTGATTTCATGAAGGAATACATGGATTGTAATATTTTTCAGTTGTTAAGACAAAAAATGTCTGGTCACTGGACGACTGCCTCTTAAAGTTGCCCCATGAGCTTGCAAAAGTCATCCAGAGCAAGTTCGGCTTTCCTTAGATCCCCACTTGGGATGTTGTCTCTTAAAAGAACATAGATGGACCATGCTAATAAGGTGAAATGCCCCAGATACGGTGTTGGTAGCGCTTCCTCTAGAACTGGGATACTGTAGTGCAGGAGCCAAGCTCTGTATTCATTTGCTGCAATTGATGCACATAAAATGTATGTAAAATATAGTAAAAGCTTTCCCTTTAAGATATTAGAAACTTCTAAGTCAGTCGGATATTTACCTTTTCAGTCTTCCCTCTTGTCAAGTGTACGGTGCAATCTGGAGATACAGTCCATGGTTCATATTGACTGCATGCATTTGTTTAGAAGTGGAAGCTGTTAGATAAGAGAGGATACCGTGTGCACTTATATGCTCGTTTACTAAAGTAACAATAGGGACAGTTAAGCGCTGCATCTTTCTAAGCAATTTTTGTTGAACGGTTTCATAATATATAACTGCCATTTATCGTGAACTGTTCCATGAAAGCATTTAATGAAGGGCAGAAAAGAAAGAAAGTTTGCAGGTCCAATGACTTAGTAAAAGCCTATTAAAGTCAAACTACGTGAAAAAAAAATGGACTCAAACTCTTACCTTGTCTCCTATTAAAAAGGGCTTTGCTTTGTTGTCTTTGCTTAGCCACAGATTCAATAGCTGTGGGACGACGCCCAAAAGAGCAGTGTGCATGTAGTCCACCACGACGCCCTTGAAAATATCAAATGGTCTGTGCAGCAGCAAGACGCTAGCTCCCTTTATACCTTGACACTAAGTAAAAAATTTGTGACATAAAACCTAATCAACTAATCATGACAATATTTTTGTAACAAGGGTAATATAAAAAAGTATAGAAAACATACCTTAAAGATACCACGGACTGTATAAAGTTTATTGAAGACACAAAGGTGAAAAACGAACATTTCTTGTTTCAATGGACGTCACAAGTCTTTCCACTA
>OZ037995.1:26838903-26841403 GCA_964035705.1 Porites rus
CAACTTACACTTAATTTTCTTCTTGTTAATAAGATCGTTAAGTAATTTCCAAGTTGATTTTGCATTTGATTTATATTCATCTAACTTTTTATTGTAGTAGAGACGTTTAGCAACGCGAAGGGAATGTGTCAATTTGTTTTTATAACTCTTGTAAAGTTTCTCACGATATGGAGTTGGGTTAGCAAGGAAACGCTTGTATAATAAATTCTTTTTTCTTACCGATTTAAGAAGACCTTTAGTTATCCATGGTTTGCTCAAAGTAACATTCTTTACTTTCACTTTTTTGAGAGGAAAGCAGTCATTGTAAATGGTAGTGTATTTATCAAGAAAACACCGATAAGCGCAATCAGTATCTTTACATTCAGATAATACATCCCAATGAAGGTTTGCAAGCCTATCTTTAAACTTAGCAACATTATTTCCACTTTTATCACGAAAAGAAAGCCAAGAAGTTTTATTTAAGTTCTTGTTTTGATCAAGAAGCAGTGTGAAAATCGGAAGATGATCAGATATATCACAAAACATCAGCCCGCTAACAGATAAGTTGTTTAAATTATTCGTGAAAATATTATCAGTTAGCGTAGCCGTGTTAGAAGTTATTCTTGTCGGATGTGTGATCAATGGAAAAAACATTCTTGAATACATAGTTTCTAACAATTCTCCAGTTGTGTCATGACAATGGTGGTTGATTAAGTCTAGATTCCAGTCACCTAAAACGTAGCAAATCTTGTTTTCCTTAGAGATACTTGCAAGCAACGAATCCAGGCTATTCATAAAATCTCGTAAATTTGAATTTGGTGGCCTGTAAACCACACCAATTATATTTTTCTCTTTCGGCCTATTGACTTCCACAAACAAAGACTCAGCACATTCATCGCAAGAAAAAACTAAGTCAGGTCGACATTTAAAATCAAAATTGTCCACTAAATATAGACCTACACCTCCACCTGTCCTATCTTTACGTGGATTGTGGACAAAATTATAACCTGAGATATCGGTATGATGTGATGAGTCTCGAAGCCAGGTCTCAGTTTAACCAATAAAAGAGAACCTCAACTCTAAATTCTTTAGCAAAGTGGTTAAGCTATCCAAATTACGATGAAGGCTATGAATATTAAGATGCAGAAGCGATAAACAATTATTGACTTCTAATATATTTTTCTGATACAATGTCGGCGTAGCAACCGTTGGGCAGGGCTGGTTCCCATCAACTCAGTGGGAGTGTTCCGTTGTGCTAGAACTGCAAGGTATAGGTCTCCTTTGGTGTCTTTGGCCTTTCGCAGAAGGCGTTTTGACTCTTTAACAGCTGCTTCTGCCTTGCCGTTCGTCTGCTGATGTCCAGGACTCCCCGGTTGGTGCTCAAAACCCCATTCGCTGGCAAAGCTGGTGAATTTCTCGCAAGCAAACTGTGGACCATTGTCACTTATTACAACATCTGGGATCCCTTGTCTCGCAAAGTGACATTTCAGCTTCTTTATGACTGTGCTCGCTTTTGTGTTGGGAAGATGGTCGATTTCCCAGAAACTTGAGAAAAAGTCAACAACGATTAGGTAGTCTTGGCCATGAATGGTGTACAAATCTGTACCAATCTTCTCTCATGTGCGTTCTGCAATTTCATGGCTCATCAAGGACTCTTTCTGTTGTCTCACCTCATATTTGCTACACGTCTGGCATTGTGAAATGTACTCCTTCAGTTCCGCAGCCATGCCGGGCCAGTACATGCACTCTCTGGCTCTCCTCAAACTGCTGTTTACGCCTATGTGTGAGCTGTGAAGATGATCTTTCATCTTTGACTGCATCCGATTCAGGATGAGTAGACGCTCATTTCATCCCTGAAACTGAAGTAGGGGGCCAGGACAGCTAATAGTTCCTGCTTTTCTTCTGGCCAGCCATTCTGGATTACTTCCTTCAACTTCTGCAAGACTTCATCATCACGGATGCTGCTCCTCAGCTCCTCAAGTCTTTCGTCAGTCATCGGCAGTAGTTGGACTGTATTCACACGTTCAAACTCTCCTTGGGAATTCTCAGTGGTTGGTAGAAATGCCCTACTGAGGGTGTCTGCAAAATACATCTCTGGACCTGGCTTGTAAACGATGGACACGTCATACTTCTGCACTTTCAACAGCATCCCTTGTAGCCTCTTGGGTGCGCTTCATAGTGGTTTATTGGAGATGGCTGCTAGCGGCTTGTGGTCACTCTGGACTGTTATTGGGTGACCATAGACGTACTGATCGAATTTCTGAAGCGCAAACACTACTGCTAGCATCTCCTTTCCTATCTGTGCATATCGAGTTTATGGTTCTGTCAAGGCACGGCTCGCAAACGCTATGGGTTGCCCATTCTGCATGAGGGCGGCCCAAAGTCCCTTGTCACTGGCGTCACATTGTACGGTGAGTTCCTCCTCAGGGTTGTAATACTTCAGCAAAGGTGCCTGTGTCACCAGTTCTTTGACCTCGAATGCTGCATCATGCTCATATTTCCACTGCCATGGTACTTCCTT
>OZ037995.1:26851403-26858903 GCA_964035705.1 Porites rus
GGTCTTCTGTGTGACAGGCAGAGATACTAAACCACTGTACTACCAAGGCTTTCCTGGAAGTCCCTACACAAAAAGTTTTACAGTAAAGTGAAATGGTTATAACTTTTATTAAACTTGGTGGCTCCTAAAAGAGCCGTTTGTCTTTGTGTTTTTTCCTAATAGAAAAACGAACGTCTCCTACTCATGAAATAACTATGATAGGAATAAGGGAACAGGTAAACTGTAATGATTTGAAACTTGTGTGAAAATGAAGGCTTGTGTGAAAAGTAGATTGCTATCGTCTGCAGGGAAAGCCCCACGGGTCCAATCCTCACACTTGTGCAAGTCAAACGCGTATACACCTATTTCAATTAAGGTTGCTCCCGTGAACCATGTTTCATAGCCTGCAGTGCACTATGGTAAACCCTTTTGTAGCGGGAAGTTTAATTTTGTTCACGTTCATTGAAATAATGGAGACCATTTGTAAAAAGGCGTTCAAGAGAGCTTTCAAGTCCAATGGCTGCTAAAATTCTTAAGCATGAGCAAGCTGAAAATTTTCATTTTTAAAATCTCATAGTAAAAAAATTACTTATTACTAATTATTTCTTTTAACAACATTAAATGATTGAATAGGCCCACCTGATTAAGGTGCGTTTTTTGCATGGGCCAGAATGCTGTTTATTTCAATAAATCAAATCAACGCTATTCTTTTTTTATTCAGTTTTTTAAAAAAATGCCTTAAAAATAGACAAACACGTAATGTTAAGTTATTTATTGCTGTTCAACAAACGCCTTCAACTTTATTTGATTTTTTTTAAAACTCCATCCAAAATTCCCACGTGCACGGAGCCAAGAAAACTCGTTGAAAACTTGCAGCATTTGCATATTACCACAGAGAAAAACCTAACCTCAAATCACTGTCTTAAATTAAAAAGCCTAGGATTCAGCGTTTGAAATACATTGTCTTAAAATATAACGTTCTGCTGACATAGCATAGAAGCGTCAGCAGCGTTTGCTTTCTAGGTTTCTAGGCTCGTTGCAGGCACATAATTTACTAGACTTACTATAATAATGCACCGCGGGCTATGAAACATGGATCATGCATCATTCTTCTCTGAAGCAACCTTAACTGAAATAGGTGTATATAATTGTCGCAATGACCTGGTTTCCATCGTTGTTCTATCAGGCAACATCATGTCGCTCTTCCCGCGTTCTACGTGAAAAAAGACCAACTTTGAAGTTTGCGTATGTTGTGTCATATCAACATGACATTCGTTGATATGCTGGGCTTGTGCAGAGGTCGGGATAACGTCCATGGTTTCAAAAGCTTCAGCCATTTTGCAAATGAAAAAATGAAAAATTTCAGCCCAGTTAAATCCATAGATCAAACGTTGCCTTACGAACTTTATGTTTTGCATGTGAATCAAAACAATAATGATGTCATTTGCCTGCTTTGTTTTCCTATGAAGAAAGGGTCGATACGCATTCCAAAACCCCCTTGGGTTTTCTGGCTCGGACGACCTTTTCACAAAATGCTCTTTTATCGCCTTTCTTCTTAGAGAAGTGCATATGTTGCATTGAATTTTGTAATGGTCATAATTTGCGTCCGTCTGATCTCTCATAAATAGCTGGCATAATTTGTTTCTGTGCCTTATTGCCTCGCGCCATTGTTCTGTCATATATAGTACCTGGTTACCCCTAACAATAGTCTGCTTAAGAGGGGCGTGTTCATTCAGAATTTTGTGGTACAATTGTTCAAAGGCGTAGAGTTTGTCATCCACTTCTTCAAAAACGTCGACTATTGAGAAAGGTGCCATTTGTAGCGGAGCTCCGCGTGCGCGTGGGCGGAGCACCATTGCTAAGTAAATCTACCCATCCCAGAAAATTTGGTAATCACGTGACCGTACACCGACCGCCGACCGACCGTCCGTCCGCACCACAGGAAAACCAATGTTTACTCTCACATTTTAGCTAGTTTGGGAGCCCAAGAGAAAACTAATTTCACATCAATGTTGTGATCAATTGACAGCTGTCAAAACAGGGCATCCGCTGACCAGTATCACCTGACCGTAGCGCGGGCTCAAGTGTCGACCCATCGAGGTCGAGTATTTTTTTGAAGTTATCTGCTGACAAATTACCAGTTTGGAATGATCGCAGGCTCAAGTTTATTTTTTCCAAGGATTCATATCAAATATGTTGTGTTTATGTCACTATGGCCCCGCACTATTAGAATTTTGATTTCAAACTGACTTTGGAAATGAAAATTCAGCCAGTTTTTTTAAAAGTACAGGCGGGGAAGACCTTATCTTACTATGGTCACGCGTTGGTCACGCTCTACGTCCAATTTTTATACTCTGATTGGTCAAAATTTGACAGGTGAGTTCATGCGAAAAAATCATGCAGCATCTTGAAAATTGTTTACTTTGACAGCTGAAGCTGAAGAGTTTTGTGTCAACGTGTCATGTTTTTAACTGTCTTTTTCTTCTGGATGTACAAAATGAAATACAGCTGCTATCAAGAGTCTTCTGTTATTCATGGCTGGTTTGTTTACCGGGTTTTTGGTTGAGAAACTCGTCGCTTGTCAAAATTTGGTAATTCGATTTCGGATGGCATCGTTTTCGTTTTTCACATTGCTTAATGCATTTGAGGGGTTAAAAGTCTCAAGCAACTGTGGCCTTCCTTGATAGCTTTCAGGAACTGAATCTCGAATGGTAAGCCTGAGTAACTATTGTATTTGATGTTTGTTTTTGTTATATCTAATTTCATGAAGTCTTGCACATTCACGCTGACAGTTTATGCGGCAAGTTTATGCACGTTTGTAGCCGTAGTTTGAGTCAATGATCTGACCTAGTATCAGATTTGAACGGTTTGATATAAGCTTACAGAACTTTAAAAAGCCTTCAGATATATTTGCTCACCACAGATAGAAAGAAAACGTTCCGAAGAATATTTAGTTATAAATTTGGCTGTAGAAAGAAAACTTTGAGCGATTTTCTTGCTTCGAGGAGTTCACCTTGGAAAACAGTAAACACCCGCGCCGGGAAGCCGGCTTATAAAGCTTCACGCCGAGACTCAGGATTTTTTTAGAGACACTTCAATACTTGTCTTCATGAATGAAAATTGTTATCTCTGTAAATGTTTCACCGAATTATATTTCTTTTTTTGATTGTTAGTAGTCTCTCTTGCAATTTTAATCGCTAGTCTGTGCCGTTTGTTTTCATCGTTCATGAACATCGCTTGCAGGAGTACTCAAAAATGTCGCGTGTATCAAACGCTTTATAAGATTACACATCGTTATATAACAAAAAAGATAATAATAAGTTCGCTATTATGTTGAAGCTTAACTCTATTAAAGTTCATTCAAACACTCGACCACACTGACAGCTCGCACTATAGAAACGAGAACCGGCTGGCCATATGGGTGATTTTGGAAATTTTTGAACGGTTTCGCTTTACAATTGATCGTCCTGAATATTGACTGAGTGCAATTTGTCTTGAAAAATTGTGAAATACTGCATTCTGTCCGAGGTCAGTATGATAAATAGTACTGTTTCACCTCAAATGTGATGTATAAAAATTATAAAAGGTTGGTTTAAACAGCCCCAGATTTGTTGGCAAGAATTTGTAAAGTAAACCTGTCGAACGCAAAGAAATTCGGCGTGATTTCAGTGTGATTTGTTTTCCAAGAATTTGTTTTCGAGGCCTAATCTACTGTGATCTTGAATGTGATCGAAGATGTTTGCTTTTTTTTGGGTGTACATATAAGGTTATCAATTCGATATAAGATGTTTCACTCTAAAATAACTTAGCCTTTCCCTCAAAAGTCACATGAATGTGCCCTTAAGTTAAATGATTCGTGGATTAAAAGTTTATTTTTTGATTTAAATTATAAATTTATTAATTGGAGCTTCGCTTTTAGCCCTGGCTAAATCTATATATTAGGTCTTGAATAAACTTATCTCTGTTGAAGTTTTTGAAACTTCGTAACAAATTTTAATCATTCTCCAGTCCTCCGTCAACCTGAGCAAAGAGGTCTCACAACTATAAAACTTTCTTAAAGCGCTTATGAAGTCTGATAAGAGTCCATTGTAAAATTCATACATCTGCCCCGATAAAAATTACAAAAATCAAGGGCTATATATTTTTTCTTGCCAGTGGGGGGGGGGGGGGGGGGTTAGTTTGAGGTGAAGTTTAAGGAGTCGGTGTGGAAACATTATTATGCCTGATTTAAGAGAAGCTAAACACGCAATTTGGGATTTTAGTGATAATATTCAGGGTTGTTACTGAGATTTCAAGTGGCTGGGTATTTGTTGTTAGTAGCTGGGGAAGTCACAAGCAGTCGCAAGCCCCTCCCTCCCTCCCCCAAGAAGTTTTTGAAGTGCAACTTCTACTGTTTTCCAAAAGGCATTACTGCCCCCAAAAAGCAATCTTTATCAAGGGTAAAGCTATCATTAGCGGTTTTATGATGATCACGTCTTTATTAAAGAAAACTATAACATTCTGAGACACTAAAATAATAAGTTTTTACTTTACATAAATGCTCGTTGGAGGGTTTTTTTAGTGGCCGCCAAATAGCAATTTACATGTAAGCACCGGGCCTGAAAAAAAAAACAGGTTGGCACCAGTCACGTTATATGCGCAGTCTTGTCTTCACGCAGACAAGGTGCACGCTGGCCGGTGAAAAATTAAATCACAACGATACTTTACAAATGTTTTATAATGTGAAGGACAATCGATTCTTAACGTACGAAAAATCACGGGATAAAATATGGCAAAACTAAACTGCGCGACTGGTAACATTAGTAGTCTTGAATTTATGAACGAAACATCATTTATCATACGAAGAAAGTGACCTACGGAAAAGCGTTTAAAAGACAGGGCTAATACTTTATAAACGACACTGAGATGTCAAAATGAGACTCAAGGAGAAGAATGCAAAAGTAATGCTAATGCTTAACTTCCCTTTTATATATAACTTCTTGGAAGCAGAACTGAGAGGATGTGATCATGACTTGCAGACAATGATCGAATATTTCCCGTTGACCGTGTGTTATTTTATATACTCGATACCTAAAGCTGAATGTAGACCTGGTCACTTAAATCTCAATATGTTAGACATGGCAATCAGTCATGTTCTTCCTCTTCAAATTCATCATAATCCTCATTATCATCAACATCAGCATCAGGGAGATTTAACGCTAGGATGGTGCCTCAACTTGTGATGTCAACAGAGGTCTGCTTAGGTCTTTCATCGTGAACAAAGAGTGCAGATTCCTTTGCCACTTCTTCGACATGTCCAACACAAAACTAACACAACGGTTGAAACTAGGGACTTTAGCATCAACAGACGTGACGGCAGCAAAAACATCACTTTTAAAATGAATTGGCTTTTTTTCCAACTTTGTCGCGTTTATTTCAATTCGCTGAAAATAGTATGTAGGCCAATTTCCCTGGAGTTGATTTCTTTGGGACCGCACTCAAGTTTAGAAAGAGAAAGAAAAGTTTGTCGTCGCTTGTTCTACGTCCTCCATAAAACGTGAAACTAGGCATTTCCACGTCGTAGTCGTGCAGTAACAGCAAAGAAATGTATGAAAAAGCGTGATGCACGTGCAAACTAGTTGTTTTGCTCAATAAACCTATTGCTTTTTTGACGTTCTCGTTACCGTCGCCGTCATCGTTGCTAAAACTCCCTACTGACATTTCGGGAACGGAGAGTTTTCGCGCGTTTGTACTAGTACCAAATCTAAGTCAGATGTCTTTTTCTGACATTTCTTAATTTTTTTACGTGAGTATTTCAAAATTACTTAAACCTGCTGCAGATGAAACTGGCATTTAGTTTGATGGATAGTCTTTGTGCGTTTCAAAGGTGTGCTATTTTGGTTTAATTTAACGACGAAAGTAGCCGGGGGCCATGTTCTGAGTAGCCAGAGTAAATCCCCGGCCCCCGGCCCTTAGTGACAACCCTGTAATATTGTTTATATTTGTAGAGATGCTAAAGGTTTAATTCGGGATTTTACTGATAATTTTGTCTACATTTCTTTATTTTCTATAATATCTGGACTTTTGTATCTTTATTAATCTCTTTTATTTTATTTACTTTTATCTGACAGGTTTCAAAAATTGGTGCTTCCTTGAGTGGGAAACCCCTTTAGATGGTGAGGATACATTGCAGTGTATGATGGAGAAGGTGCCTGCTCATTGGATATCTGTAAAGATCTAGTGCAGAGTGATAGATTTCCCAAAGAGATTGGTGCAGTGTGGGAAAAAGGGAGGATGGAAAAGGAAAGGATTATACAGGATACGAGAAATATGTTTATGAATCACTACAGGTCTGACTTAGGGCATTTTCTACTAAGAAATTTGTACATTTCTTTTGTATTGAAGAAAACGATTTGTACATTAAATTTACATATAGTGCATGCTGGTGTATTGATTTCCTTTTGTTCTTCTTCTTTTTTGATTTGATTTTTTTACTTTTTGGCCTCGGCTAGGATGTGGCTAGCCAAGCAGTCTAGCTGCCTTGCCATTAGTTGCAGTTGGCAGCCACCCGCTTGGCCTCTATAGTTGTGCTTTCAATTTCCATTGCTTTATGTTTTACCTTTTCTTCTTTTTCTTGTAATTCCTTTCCTTTCTTTTCAATTTCTTTCTTCTTTTCTTTTATTTCTATGGCTGCTAGGCAGCTACGTACTTCAATTTCCTCCTCCGGGGACAGCTGTAAAAATGATTAGCCCACCTATATTAACCTTTCTACTAATTGTTAACTTATATTTCCCCAGTCTATATGATAATGAGATAGATGAGCTCATCCTTTTAAACAAAATGTTGAAAGCCTTGTCTCCTCAGGAGCTCAGAAGGAAATTAAGGAAAAAGGTCAGGGAGGGGAGGGAATGTAAAAAATAGCCGTAGGGGAATTGGGCGGGTTATGGAGATAACCTGTTTCCACACGTTTCGACACCATTATGGTACCATTTGGCTGAGCCCTACCTACCTTTTGTTACCTAAAGATGCTCCTTGTTTTATTAAAAAATCTCAAACCTGGATTTTGGTTTGTTTTTAACTTTAGAACAAGTCGCTGTGTCTATGTTGCAGGTCTATAGCGGGAGAGGGTGAGTAAAATTTGGTGTAGTTTTCTATAATATTTACAAATTTAGTCTTATCGTAAATACAGAACATTATGTGTTATGAAGGTTTACCTTTTTGTCCGGTTTCTGGTCCTAGAGAGGTTTGCATGAAGGTTTGGATAGTCTGAGGAAATACCCTGGGTTACGTGATTCCATTGATTACGCCAATTTTTTAAAAAAAAATTCAAAAAATTGTCTCTCTCTCCAGTACGTGTCATGTGCTAAAAAATTCTAAGGGACTGAACAGTTGTATACTTTAAATTACTCCTATGCACGAACAAAACGCTTAAGTTTGTTCGTTAGTTAGTCCGTTAGTAAAGATTACGGATGTAAAAGTAGCAGAGAATGCTTAGACAACAAAATATCAAATAATTTACAAATTTGGCATAAAAAGGTTATC
>OZ037995.1:26868903-26891403 GCA_964035705.1 Porites rus
TGCTCTATCTATAGGCAAACTTTCTGATTTCAAATCTAAACTTTTAATGGTGGGTGCTCTTTCCTCCACCGGGAACGCTGACAACACGCTGCGAGAGTTTGAAATCCATTTCGTCAATTCAAAGCCTCCTCTCGCAAGTAACTCCTGGAGCTGCTTACTGACTTGTACTGCGTGTTCTGAATCAGCAAAGGATTTAAGCAAGTCATCTATGTAGAAATCCTTAAGCACGGCGTCAACTGCCTCTTGGGAGAAGTCTTTCTCATTATCCTTAGCCGTCTTTCTCAGGGCATATCCTGCTACGCTCGGTGAGGACTTTGCTCCGAAAATGTGCACAAGCATTTGGTAAGTCTTCGGTCCCTTTGACAGGTCACCATTCGGCCACCATAAATAACACAACGTTCCACGATCTTCTGGTGCTACGAAGACCTGGTGAAACATTCTCTTAATATCTGCCGTAACTGCGACATCATCTACTCGAAATCTCAGGATCACTCCTATCAGGGTGCTGGTGTTTTCAGGGCCTCTCAAAAGTTGCTCATTCAATGACGTTCCACCACTCCTTGAGGCACAATCAAACACTACCCGCGGTTCTTCGGGTTTTCTAGGATGCCACACCGCGTGATGAGGAAGGTACCATAGCGGCTTAAGCATTGAGACTTTATCATCAGGTACCCGTCGTGATGCTCCCTCGGTCAGGTACTTGTCCATTACGCCGCTGTACTTTCTGTGGAAAACTGGATCCTTCCGCATCTTTCTCTTTAGCCAACTTAACCTGCTTGCGGCCATCGACAGACTCTCAGGAAGGTCAGGCTTCTCTTGGCGAAAGGGAAGCTTAAGCTGATAGTGTCCGTTCACTAAGGTCGCTGACTGATCCATAAGTTCCTGTGCTTTACGGTCCTCAACAGACATGCCTTCCTCAGCATTGGCATCAGCTTCAACAAATTCCTCATCATACATGCGCTCCAGCTGAATGCTTAAGCTATCTTGGCTGGTGTGAGTAAAGTTAATGTGAACATGGTCCTTAACAGTTTCTCCAATCGGGCCGTGGACTGTCCACCCAAGGGGCGTCCTCACTGCAACAGGTTCACCTTGGTCTCCTTCTTTTCGATCTAACTGCTTGTCAATCAGGTCTGGGCGATCGTTTCCTATCAAAATTGTCACTTTCTTATCTCCTGTTTCGGGTAAGCTAACGTCACAAAGATGAGGCCAACGCTTAATATCCTCGTTTGTGGCCATTTGTCGTTCTGAAACGGGAAGATTGCTTGTAGTCAAGACGTTTTCAAGTCGGAACTTTGCATCTCCTTCCAACGATTCAATTTCTAACTGGACTTCATGACCATGTCTTAGCTCCCCGTCCACACAGTTGGCAGTGGTCATAGTATAGCTGACTGGCTTCATATCCGTTACGCCTATGTCACACGCCAAACTATCTAGACAGAGCGAGGCGTCTGAACCGCTGTCTAGGAAAGCGTGTGTTATGATCTCTCTGGTGCCTCCCGGACATCTAATCTTGACTGGAACTACCTTAAAGCATACTCTGGGTCTGCCCGCTTCGAGCGCAGCAACCGTGACCGGATCCGGTTCCCTTGCACTTGCCTTCGAAGGGCTGCTATCCTTCGTGTTGGGCGCTTGCACATTGCTACTGTTCGCTGAACCTTCCACCGCATTACTGCTGGGATTTCTAGGGTTCTTTTCATCAGCACTCTCCGACGGGGAATGTAGCAGGTAGTGGTGATCCTTGCCGCAACCTGATATTCGGCAGGTGAATCCCTTATCACATTGTTTCGCAGTATGTCCTTGGTCAAGACAGAGCCTACAAAGTCCACGCTGACAAACAGTCTTTAGACGGTCATTCAATGAGGCACTTCTGAACTTTCGGCACCTCCAAACATTGTGAGGTCCGGAACACTGAGCACACTTCCAAGGGGGCCTTGGTGGTCCTTTCTGGCTTAGGCAATTCTGGTCAGTTTGAGTCGCAAGGGTAGTAAACTTGGGACGCGAATCCTTTATCTTGTTTGGATCCTTTTTTTCTCAGTTACCAGGAGAAGAGGACCCTAATTCTTGCCCGTATCTATTGTTTATACAATCTGCAACTCTTTGAACAAATTCAACAAAGTCTGCAAAGTCCGCTCGACCTTTTCGCTTGATGAGATCTCCTGCTTTATCCACCCACTTCCTTTTCAGGCCCTCATCAGGGAGCTTTCGCATCAACGAGATTATGACATCTTCGTTGTCTAACCGACTCACATAGTTGTGACCCATGCTGGTCAGGACCCTCCTAGCATCTTCCAGTCACCTTACAAACTCCATGAGAGTCGTCGCATCTGCTTTCCGCACTTGAATTTCTCTCAGTTTCTTCATGTGGGCTTCTACTATCATGTGAGGCTGGCCAAAGTTCTTGCTAAGAGTTCTCCAGGCTTCTGTGTACCTTTCACCCACTGTCAAATTAATACAACTCCTGATCGCTTCTTTAGCTTTGCCAGAGCACTGAGCTAAAAGGCGCGTCAGTCTTTGAGACTCATAAGACAACTGGTTCTCAATATTGTCTCTAAAGTTCGTAACGAACTCCACATACTCCAAAGGGTCTCCACTGAATTTCATCAACTCTACTTTTGGTAAGGATGGCCCTTGCTTGATTGCTTCGGCAACTGCTACCCAAGGATCGGGTTGCATGCGTGACTGCGGACTAGCTCGCTGCTCAAAAGGAGGGGTTGAATAAATGTACGTTGATGTGGATTGCTGAGGAGTGTTGGCAGGATAGAACTCAGTTGCCGATGCATCTAAACCTACAGTTCGTGGACTACAAGACCATGTAGACATTCCTTGTGATTGGTGCATCGACATTGGTGATGCCGCAACAGCTGTGGATGTTGCCCTTGGCAAATTAAAGCGAGGTGCATAACTGACAGGCGTGCTGGACTTAGAACAGATGCTTGGAGCCAGGGTAGTTAAACTACTAGAACTCGTCTTGTGAATCGCTACTCTTCCTACATTTGGAGCAGAAGTCGTGACCGCTGACCCTGATGTTACGTAACTCGCAGTCACCAATGATGAAAGTGAAGTTTGGGCAATATCTTGTGCTGAAGATGTTTGCGTTTTTCCATTGTCAACAACTGGCTGGGATTCTGAAGAGGGTGTGGCACCACCCGCAACAGGCTGTGACAAATGCCCCTTCGCAGGAGGATAATTGGCACCATGCTCCTTTAAGTAATCATTCATCCCATCCTTCGCTTCATTCTCTTCGCCACGCTCCAGCAATAAGTCAATTTCCGCCTGCTCCATCTTAGTTTTAGCACTCAACAGCTCTAATTTCCTGTTTAACTCTGCTTTACTTCTTTCTACTTCTTCTAATTTGCGTTCTAATTCCTGCTTTTCCTTTAGGGTCTGCACTTCCAATTTAGCTTCTACTGCCACCCTTCTCTTCTCTTTAACACTGCTTCTATTTGACACACAACTTCTCTCGCTCTTGTCAGACCCATGGCTCAATCCAGATTCAGAAGGAGGGGTACCTACTCCCTTTTTCCTCCACTGATTTATGAGGATTTCTACTGTAATTTCATTTCTCGTTCATTCTGATAACTGTCAATAATAAATTGTTTTTTCTCTTCATCATCTTCAAAGCTGAAGTAATTATCATGACTGACAACAAAGTTACGAAATGCTTCTTCATACCTGCAAATCTCGGCTTCCACTCCACTTATCTGTGTGCTAGGGCTTAAAATCAATTCTTGTACACAATTTCGCCGTTTCTGCAGTTCTCCAAGATACCAGTTTTGCTGACGCTTCGCATGAACCGCTTTCTCGACTCGAACTTCCAATTCATCTATTCTTTTGTTCGGCTTCCTTAATCTAACAGGCCTGGAACTACTGCCTTGTTCTACCGAATCCTCGCCATAGAAACCAAATTCCACGTTTCCACTTGTTAATGATGGCCCTACTTGCTCTAATCCACCATTCTCATCACCTTGGAACGTGCGCTGAGGAGATTTCTCTGTTGACGCCGAATTGGGAACATTTTCCTTCTGTGGAGTCACCTGAGTCGCTGCTTGCTCGTGTCCACCTTTCTTAGCACTACTTTTTGATTTCTTGCTCTTCGAATTCTTGCCAGTCATTCCGTTCCTTTAACCACAGTACTGCTTGAAATCAATAACTTCGAATGATATAGCGTCCACTCATAGCTACTTGAAGCTGTACTTTAATCAGTTGTTCACCTGCTAGTTCGTTTCTAATCTGCACGTAACTTGTATTCATTCCATTCACAAATTGCACGTGAAAGAGAAAGATTCGCTGAAATAACAACGCGACTATTACAAAGATGATATTGACCGAATAACCGAAATACTGCATACTTACAAGTTATTGTGCCTTCTTAATGGAAAGGAAAACTTGTCCTAACGAAACGACAGTATAACTCCATAACAAAACATGTGCTTTTTCGTGGGAAAGAGCGCCCGCGATATTTTGTGTGCGGCCACCGAAGACCACACCATATAACGTTTATTTTCTGTCTCTTACATTATCCTTAAAAATTGTAAATTCGGCATTGCACTGGAGATTGATTTTTGTCTTTATTGCCGGCTGACATTTGGCTGAGACCTGATGGGGTTACCTGAATATATCTTGACCATTTCCAATTGTCAAGTGGTCAACAGTGTCATCGGTTAAACATCACACAAAAATACGTTTTTTTCCTCTTCTGGCCAGGCAAAACGATCAATACAAAACACCCCTTGGGTGATGTTTAGGTGACGCAATCACGGTCGCAGAGACACCAAGGCAAAAGCCATCTCCAGCACGTGGAAAGCCAATTTTACAGTTTTAAGGAAGACAGTTAAAATCATAGTCAGAACAATCGGCAGGGTAAGGCATATTTTCAGTGTACATTATACACTGGTAGACTATGGCTTTTCATCCTCTTTTTAAAGCCTCAATACAAATATGTCTCCAAATATGCAGGTTATAGTTTTTGTTTGTTTTATGGATTGTAGTCTTTGAAAGAGGGTAATTCAACTTCATATATATTTTAGGGGGTCTTAGTTTTGGTAATCTCAAAAACTAAGACAGGTCGTAGGTCTTAGTTTTTGAGGGTCTTAGTTTTCATAACACCCCATGGGTGGTGGTCAGTGGGAATTACTGAAGATTCGAATTGATCGACACATTTCGTGTACATGCGGCATTTACAAGCACTGATAAGACTACCGTGACTAAAAAAAACATCTAATATCTATCTATCATAATATACAATTATGCGCACGCTACACTGTGATTGGTTGTTGCCCACGATCTATTAGAATACAGATCATACATGAATGATAAATAGTAAACAACCAAGGTTCCATACATTCCCTCTAGGCTTCAATATGTCAATCAAAAGTACCAAGATTCCTCTGTCCAGCTTCGATCAAAGGATCTACATCACAAGAATAAATATTAATTGCTGTTACACTCACAACCATATCTCTAGGAAGGTTCCTTTGTTTACTAGACGCATATGTGACATATAGGTGTAGTGGAGTTTTCTGGTGTCGATGAAATTCTGCTCGGTGTTCTACTCGAATGGCTAGCTGGGGGGAAAGTGGGCAACATATCTTCGTCCATATCCAAATCCATATTTAAAGAGACTTCCCAGCTGCTACTCGCTTAGTGAGCAATGGATGTCCTGATGGTTTCTCGTGACAAGAACGTTAGGACAATTTTGCCCTCGTGAAACTGTTACCTAAAAATAAAAGAATAGGAGAAGGTTTTACTTTATAACAGTTATTTATTACTACTTTTGGTAACAATTTGGATCAACTATTTCTACATTGACAAATGAACAAAGAAAACTGAAATCGAGACCAAAGAATAAAAAATAATTACAGCCTTACCGTGTGCTGCTGTGTGATCGGTCTTTAGGGTGAATCCAAAAAAAGCCATGATTACTTCCTCAATTTGGAGTACTTGGGCAATACGTATCACCAACTCAGAAGGACACAACAAGAGAACACATTGGTTGACAAAGTGTAAGCAAAGTGACGTTCAAAATCCCGTCGATTATGCTAAACACCATCAAACTGCTCATTTCATTCACTTGACTGGAGGAAATAGAGCACGTGAGCATAGCACATTAACATGTCTTGTTTACAAAGGTAAAACGCGCACCGTACCCAGAAAGACATCGCACAACATGGGTAGAAAGAGGTATTTTTGCAGTCACTGCAATGATTTTGTTAGTCGCAGTACAAGATCAAGGCATCTAAAAAAAACTTGCAGCAACAGATGAAGCTTTTTTTGACAGAGACAACTGCGAAGTACCGTCTAAAAGTGATTGGGAAGATCTTGGTGCATTGGGGACAACTTAGAATACCAAAGTGGTCAAGACAATCGCAGTCACAGCTCAAACGGTAAAGCTAGTAATCTTAGCTGTGATAGAAAATGGTAAGATTTCTGTATGCCCCATACGTGTATATATTATGTAATGTAAATCCCACAAACATCCACCAACTGACAGAATGGTAACTTTTTTATAGGGGGAGGGGTCATTTTCAGGTCTGGCCTGCGCCAAACGCCTTTATTTTTCTGAAGAGGAAATTACTGAAATTACTTAAAATTTGCCAAGACCTTGACACAAAAGTATGTAATTATAATTCTCAACTTTTAATCTTATTTCTTGCATGCTATGTACATTTTCAATCTTTAATGTATACCATAGTAAGATTATATATTTTAGCATACACGACCCCCCAAGCAGTTAACTGCTTTTATTCTAATCATGTCTAAATTAAAGATATTCACTCATTCAAAAAGAAATGAAAAATGTGTTGGAGAGGGTATGAATGAAAATGTTTCAGATAGTATAAATTGAAGTTGCGAATATATGAAAATCATGTATGGGAACTGTGGGGTGAAGAATTATATAAAAGATGATCATCGCAGTTATAGACGCAACTTTTGCAGTTTCGATTCTGGGCCGCCATTTTATTGTCACTACGCAAAAGTTTAGAAATTCGAATGTTCTCCTCTACTAAAGAAAGCCATATCGACCTGAAAACATTGGACAAGAGAAAGTGAGATATATATACTATTTTGTATTGCGGATCTGTTCAATGTGACACATTTATTTTATTTCTAAGGGAAAAAACAAACAATGAACCTAAATTTTTTAACCACAGGCAGTACATAGACGTTCTTCAAAATGAAAACTAGATAAGATATCATGTAATATTAACAAAGATCTGATACGGGGTATAAAGTTGTTCTGTCAGTGTTCTGGTAAATGGGCAGACGAAGTTTTGGAGGAAGAGGGGCAGAGTAGGTGTTGGTGTTGCTGATGGTTGAGGTGAAGACGGTAGTGTTGATGATGATGATGGCATAGGTGATGGCAGTGCTGTGTGGGGAGGAAAAATGACACTTGCATCATTTGATGTAGGTGGTTGACTGCATGGAAATAATAGAAGGCAGACCTAAAGTAAAATTAAAGGCAGAAAAACAGCTAAACATAATAAAGGTAATGAAACTACAAGGATGAGATCCTGTGTTAAAAAGGACAGTGAATTGAAGGACAAAGAAAATGCTGATGACGACAACATAGCGACAGAGATAGGAGAAGGCGATGTTGATGACAAGGGTGAAGAAATACAAACTTGAGGACGAGATGGCAGTTTTTGAGCAGTTCAGTATGGATAGCCATGCTATATTGCTCAGGCAAAAATGGTGAATACAGGATGATTTTACGGCGAGGCAAAGGTGGACGCATGGTCGAACTTGGCGATGTGAAGAAAAACAAAAAGGTAAAAATGTAGAGCAAACTAAAATCCAGGCATATGGCGAGCAGCTTGAACTAAAAAGTGGCTTGAAGTGTTCAATTATGATGGTGTTGGGGACTTGTTCCTTGGAGCTCAATGCAGTTGAATTGTAAAAGGTGCACTGACCTTTAACAAGGTCAGTGACTTTAAAACATTTCTGCAGGTCTCAAGGCCAAGGTAAATAACTTTTAAATAATAAACAAGGTGAACTCCATTGTGCATTTTGGTGGGAATACCGGTATAAAACAGGTAGCAACTAGCAACGAAATGACTTGAACCCAGTCTTTTCAATAGCTACAAATAACGTGTTACTGCTCTGACTCTGTTACTTTTATTATGCTTCCTGTGATTTTTCTCACATACGCCAATGTGGTATTAAGGTTGAAAAGCTTTTTTTAACTTTTTTTTACAAGAACAAACTGCGTGGTGTTAAGAAAAAGTATAATGCGGGTTTTGCGTAGTGTTTTTTTTAGGTAGTTTTAGTACTCTTAAAGAACTTGGTTTGCATATGATCCTTACGATTGGTGAAAAAAATCTGGCGAATAGGAGTCAATTCATGAAAGTCTACCTTCTCAGATTGCCGTGTCAGTCATTTAAGAATAAGGAATATGTTTTAGTGGTTTTTCATATCAAGTGTAACAATTTCTGACGTACGGTTAAAACACCCTTGGCTCACAAACAAAGAGGCAGTATTTACATCTCCCTCATACCCCATTAAAACAATGAACAAAAACGAGATAGTTTTGACCCTGACCCAAGCAAAACTGTCAGAGGTGAGGTTTTGCTTCACAAGGCTTCATCATTCTGTTCTGATGGTAAAAGGGATTGCTTTTTTCATTTGGTTCGTTGATTGTATGCTCTCTAACAACAATTATCATATGCCATGGAAAGCAATTTAAGATATTTTCATTGAAAACCAGTTGTTGGTTAGGGAAGGTTCAGTGTGAGCAACTAATTTGCTCAGTTAACTCTGTGTAAAAGTAAAAGGATAACACAAATTCATTCAAGAGTCTCGCTAGCCGCAGCTTATCTCACTTAGAACAACATACTTCATTATACTTAGTTTTCATGATGCATCCATTTTCTTACTTCTTTGCTTGCGAAGCACTTACTCAGCCAGAACAATGCTCCTGAACCAAGATGAAGCCTTTGTTCTTTTATTAAAGGCGAAAGTCATGAAAAACGAATAAAATAATGGGGCTCTAACTTTCCATTCTTCACACACGTGTTGCAGATCGAAATCTGTCAAACCTTCCTTGGTAGAGTAAAGTTCCAATACTTCCTTCTTCAACATACCCAGTGTTTTCTCTATGGTAGTCGCGAATGGGCTCACAGTTCACAGCTGCATTAGCGAGTGAACAAGCGCCTTTCAAATGAGTTGATAGCTACCGTGGAGGGATTTATTCAAATGCTTACTTGGAAAACTTTTGGAAAGCTTTAGGTTGGAAGTCTGCGGATTACCTTCACAGTTCCTTGATAATTTGCGCGGATTGGAAGTGACAACTTTGCGAATATGTGCGATGGCATTTGTGGACATGTTTCAGCAACTCGCAACTGTTACTCTGAATTGGTCTTAAGAAGTGCAAAATGGCTCATCCAAAACACAGCATTGGCCAACAGATAGGGCAACAGGCAAAGCCCTGGACGAAGAGGTACAAGTGGTAGCCTCAGAAAAGTACAGTACTTTTGCAACGTGTTGACTGTTCT
Organism: Porites rus; assembly: GCA_964035705.1. Taxonomy (NCBI): domain Eukaryota; kingdom Metazoa; phylum Cnidaria; class Anthozoa; order Scleractinia; family Poritidae; genus Porites; species Porites rus. Next base: position 26,878,395 of record OZ037995.1, read on the forward strand.
ACACATTTGTTGACTTCTTTTGTGATGTCTTCCTTTGCATCATCTTTACATAGTCTCTTCACACGGTGAACAGTTGCTTTATAAACCTCCTCTTATTCACTTTTTGCTTTGGTAAGGTTTTCTAATGCATGCTTATATTTTGTCAATCTCTGGTAGCACTGTGCTGTAGAGATGAATAATTTTTTGCTTGCTCACATTCACATTTAGTGCAGATTTTATAATCTCGCAAAAGTCAATTGATGATTTTCTAAGAATATACAACTTTTCTTTCTTTGATACAACTGTTGAACAAATAAAACAAGTCAAGAAAATTCGCTGGAAAGTCTTTCACTGCAATTTGATTGGTTCAATTTAAAACAATAACAGTGATATGATTGGTCAATTGCCTGCACCAAAAAACAAAGGGAAAGGAATGAGGTTCGAAAGAATGCAGGCCTTGCATGATGAGGCTAAAAACGGCTGTGAAGGAGCCTAATGGTAGCCCTGTTGCCTTGCAAACAGTAATACTATTTCCTTGTAACATTTTTGTAGTATTCTAGCACAGGAAAGAGAGTAATATATTCAACAGTTTGCTAGACATGTCGAAATATGTTATTTATCTGCAGCATCTTGGCAGTTTTCATCAAATCCCATATACACTAGCAAAAGTAAATGTTGCCATCTGTTTTCTAATAGGTCATACTGTTGGGAGATGTTTGTTTTGGTTTAGATAGAGGATGAGAAACCAGATTAGGAAAGGATGTCTTATCGAAAGAGCCACAGATTCCTTATGAGCCTTTCATTCCAGAGGATAGAAGTTATTTATTTTCTGAAGAAGCAGATAACTCAAAAAACTGTCTTGTGGTTGGTTTTCTACTTGATACTGTCGCACGTTGCAACGAAAAATAAATTTCAATGTCCTCCCAGGTCACAATAAATATTAACATGCAACGTTTCTTTATTAACAAACCTAGAACAGCCGCTAGGGACGTATTAGATTTTCTAATAAAATCTGCCCTTTTTGTCTGCTTCTTCAAAAATCTAATTTACAAAGTAGGACTTCTGAGAATGGTTAGTCTATCTCGCCTGGCGAGTAGTAAACTTCAAAAAATTCCGCATATACTTGTCTACAATGTTCTCTCACTTGCAGTCGATATCTTGGTGTGGGATGTAAAAAGTAAAAATAACCTGAATTGTGATAATTGTCAATAGAGAGTTCCGTGGAAGCTTATCTTAAACAATGCGAACACAAAAATTCATCACTATAAGTATTGACCCACATTGCAAAATTACAAAATGGTCTTTGCTCTAATTCAGCCAAACACGGTCTGAAACACAAACAAAAAAAATCTAATCATCGGCTATCCAAAATTTAAGATCGACATAGCGGGTAAACGCATTTCTATGACCACGCCAAAAATATAATAAGTCGTTAATCCAACGTATCTCAAATCCTAGAACTTTTCCGATTTCTTTGATCACACCAAGACACCGTCTACAATAAAAAATCATAGAATTCATCATCGCGAAACAGAAACAGCATTTCTACTCTTAAATGCGCATATGTACCCTCAAAACGATCTAACGCTTCGTCTGCATTTTGAATATACGGTTGGTTCAATAAATACAAATCATCAATGGTTTAATGAAATAAAGCAATCATGTTCTACAAGTACATTGTTTAGCAGAATAAGCCCATTTGGTGAGGCCGCAGATAGGTAAACTTCGAATATCTTGCAGGCATTTTCTAAAATTAAAAAGAAACACCTAAGGATTCCAGTACACGATTTTCTAAATATAAAATTTTATGCAACACCCTTTTTCCCGCATATAATTGAAAAATTTGTTGTCTTTCTAATTCAAAATCTACAACTTCATTTCTAACTTCGCTTGTCCTTCAATCGTGACCCCCTCCACCATGAGTCTCATGCAATGTGAGCAGGGAAAATGTTCGCTAAACGATACCCACAAAGCAGAATGACACAGCTTGCGAGTTTTTAGTGCTTGTAAGGTTTTTCTGTGCAAGAAATACAAGGATACAAAACATTCATTGTACGCTCTTCGGCGTTTTTGTGTACAAACTTTCCTTGTAATTTCAAGCGCCATCCGTCTAAGGTTAAACGATTTTGTGAAACTCTTTTACATTGCAAACAGGTAGAATTGTCTCTTGTCGCATGCATCCATTTCGTTTTTCGGCAATACGTTAACTCTTTTAGCTGCTTGAGACCGTTTACAACATTTCTAAAACAAGAAAAAACTAACATTCAACAAGCGTGTCTAAAAACACGTTTTTCATTCTAACATCACAAGATACACTTTGGTCTTGACGCTCAACCACTCTACATCTTTGATCCAAAAGAGCGAATCCAATACTTGTCTAAGAATGCAACATTACTGGGGTAAATGTTTTGGCAGCATACCATGCTTTGATGAAACGGAATTCTTTGACCACATACCTGAACTTGATGCGATGGTGTTGGCGAAAATTGTTCTGTTCTTCATAATCTCTTGCTTCAAGTTGTTTGGCAGGCGGATGCCAAGGCACCAGGAAGGTTCTGGCCATCAGTGCTGGATTAGGTGCGGCTTGTAGGCAAGTTCTTGAAGAGCTTTCATCATGCTGGAAAAGTGGTTCTGCTTCGTTCGAAGGTTGTCGAATGACTGATGAAAAAGCATGTGTAAGGTATTACCCTAAACACGGTCTGTTGCTATGACGATGTGACGTAATAAACGGTGATTGGTGCGGTTTGAGGTAGGATTAATCTAATTGCAAATGAGCGGCTTTTTCGAGCCGGCTTCCAAGTAATTACTTCGCTCTCTTTTGACTTTGATGAAACATGACCCCATTTTTTCAAGTTTTGCGACAGCCCCGTTTTAAATGGCGAGCCCATTTGAAACATGTGATACCATCCTGATGCAAGAAAAAAGCAGATCACATTAACGAACGACATGTTTTTATCACCGAACATCCACGAACCTCAAAGTTTTGGTTGACATTCAATGTATCGTCCACTTTAGCCGATTTGTCCACGAAAACCTGGGAAGAGGACAATGAAGATGTCGAACTTTTAGAAGATGGCTGGAAAAAAGGACATTGGCCTTATTACTTATACACATTCGCTGTCCACAAAACGATTGGGAGGGATCCTGAAGGTTTTCCCACCAAACACATCGCTTTTCATTACTCCGAAAAACATGAGGGTAATAATTGGGAAATTGTAACAGCTTACCCTTTCACGCGTACGTACCATACAATATTTTTAGGTAAGTGCAAACCGTGGTTACGTTAGTCCTTCATTGTAAGAACTCAAAACCAAACGGCTCTTTTAGGAGCCAACAGCTGACTAAAAGTCATGACCAATACTCAGAGTACCGCGCGCAATAAACCCTGCACGTGCTTGCGGACTCAGCGAATTTACATGTTCTTTGTCTTTTTCTAGATTAACATTAGCATACGAAACCACTGACTGAAACGGGTAGCTTATAAAATAACACGCGTTTCAACTTAGATTATTCAACAGAGTCGACATGTCTCACAAGTTACTACTTCATTCTGCTAGAGCAAAAGCTTTCCAGCGCCTGATGAGAACAAAAGGCATGAGGCCTCACATCTGCCTCCTGTCTTCTTTTGGTCCCCCGGTTTGGAAAATGTTTATGACTGATTCCTTCCAGACAATGTTGGAGCATGATCCGAATCTGAAGATCATGATTCTGCCTGATAAAGTAATGAATCGTCTGAATGCTGTGAAGAAGAGGATTGTTCTTTTCATCTGCTACGGTGTGATGGACTATTGCACTGTAAGCTTTATTCATCGATATGCTGACTACCAAGTAACCAATGAAGCAGACTACAACGTAACATATCAACAGAATCGACCCGCATTCATGCTATCCAAGTTTCATTGAAAAGACAATCAAAAAGAACAAACGGCTCTTTTAGGAGCCACCACTTGAATAAAAGTTATGACCAATACTCAGAAAGACTTGGTAGTATAGTGGCTTAGTATTCCTGCTTGTCACGCACGCGGCCAGGGTTTGAATCTCCGCCAAGTCGACACATAACAGTGATCTATGTTCTTTATCATCATAGACTTCTGTTGTGTACTTTATTTTTTCTTCTTCTTTTGGCCGCAAACATGTTTAGCACACAGCATTGACATTAGTAGGGGCGCCAGTTATTTAAATTCGAAGCTAACTGGTTCAAATCCTCTTTGTTTCTTCCAGGTCCCTTTATTGTAAAAATGGAGCCACAAAGTTTCGATCTCTGAACCTCTCGCTTGCAAAGTGAGCACTCTACCAATTGAGCTATAGCCCCATTCGTGTTACGATACCTTTATTTTTCACTAAATATCCGTTTCTACAACAAGTTGACTTGCTGCACATTTTGACCGAGGACACTTTGTGATCTACTACTTCATGACCTACAACCCTAGAGGACATTTCGTGACTATGACATGAAGTACTAAGTGTCCCAATTAAGCAAGTAATACTACTTACACTCCTCCTCTTTATTGTCTTCCTTGTAACTGAGACATTTTAGGTCTGTCCTACTGACATATTTGCTTCGACATTTTCCGTGATACTTCCCTTCTTTCGCTATCAAATCAAGGCCTTTGATATTTAAAAGCAATCGCTGGTCATCACAAGCAATGGCAGGGTCTACAATCGCTTGACAAGATTCAAAGCTGGTAACGCGTATAAGCTCTTTTACGCCTTTGTACTTCTTTCTTTAGTTCATGAGCTCAGTAAAATAATCAACCAACCAACTATGAAAAATCTTTTAACCTACACCTAGCACGTCAACAATAAAAAAATATGTGTTTAACGCGATTAAAAGTAGCAAAATGGAAGCAAAAAAACCAAATAATTCTTACCTTTTGAAGATTTGTCATTCCCGCAGTTAAAATAGCCGATGCTTCTCGCAAAGAAATTCGGGATATGCATCAAAGGCATCATGGGAATGAAAAGGGAGCATGGATAAGAAATCAACTCAAGAGTATTTGCAGAAAAAACAACCCACATAAAAGTTGATTGTAAAAGCTTTAAGAGCTTTACCGCAAATTACACAAAATCTAAGCAACTAAAAAATTAAGTATTTCAATAATTTTGTATTAAATTTTCGGTACAATACTCATGAAACGAAGCAAACACCCATTCAAGACACAGAGATAATAATAACGTGAAATATAACAATACCGTTTCCAAAAATATGTATTTGTATCCAAGATCTTTACCAAAGATTCTGCAGTGATTAACATTTCTAGACACACGAAAAAAAAACACCTATAAAAACTCGTTTGTGTTGATACTGTATTACATTTTAGCCAAATGACTGTATCTTTAGGCATATGAGGAAAAAGTTTAAGGGAGTCATTCAGGATTCCTCAAACCGGTAAAAAAACTTACTTCATTTTGTATTAACTTTTGTTTTAAATTGCTTTATTTAACCCACATCTCTGTTCGATCTTCTTTGAAAGGGGTATTCCTTACAAAAACGCATCTTCGCAACCGTTGCCATGGAAACAAGGATAATTTCGTGAAAATGTTTCAAAATGAAAGAGCTTATAAAGTTGCATGACTTTCCATAGTTTCATCGTTGAACAATGTTTAGTCTTTAAGATATGATTTTTCAAAGGTTTCAATTGGTAACAATAGGAAAATAGCGTTTAGAGGACAATGGAATGGTTTGATTTGCAAATTTGTAAAAAATTTATACAAACGGTTCTCGAGAATTAGTAAATATCAGTTGTAAGCACATTCTAAGTACATCGGCAATGTATATTTGTCGCGGAAGTCAAAACATCCGTTATTATTGACGTTAGACCCCATGGACAGAGTTTCCTTATAAACCGTTACCATGGCAATGCAAAAAAAGCACAAAATACATCTGACATTGTAGCTCTCATGGATTAACACACGCTGGCCAAATACTAACCCATTTGCCTGATTAATTAAAAAGATCTGATTTTTCAAAGTTTTGACCCTATGCGAAAATGCTGAATTTTGATTCTTCAAAATACCCCCCACCATAAAAGTCATCGAGGTAAACGTCCGCCAAGAAGCCTAATTGCGTGAACCAATGCACGACAGCCTGAGTAGTGCGGTGACAGATCATAGCAGAGGTCTTCAGACCAAATGGACAACGAGTATCAAAGTAGAGAAGGTTGTTGAAAGGAAATCCCAGCAGATGATAGTCTTTGGGATCGATGGGTATTTTGACGATAGGCACGTTGAAGGTCGAGTTTATACAGAAGGCAACCTGGGCCTAGCTGCAGGAAGAACTCGCACAACCGATCAATGCGTGGGAGGCGAAATTTGTAGGGCTCGTTGAGATAAGAAGAATCCGGAATACCAATGTTCACTGAAGCGTGTGGGGGAGAACTTAAATCCATGACCACACGACGTTTAGAAGACCCACGCTTAGGCACAGTTTGTAGTGGGCAACAGATCAAAGGCTGGGGAAAAGGATTGTTGCAAAAAGGACGGGCGATCGCGTGATAACGAAGTTCTGTGGTAACATAATGTTGCATGTGGTCGGCGTATGAAATTGCTGATGAGTGATTCTTATCGGTGGAAATAGGAAGTTGGTTTGGTATTTCATTGGTGTTTATATAATAAAATAAATAATAGAACATTAAATGGCCACTTGGAGATACAAAATTTCTCTTCTCGTGTTGAAAATATTTCACTCGTGAAATATTTTTCAACACTCAAAGATAAATTTCGTATCTCCATGCGGCCATGTAATATCCTCTATTTATTCAATAAATCGGCATTCTTTAACTGCCCCTTTCTGAACATCTTATAATGGCTAAATCACGTCATGGAGTCATGTATAATTATAACTTCTTCAGCCATGGTTGATTGCATATTACACCAAGTATACTACTTCCTGATACAACACTTATGGAAAATGACTGGGTTTGACTTGCAATTCATCTGAGGTACAGAGAGAAAACCGAAGTGAGATATTGCTCATACATAAAAATGCTTTTAGACAAGGCGGTGAATTGAAAGGAGTTTTGATGACCTAATAAAGATATCAACTAGTTTTCATGGACCTCAACCAAATTCAAGGTCTTATCAAGACAACTACTTAAATTCAAGACCTTTTGAAGAATTTGTATCGAACCATGACTACTTCTCCTTTGACGCTTTCTTGCTCGTAACAAGCACAATTGTTGTCTATGTATGACTGCATGAGTTCAACTGCGCAGAAGTATGCAAACCTATGAAGGACCATGAAAGAGTTGTTGCTGCAGAGTTTTGACCACTTGCACTATATTTCTCTTCTATAATTTAAAGGAATTATTTTGTTTCACTTGACATTTCGAACTAATGTACCACACAACAATGATAATGCAAGATTCGCAATCACTGCTAAATACTTCATTTTTTAAATCTGTGATGTTTCCGCTAACGACTGTTGCATCAACTTACAATTCACGTCTTGCAGAGAAAGCAGAGAAACACATCTTGATAAAAGCGCTCTTTGTTGGAAACGGCTTGAACGTCCAGTAAAATTTGACGCAATAACACAAACATTGGTAGATACCTTAATTAGGGGGCGGCAGGCAACTCATGAAGGAAATGTATAAGGTGTTTCCCCGAACGAAAAAAAAGCCTGATCAGAGATTAAAAAGCTGCCTTTTAATTAAATTTCAAATAATATATAAAATTTTTTGCAATAAAGGAATCGTGTCAAAAATTTAATTACTGTATAAAATTGTAGAAAACTTTTTCAAAATAAAGGAGTGTCAAAAGAAGTGTAAAAAATTAGACGAGCTGTGTCACGAAATTCAGCCAAATTAGGAAAATACAAAAGGCCTGTTAAATTAAGAGAAACATAAAAATCAACGTTTAAAACTTTAAGGGAAGGTTAAAATAACATAACAGAAACAACGGATGTCACAGATGGGCAAAACTGAAGAAGATTGTAACAGATTGAAATTAGGATTTTTGAAAACTGTTCAGCCTAACAGTTTTTCATAGTTGAGCCCTGCTGCTTGCAACTTCAAGAATAATGCTCAGGAGACATATTTGTTTGTCTCGGGTCTCTGATTTTGTCATTTACATGTAATTTCTTCGCAGTTCCATAGGGATTGATGGCGAGAAATAGGCAAAATTAAACAAAATGACTGGACTGCCGTGACACAGCCCCTTTAAACTGTGTAAAAAAATTAAATATATAGATATAATAGGAATGAAATTCTATGTAATGAATGCATAATACAAAAGAATGTTTTTTACATCTATAATAAGTAATTATGTAATAAATAGTTACTTATTATAGATGTAAAAAACATTCTGGCCATGGCTTTGGCCTCCTCCAGTTCCATGATCATTTCCTGTCGGAAGAAAGACGAATAATAAATAATAGATAATAAATGGTCAAAAACTATGTAAGCATTTCAAAAAATGATTTTAATAGTTGGTCATATAATGGGAAGAGTTAGGGTAGAACAAATCCAAAGCAGGTAAATCATACAAAGTGACATTGAAGAAAAAATTAATTACAATTAGTTTGTTTTACATAATACTGGAGAACCACAAACTCACAGGTCAGATTGTAAAAAGGTAAAATATCTTGTCTTTATAGGGTTAAAAATTAACTTTTGAACTAGGTCACCCACAAGACAACAATTTTTTCAAATCTAGGGATCCAAGGTGAAATTTAGGTGGCAAATGAAAACTAAAGGGGACTAAAGGCCAACACTTGTAAAAGACACTGTTTTATAGCCCAATCAGTGAAAAGATCAGAACATGGTTTCTTTGTTTTCCTGCCAAAGAAAACCCTAATATGGAGAAGGCATTGTTCAATTGGCCAATCTTGTTTCATTATCACATCAAAGCGAAGTTTTGATTAATTTCTAGGAAGTCATTGAGCATGAAGTTTTTTCTCCCAAGTGTTTTCTCCCAACAGAAAAGCCACATTCGTTTGTATCTTTTTTTGCTTTATGTCCTTTGTTTCATTTGTTTTCTTGTTTTTATTTCAGGGTCATTCTAGAGTCACTCTTTTATAAAATGCTTGTGGTTCTCGCTAACACACAGCATAGTGTAGGTTACGTATTCAATTCAAGACAGGATACAGCAATACAAGGGGGTATTGCACAATATGTGAAATATGTCAACAGACACTACCATAAATTTCTGATTACAACCCCACCCCCCTGCCACCCCTTTCCCATCAAAATTGAAATGAATTAAACTTTGAACAAAATTTTCGAAGTTTAAAGAAGCGGTGCAAGTATTTTCATCAGCACTGCAACATAGCTTGTTGTGAAAGACTAATTTTTTTAGTCTAGTTGTATAAGTCCAAAGTTTGTAATCTGAAGTTTACAGCATCCATGTACATGAAGATGTAACTTGAGTTTGGAGAAACCTGCAGGTCTACTCTCAGTATTTTAGTCATGGATAATTATCATATAACATAACTATTTTACCCTTGTTGCGCGGCTTGCGCCTTGGGGTGGGGCACACAGATTTCCTGTGGCCCCACCCCCCACAGTTGTAGCACTTAATATGAATGTCTACAAATTGAAACAAAGAATTGTATTAATAATAGCTACAAAAACATTATCTACTTTGACTGGGCTGACTATCAGCTGTCTTAATTTTACCATTAATATAGGGATTGGAAGTACACATCATGCATTGTACTGAATTGGATGACAGCACAGGTCATTGCTGCCATGCCCTCGAATGTGTTTTCTATTCACTGTGAGCAAAAAGCTTTCAGAATATTTGTGAGGTCCTAATCTTCAATAAGCCTTAAACATGATAACCTTTGGTATAACCATCACCATTTGTTATTAAGGGAACTTCACTCATGTACAGACAAAGTTGGACTCCACTTATTCCCATTACCATTATTATTATTTATCACTGGATAGCCCTAACAGTAACATAAGTCTCCACTAATACACCTCCTTACCCTGCAGCTCATCATCTATCACATGTGAGGGGCACAAATGCGCTGTGTGCCCCTTACCTTCGCACCTGTAACACCCTGTTAAGAAACACAGATTATTACAGATTAAGGTTTGTAGAGGTTGTAATTAATAAAATGAACAAAAGAAGTTCTTGTCATATTCTGTTCGGTTCTACTTATAATGGGTGTTTGACCCACTGAAAAATTAATAGTTAACTTTACAACCGTAGGTGCGAAAAAAATAACTAGTGCTTTTAACAAGCTGTTTTTAATGTATGACTGAGTGAAAGGTGCATAACATATAGATTATGCATTTGCGAAACATTTTCGAATTTCCCTCCTTGGTGGAATTCCAGTTGCTAAGGGCCTGTTTACAAGGAGAGAGGGTTACCTTGTGCTAGGGTTACCCTAGCAAGCAGTTAAGGTGTACAAGCAATTTTCACAGGTAGGGTTACCCTATCACCCGGTTCAACTTTACCAGCTTTGCTGACGTGTTTCGAGATGTGTGACATTCTTTGCAACGGTCTAAACTTTGAAATAAGCTTGAAGTTCTCTATGGAAAACACGTGAAATTCACTAAAGAAGGGAAAATATTATCATCGTAGACAGAAAATAACTTGTTATGATTCAGGTGTTTACAATTAAGCTCAGAAATTGGATAATACCATTCAAATTGGTGCAATTACTGGTCACGCATGACAGCGGAAAGTTAACCTGGGTATGCAAGTTATCCCTACCTGAGCGTTTGCAAGGCAGGGAGGGTAACCCTCTTGCTAGGGTAACCCTAGCACTCAGGTAGGGTTACCCTAGCTACCTGCCTTGTAAACTCGTCGTGTGAAAAAAGAAGGAATATGCGAGTGCTAGGGTAACCCTAGCACCAGTACCCTCCCACCTTGTAAACAGGGCCTAATACGATAATGGGCAGACTGAAGTTGTGCCTTTTATTAAAGACAAAATCAAGTGGTAGAAACAGTCTAAAGCAATTGTCATAACATAACAAAAGTAAACCGCGCGCTCTGATTGGTCAGTTAGCCACTACCATTTGCCCGTGGGTGCACGCCAAGAAACTAAGCTAGCGCGGTAAAATTTAGGCAAATTCAACAAATCACCTCTCCTGACGGTAAAATACACTGATGAAATGCACAGATGAAAAGTGGAAGTTGAAGAAAATACTAAGCTGTCGTTTTGAAGGAAAAAAGACAAAAGATCGAGCGACAAATTTGCCCTGGATGAATTAATCACCGTTTTCCTCGCAGCTAGAATCGGCTGAAGGAAAATCGAGCGAGCGAAGATTTAAGGTACATTTTGTTTGTTTTTTATAGAAGAGAAAGTCTGTTTGAAATGTAAATTTATCAGTAAATTAGTATTATTATTAGTATTGACTTTTTGGTCAAGCTGATGCTAAATTCAAGCAAATATTTTAGGAAACACGCTCAAATTCGAGACAGCTTTGTTGTGAAGTTTTCATCGCATCGATTAAAAATTTTAGTTGAGTTTAAACGGGCACATTACGCTTGAATAAGCAAATTTTATTTGAGTACAGAAACATTTGGGTTTTCAAATAAATTTTTCAAAAAATGACTTCTGTGTGTATTATTTTGTTCCTCAGTGTTCATTCATAACAGTCGTTCAGAGAACGGTCGAAAAACAACAGCTTCAGCGCCGGCTGTGTCGGGGAATTTCAGTTTTAACTTTGACTTTCATTGCTGGATTTCCCCAGACAGATTTCGATACAAAGCTAGTTAATTTCTTTTTAAAATTAGTGTTACCTGTTATTCTAAAGGAATTACAGTCAAATTTTCTCATTTCTACTTTGCGTTTATTTCAAAAATTGTCACATAAATAAGCTTGATAATTATTTCATTTATTTAGTTTTAGCTTATTTTTTAGAGTCCTTTTAGTTGGTGTTTATAGTTGCAGCTATAGTTTTCCCTCAAAGTTTTTACCCTAATATTAAGAGCAAGTAGACAGATGCCATTCAGAATAACAACAAAAAACGTTTTGCAATTTACCTGAGGACGGAGAACGGTTGATTCAGCAAAAGAAAAACTCAAAGGCAAGTTTTTGAAAAACATAGAACATGATTTGTTTACGCGCGGGCAGATGTCACCATACATGAACGCGGACCGATGACTCAACCGAAGGCAAATGGAAAATAATGTTTTTCTCTTTTGATTATGTTATAAAAGAAATGGTAAACGTTGCAGCTGTACAACCATGGAGTTATGGATGCACTTGGGAGGTTTGCTAAGCACTCAAGAAGCTAGAGTCGCACTCGGCTATCGCCTCGTGCGACTCTTACGCTTCTTTCGTGCTTAGCAACCTCCCGTGTGCATCCATAACTCCATGGTTGCACGCTGCACGTTTACCATTTCTTAATTGTAGTCAAAATAATGTGAAACTATTTATTTGTTGTACAACTAAAGAACAGTTAAATACAAGTAACATGAAGTAAAGGGAAAAACATGGTCAAGTGGCACAAGTTCACTTTGCAATTTCCCCCTAATATTGTTAAATACTAAAGTCAGGCCCGTGTCTCGTTGTATTAATATGCCTTGAAATTAAGTGTCTTAAACTGTTTTGGAGACTAATTTGCTGGAACTACTGCCTAAAGATGCACTAATCAACTTCCAGTTGATGTGCGTCGTTCAAAGGGGCCTAATTCTTAAAGGTAACATAAACGTCCGGACGTATCTATCACTTACTCCTTCCTCTTCTCCTTCTAAGTGGCCATGGTCTGGCACTTGCGATTGAACCGGCTACGAAAACGTTTAAAAAAAAAGGTCATTGATGAGAATTCTGCTAAAACATACATTATAACATAGCGGGCGTGCTTGCCCTGTATAAGTCCTATTGAGCCGCTATGAACAAAATCTTTATTTACGCACGCGCTTGCGTAAATGAGATGACGTGTTCACCTGTGTTTTTCATCTTTTTTCCTAAGTACCCAAAAATCGACGGCAATGATAATTTAGCGTCGTTCTAGCCACTTAAACCAACAGCAAAAGCGGTGAAGATGCTTCGCAAATAATAGAGACTGAATGATTCGTTGAAAAGTCTGCCGTAAAGACTGACATTTAAGTGGAAAAGGACCACTGACAA
>OZ037995.1:26901403-26916403 GCA_964035705.1 Porites rus
CATCAAATGTGTATTGCCCTTAATGCACAAAATGACAGAATAAATTTAACCCTTGAGTTGATGAATGTATAATGAAATAATTCATAGTTTCATACTGCTTAGCTTTTTTAATGTTCACTGAGAGGATCATAATTCACTGGTATCTAAATTTAATCCTTTAACTATTGAATATTATTAAGTGAAAAGAGTTAAGATTTTCAACTTGTATGTTAAGTTTTATCATTTTCTGTGAGTGGTTAAATGGGGATTTCTGTTATTTGTTCCAATATTAGCTGTTTGCTCACTGTTTCTCCTTTGATCAGTCCAAAACTCCCTCCTGTCTTTTAGGTCTTGCTCCCACACAGCTCTCAGAACATCTGCTTTCCCACTGCCTTCATCTGATGAATCATTAATAACATGCTGCAATTCAGGACAGAAGTAATTTTCTATGACATTTACAATTTTTCTCATTTCCTGGTCCTGCTTGTCACTAAGTTTGCAGTTGTAGGACTTTAACTTTCTAACTTCCCTCTCTAGTTTCCGCTTGTTAACTGAAATGGCATTCCTTCTCTCTTTTTTTGACTTAGGGCTTAGATACTTCTAGTTGCACCTGGACGTTGGCTTGGTACATGGGCTACTATTCAGATCTTTAAGCATTTAATAAATATAAAAATATAAATAAATGAAACAATAACTATAATCTTATTGCTCCTCGTTCCCCGTTGAGTGTTTTTCAAAATTTAGTTCCTTGGTTAATATTCCATGAATCATCACTGATCAGTTTTGCTGGATCAGACTCCACTTCAAATTTACAGGGAGGCTGGGATAAATGAAAGAAAAGATGGTGAAAGGGGTGGGGTGAGTGATTATTTGAGGGAGGTGATTATTTATATTTCCATCTTTGGGGGGGGAGGATTATTTGAGGGAGGCGACTAATTGAGGAAGGTGATTAATCAAGGGACAGCTATTATTTGATTTAGAATTTTTATACCATTTCTTACTTCCATGTAGGTTCTTATTAATTAATTGGTTTTGTCCTCATTTTTATTTTATTTTTTGAGGACCAGTCGTTATTTAGAGATGGGAGAGGGGGAAGAAAAAATGGAGGGAAGCCATAAATATATGTGGCCTCAATTTTTGCCTGAATAAAGATTAGTGACCCCCTCCCCTGTCAATTTGCATCAGCCCTTCCACTTCTAATAAAATAACCATTGAAATCGCTAAAGTTTTACAATAACACAACACATCAGTGACGTAAATCGTTATAACAGGTTATAACTATGGCAAATTAAAATTTCATCATTAAAAAAGCTAGTGTACTTAATTTATTATGAACACACAGACAAACTATAGTTACAATAACTGAACAAACAACAAAATATCTTACCTCAATGCCCTGGATATTCGGAGGTGCAATTTCTTGCATGGGTTGCATACATTATAAAGAACATCGCCTGCACAGCGCTTACGTTTCTTCGGTTCGTGTAACACCTCACACATGTCACTGACCACTCGCTTAAAAGGCGTTTCCCACTTTCGCAGATGTTTTGGGTCGTAGCCCAGATGGTTTCCACTTTCATCAAAATCTATGATGCCTCCACAAACCACAAAATTAGAATTCGGTCCGAGCAGTTTGAGAATCAAATTTCTTGCATGATCTTCGGACTTAAAATGTCCTTTGTCTTTCAAAACCAAAAATACTTCCAGATGGTAAAATCCCATCCCATCACAAATAAGTCGCACAGGGGATATGATCTTGTTTACATCGCAATCGTCAAGTTTGGAAACGATGCCAAACACCTTCGTCGGACTTCTCTTCTCCACATAGTCCATTCCAATCTCTTCTGCAATTTGTTTAATCAGAGGGAGCCATCCTCTGAGGTGAACAAGATTTTCACCTTGTTGAGCCGGGTAAAACTTGTAAGGACTTCTTCCGTTTTGACAATTTCTTTTTCGATGAGACGGACTACAGCTACTCGAGCGAAAACGCCATTTTGTTGGCTTCAGTGAACTCGCCCACGTTTTCTCGGTTTCTTCATTCTTGTTAATTTTTTTCGGACTATTTACTCTTTTAACACTTTCCACCATATGTGTTCTCCTGGGGGTGGTAGCAGTTTTGGGGAAAATTGGCTTACCACCAGGGCCAAAACCAACATTATGAAACTTAATCTTCATAATTTACGAGCCATGTTGCATTTGCGCAACTTTTAGGCTACACGAAAGTCACGCAACGAGGGTTTCCAAATATGGTCAAAAATGAATATTCACAAGCATTGAACCCGAGTTACACGTTTCAACCCCTTATGGGTTTCTGAGGGTACCCAATAGGTGCTTAATCTCGCGATTTTGGCAAGACAGTATATTGAGGGTTTCTATTTTCGCGATTTCAATAGGCAAATGCGATGTTCGTGAAATACCCGCGAAATTGGGTGCCAATAAGGTGCAAATGATTGCAAGTAGTTTAATAGCCTGTTCCAAGCTCTCAGAAAGTGGTGAAAAACGTGAAAGAAAAAGGCATGCGAAAAGTTTCCTCCCGTTACACTTTCGCTTTGGTGCTTTCTCAATTCAGTGGATCCGGCTATCTCGGAACCTGGAATAGGCTACATATAGCTAGCAAGTAACACCCTCACAATATTGAATGCATTTAAAACAAAGCAGACAGGTTCCCGGTTATAAATTATTTTTAAGTGATGTCACAGAAAGAAAAGAAATTTTAAGGTTTTATCCTTAGCAAATCAAAGATCTCTAATAATGAACCTATTTACAAGTTTTCAACGCGTATAATTTTTGCATTCCTTTTTTTGTAAATAATGCTCTCCCGTCATCTACTACGTTTGCTCCGTGTGGGAAAGAGAAGGCTGTCACAAAAACTGGTTTTAATCGTATATCATTTTGTGTCCCTGAAACAGAACACGTATTAGAAAATTTGTGTCGGTTTGTCATTTAAAAAGGTGTTATCTTACGAGTGAGCTATATGATTCAAATCCTTACTTATTAGCCAAACGCATCGGGCGTATTTCAGACAAAAAACGCTGTTCTTCTATTCTTGGACCACTGTCAAGTCGTATAATTGAAAAGCATCTTCAATAAGGTGGAGCTTTGTGGGAATCACGCGGATCGAGATGGTCACTTTATGTGACCTGGCAGGTCTTCCCGAATCTCCGCGGCTCCATCGCGCATCTTCCCAACCTCGTTCCCAGGGTCTCTCATCTTCCCGCCCAAGCGAGAGAGGAGAGACCCTGGTTGGGTCTGCTCACGTGCTACCTTGACAATTGAGAACATCAGGGAGGGGTCCTCTTGTAATCAGGCAATTTGCCGCTTTGAGCTTTGTCGAATTAAAAGCGAGGCTGATAGAATCGCGTTGTGTCCACCATTACCCGCGATGTTTTACAGTAGCCTTCAGGCAGCAATTTCGAATAGTATTTATTCCAACGTTAATCTAAAGGTTAAGCAAGTGATTTGTCTCGAGGCATGGTCTTGATGTTGTTGCAGTCGTACCAACTGGATATGGAAAGTCAGTCATATTTTAATCTTCTTCCTTCGTTGTTCCTCGACAAAATCAACTGTGGACATCGAGCAGCACAATCGCATCCCGTAGTAATTGTTGTTTCTCGTTTAAATGCGCTGATCAAAGATCAGATCAGAAGGCTCAAGGAAGGAAATGTCGATGCAGCTATATTAAACGTGAAGAACAAAACGAACTCGGAGGATTTGGAACTCGATTTCAGAGAGGCGAACCTCTCACAGCTAAGAGATGCGAAATACGAAGTCATCTTTACACATCCCAAAGCTTTCATATCTTGCAAGCAAGGACTAGAGTTATTCCAAACTGAGAAGTATCAAAGGAATGTTCACGTGATTGTAATTGATGAAGCCCATTGTATTTTGGAATGGTGAGTTTGGGAGTAATTTACCAATAGAAGCTCAGGATGTATCCTGATGTATTCAAGCCCAGTGCTCATAATTATTTGTGAAATTATGTACATGGAGTTATTAGTTTTCATTGTTGTCTTAATTCGCACAGTATGTGATATGGGTAATTCTTTGCATAGCAAAAACCTCGCTGAACTTCGCTTTTCTTATCGTACAAGCGTGTGAAATTTAAAGCAATAAATATTTTACTGAAAAAGTACATGGTAGAGTCCCAAAATATCCTTAAATAATATTGCCTCTTTTCTTTTGTTTATTAGGGGAGATGATTTCAGGAAAGATTACTCCCAATTGGCAATGCTGTGTGCCACTTTTCTACAAGTGCCAATTGTTGCATTAACTGCAACAGCAAGCAAAGCAGATGTCAAGGCAATAAAGGATTCCTTAAACATGAAAAAGCCATTGGAAGTGATAGGGGATCCAAACAGAGCAAACATTTTTTATGAGAAGGTATTTTGTAAAGGCGATGACGTAGACTTCTTCGAAGAATTACTGAAGCCTATGGCAAGTGAATTGAAAGAAGTTAAATTAAATTATCCATTGACAATATTATACCTTCCCTTGAAATGGTGCGGGTTTGTATTCAAATTCTTTGAAAAAAAGTTAGGAAATGAGCAGTACTATCCCTTGGAAGCTGAAGCCTTACCTGAAAATAGACTGTTCGCACAGTACCACGCCCCACAGACGAGTGCTATGAAGGATCAGATTCTGAAAGAATTGGCCTTACCAGCATCAAAAGTCAGAATAATATTCGCAACTGTAGCCATGGGAATGAGTGTTGATATCCCATCAATAAGGTGCGTTATTCATGTTGGACCACCGCGTACAATTCAGGAGTATTTTCAGGAAACTGGAGGGGCAGGTCGAGATGAGAAGCCTGCAACTGCGATACTGTACTACAACAATCGAGACATTGCTAAAAATCGAGAAGGAATGGGTGAGGACATCAGGACTTTCTGTCACCTGGAGACTGCCTGCCTAAGAAAATTCCTTTTGAAATGTCTTGATGCCTGTGGACCAGGTACAAAAGTTGCAGGTCACTTCTGTTGTACGTACTGTAAATCTAACTGTGATTGTCTGGAGTGTCTCAAAGATATGCAGTGAAATACATAGTTAGAGGGTTCACCTTGAAAATTTTGTCACAAGTCTTATTAAAATTTGGGGAATAATTAAGGAGGAAATGAGAATATTCTATTTATAGAGAGCACAGTCTGTATGAGTCAATAAGTTTAATTAATCGAACTTAAAAGTACACTTATTACATGTAATTTGAAAATGGTGCCACCCTTACTATAAGCCCACTTCAAACAAACTAGCATGGGACTAGCCGCAAGGAAACCAAATTGGAACTAACAAATAAGTTCTGATCAGTGTAAAAGCACTTCGAATCGTTGACTCATTACCTACAACTTATAAAGCAAAATGAGAAAAAACAAGTGTCATTGTATTTTAGGGGAATGGGAATTTCTAAAGGCTCTATTGGAAAAGTTTAGAAACTTTTGCAGCGAGATATGTTTGAGGAACACTGCAGTGATTGTAATGTGTTTCACTGAAACCTACTAATTTAGTGAAACTTTGAATTCTGCTACAATCTGCTTTAATTGTTAATGTAATGTTAATGTCAAAATCATTTGAAAAGTGGACAAGTTTCAAATTTAAAAAGTCCCATTGAAGCAACTTATCTTACAACTTTTCATGCTCACTGGCTACAAGCACACTGTATATGACCAGTTACAACAGCATGCTTTTTCTGCCAGTACTTTGAATGATTATGGAACTGTGGTTGTATTTTGCTGTTAATAATATCAACAATTTAAATGTTTGAGTGTTGTAGGTGCTCAAGATCCTGAGTTAATGTACATGAGCACCCCATTAAAAGCAATATCTGAGGATGATAGGCAGTGGAGTGTGTGTATGTGTAGGGAGGAGGGGAAGCTGGCAGCCACATCTGATCTTCCCCAGGTCATGTTTTCCACGATTGTCCCATAAGGAGATCTGTAAATCATTCTAGAATAATTGTACCTCCCTTTTATTTTCAACTAAACAAGAACCAACTCACAAGCCAAATTTCTTTACTGGGGCAATTACGTAAACTCAGTTCATACCACTGTCAGCCTCCCCACTGGGGTTATCTAACTTTTGCTATAGTACTATTTACAAAGGTTAGACAAGGGGCAGCAATAGTCCAGTTTCAAATTCGCCATGGCCGCTGAGTAAAAACAGGGAAGGCGCATCAATACAGTGTTAGCCTCGACCTAAAGCATAATATTCACAAATACCGACAGGAAAGTGCTGTAAATTTGAATATTAGACAATAGACAGAGTGCAAACACATCATCTCCTTGCCGGAATTTGTGAATATATCTGGTTCAGGTCGAGGCTAACACTGTAAAAATGCGCCTTCCCTGTTTTCATTCAGCGGCCATGGAGAATTGGAAACTGGACTATTTGCCAATCAGAAATCCTTTGTATAAGGAATTCAGATGGGCCTTATTTTCCAATTTACATGCTCATGTAGGTAATGTCAAGTCCACTATCATGTCCATGAGTTATGACAACTGTTAAGCCATGAAAGTTCACTGCTCATCCTCCTCATCTTCCTGTCCAATTGGAGCATCGAGCAGAAGATTCTTCTTATGCCGGGCCACCCATTTATTGTATTCCTCATTTAGAGTAGGCCAAGGATCAGCCATTATGTCTGGGAATGAATCGTGGTTTCTGTTGGGCACAAAGGCAAATGGTTTAAGATCACTAAGATCCCTGCATACTTTGCTTTCATCTGTTGCAGAGGATTTGTGACTATGTGAAGAATGTTGGACACCTCTGCCAACTTGCTGTTCAAAATTTTGTCCCCCAGCAGCTCTGCTGACACGGTCGATTGCTTTGTCAGTTTTGTTTGCACCCATTCCCCATATCTCTTTCTTGATGTCTTTGTTCCTGTTCTCCTGCAGAATGTCAATTTCAATGTTCTTTCCAGGTCCACCTTTCCAGTTTGCAGTGGCAGCCCAAGTACACTGATGTGATTCTGCCTCTGAAAGTAGCACTTCATTCTGCACAATGTTTATGAACATCTCAATTGCATAGGCATTGAATTTAGGCATTGACTTGAAAGGGGGCAGCAACTGTTTGTGCAGGGTTCCAAGTCTCTTGCCATGTCCTTCCTTTACTGCATCCTTAAGATCTGCATAAACAAAGAAGTACTTCAGGAGACACATGGAGTAGTTTCTGACGAAATCATCATCATTATCAGAGCTGGCTTCATCAATGTCAGGGGCTGGGATGATGAGGAATTCATCAATGAATTTATCCAGAACAGAATGATAATAGCCCTTCTTGTTGTCTTCAACATCCAAAACATGATATGGGGGTCTGTTCCTGGTAGGACGAGCATCCGTGGTTTCCATATTGAAGAAATTAAGTAATTCTTCAATTGTGAAACACCGACCGATGCTTAAAAATAACTGCTCGCAGTCTTCAAAGTGTTTGACATCAATAGTTACATTTCTTCGTTGTAGTTTTTCTCGAAAGAACCGCAATGTCCTTTTTTCATGGGCAGAATTCTTGTACAGCTTCTTAAAAATAAGCTACAAAAAATAATATTAATTATGGTTCAAGTGTACTTTATATCTAAATGGTTCAGAATCATCCTCAAAGGGGCTAGGTCACAGTATTTAAAACCTGCCATTTATTTCTGTTAATAATGAGTTCCAAACTTCACTTGGTATACCAACAGTATTTTAGTGACAAAATCACTGCCACATATAACAAAAACAGATGGTCTTGCATTTAGCAACCAGTTCATCTTTGCTGAAATTTGCTAAAATTGCATGTCCTAGCCCATAAATCCACTTCCAAGTCACTTTTAAAAAAAGTGGACATAACTAAACATAAACTTAATTTTTTTTTTATTTTTAAAAATAAAAAGCAAATTGTTGCTATGTAGCACTGAATTGAATTGCAGTTATCGATAAGCTCTTACAAAAGGCACTAACGTTTTTGTTCTGTCGAAGCGGAGACAGGCACTTTTTGTAGACTTAATTGTCAACTGCAACTTGATTTTTCACACTTATTCGGGGCTTGCTTTTTCATATTTAATAAAAAATTATCGAAAAAACAAGGGCATGTCGTAATAAGTAGAAAAAGGTTCTTGCAGCATAATGAATTAAATGTCTGGCAATAGAATACCTATTAGCATAAAAATGCTACTGTCACATTGATAAGCCTGATTATGTTAAACACCCCCCTTTTCATAAAAAAATAATGTACACATTGCCAGACATTTACTTCATATATATATTATTGGTTCGTAAGCATGAAACTCAGAGAAGCAAATAAAATCATGAAACCATTGACACTGCGAAGCCTTTGACACCATGAAACCATTGACACCACGAAACCTATGAAACCATGAAACAATTGACACCACGAAACCTATGAAACCACGAAACACATGAAACTATGAACCCATTGACACCACGAAACCTATGAAACCATGAAAACCTTGACACCACGAAACCTATGAAACCATGAAACAATTGACACCACGAAACCTATGAAACCACGAAACACATGAAACTATGAACCCATTGACACCACGAAACCTATGAAACCATGAAACCCTTGACACCACAAAACCTATGAAACCATGAAACCATTGACACCACGAAACCTATGAAACCATGAAACCCTTGACACCACGAAACCTATGAAACTATGAGAACCTCGACACCAAGAAACCTATGAAACCATGAAACCATTGACACCACGAAACCTATGAAACCATTAAACACATGAAACCATGTAACCATTGACACCACAAAGCCTATGAAACCATGAAACCCTTGTCACCAAGAAACCTATGAAACCATGAAACCATTGACACCACGAAACCTATGAAACCATTAAACACATGAAACTATAAAACCATTGACACCACGAAGTTTATGAAACCATGTAACTCTTGACACCACGAAACCTATGAAACCATGTAACCATTGACACCACGAAGCCAAAGTTTATGTTCTAAACTCCTTGCATTTCTCTGTTTAATTTCAACTGTATACTCCAAGGCCCTTTGGGTCATTGCACGTTTCCTCTGTTTCGTGAATTCCCCTACTGTTTGTAGGTCTTCTTGTTGTTTAGACATGCTTTAAATCATCCGCTCGCCGACAAGAAACTGTTTAGATACGGCTTACCTCTGAGTCTTTTCCAGGATATACTTTTCAGCAGCTTTTTCCACTGTCGTGATCCCGAGTACGACGTAGTGGGTCGTTCGATAAACGCCGTTGCAAACTCGATACTACAATTGTAAAATTAACTTGATTCTTTATTCATTGTATTGACTCTTATGGCACATGGTGGAAAAACTACAACAAGATCGAAGATTACAACAAAAATGCGGCTAGAATTCGAAAACTAACGAATAAAACGAATAAACATTAAAAATAACAATTACTTATGCTATCCAACTCCTATCGATGCGTAAAAGAAACGGTAAAATCAAAAGAAAAGGTTACTCCAACAGATGAAAGGATCAATCTCTTAACACCCCGTGCCTAATTTAAGCTATCCTATTACATTACTCCTACGGTCAGTGAATCAAGTGCAACAATAATTAATGGAAACGAGCGTGACTCGCGTAACAAAGCTTAATGTAAAAACGGCGTTCTCCAGTGAAGTCTTTCTGCCCTGACGTGTTCTTGTACTTTTTCAGATGTAGTTCCCCGTTGTTTGGGTGAATCAATGGTTATCTGGACAACATGTAAAAAGTGGAATTAATTGCAGTAAAACTTGAACATTGTGCTGTACATCTATATGCCTGCAATCTTATTGATATACAATGTAAGGATAATTTTTTTTAACCCACCTGCATGTTGCGTGATTTTTAAAATGGCCCTTCCACCTCTTTCACTTGAACCTCTTCCTACTCTAAAAGGTATAAAGGGTTATTACGAAAAAATTAAATATTGTTACCTGAAACTGAGCAAATTTCATAATCTCCTTTACAATTATTTGTGCAGGACAACCCATCTTCTTTGTGTCTTGTACCATTCTCTTCGCTCTCTTGATGTAATGGTGGTCTTGAGCTCCCTCCTTTTTGGTTCACACGTAAAAGTACAAAGGCAGAAAGCAGATGGAAAACAAAAAGATTATGAGCTTGCAAATTTTATTCGCCTCCATGAGATTATTGATTTTGTCTACTTTGCTGCTCCTTCATCAACCAACTTTTCCACTTTTAAGAGTTTAATGACTAAAATTAATTAATTTTAATCATTATTAGAATGATTATAGTAAGCTTAATGTTCAATTGTTAGTTTGCCCTTGTGCGTTTCCATGCATTGTTGTACAAGGCGGTGCCCTTTGGTGGAAATTACTAATGAGGATAATAATATTAATAATCATAATAAATAAATGACAATAGATCTGTCTCAAAGGAATACAAAACCTAACAAAATATGTTGTATGATTTTGAATAAAAAGGATCGGGGTGAAGGATATGCAGACTTACTCTTACTATTACTGATATCTTCATGCCAAGGATACGTTGAGTGCAAGTGTGCAAGGAGTACATTTCTCTTGTAGCAAAAGGTGTATAAGGGACTTTGCTGTAATTACCTGGAAGGGGGGTTGGGATACCAGAAGTGGGCAAAGGGAAAAACCACAACCTTGCCCAGAGAGAAGTTGCCTACGCAATAGGTGTTATTGGGGGAGCTCAAGCGAGTTTTGAACTTTTTGAAAGGACAGTTGAACTTTCTTGTGGTAAATAGTTCTCCCCCACACCCCCTCCCACCAGTTGCTGAGAAGGTAGCGATGACTAACTGTTTCTCAATCTGTAAAAGCTGGTTGCCATTACCGCGGGAAATACTGGTTTGCGAGCTGAGGCGGAGAGGTCACAGGAGGGTACCCAAAAACAATCAATTTTTTTTAATATACCTGGAATTTAGTTGAGCGGCAAAATACAACATGCAGTTTCATTTAAAAAATTCAGCCAGTGAAAAAGTGATATACGGGCCTGTCGACGTAAGAAGGTTAGTCTCAAACAAGTTTTAGGTCCTCTGCCTTAGCGACTGAGATTAAACTGGGTAAACAGTTTTTTTTTTCCCTGAACTGGCTGTATTTTTTTCCTTCATCTTTTATGCAGTAGGAAAGGAATTCCTATGTTATGTGTTGAGACAGTGCTACTTTGCTTTGTGCCTGAGCAAGGCACCCAACATGTAGTGAAGCAGTGGAGGAGGGCGTGGGTCTTAAAAGTTATCCCCTTACCCTGAGAAAAAGATCCAATGTTTCCCTTCTTGTAGTCAAGCTGGCACTTGTATACAAACATATACCTGCATCCCTACTTCACCTGTCCCTTTCACTCCCGCTTTCCCCTGGAACGTTCATATACTTCCATATCCTTTGTAAAAACTTCAAACTCCTTTTGATTTTCACACAGTAACCAGCCTTAATTTGTTAAGTCGCATTTGGCAATTTTATCCGAGGAGTGCCACTCTGGTGCCACTCTGAATTGCTTCAGGAAATGATTCCACCAATGCAGCCCACTTTTGTTAGTAATTTTTAAACCTATTACTTCTTTTCCTGATCTCTCTGGCTTTGTAACATTGATTGTGTTTGCCTTCGATCAATTCAATGGGAAAAAACAAAACCAAAAAAGTTCAAAATTAAAATTATAAATTATATTTTTTCGAGAAAATCAAGATCAAGGAGTCAAGTCTGCTGTAAAGCAGTGGAAACAAAACATGAGGCTTTTGTCATGCAAATCTGATTCAATATATTGCATAATGATATACTCTGTTTTTTTTCCATTTATATTAAAATTGGTTGATCTTATGGAGGTTGAAAATAAAAAAGCCGAAACTTGCAGAACCAAGCAGAACCCAGGCTTAAGGATTCTGTTGTCATAGTGAAGTGACATCATAGTCCAGACAATAACGGTTCTGCTGCATAGCATTAGTGACCAAAGATGGAAAAAGAATAAACTCAGCCTATTTTCCGTATAAATTTTAATCATCACAGGATTTTGATCCTAGTAGTATCCCTATTACTACAGATTAATAATTCTAACAAGGATTTTAACTTTTTGTAGATTTCGTCATTATATTCAATATTAAACTCTGGATGCTTTGAAGAATACAGGTCAGTCAAATTTAATAGATTAATATTCATTCATATTCCTTTTGGTGTTGTGAACTTTGAAAAAGTTCGTTTGTTTGTGGTTTTTTTGTTCTTATTTTTCTATAGATATTCAAGATGATTAATGCGATACATTGTAATAAGGCTATGATAATCATTTAATGGTAACGAAATGTTCACAGTATGGGGAGTTTTTTGTTTATGCAGTAACAAATTTATGTATGCTAACTATTAGCACAAGTATATGTGCATAATTTATAATTTCCCTGGGAAAGCTTTCAGCTTCCTCTTTGAAAATCAAATCTATGATGTTTGCTTCATCTTTAAGTCATTTTCTTATGAATTGGTCAAGGGATTACCAGTAAGTAGCATTCAATGGTTAATCGCCCATTAAAATATCAAATTACTGGTTGTTTGCAGTAGATCCTCAAAGAGGTTAAGGATTACCTACCAATCCCTGGAGCCCATGTGGAAAACCTCCCCACTCACCTCCAGGTACTACACAGATACCTGACAGCCCAAATCTTCCAGCACCATTATCTATTACTGTAAAACACAGACAAAAAAAAAATAGAACATTCTATTTGACCTCTAAGTACCCTAACAATTATTAGCAATATTTTACCTAAATTACAATCACTAAAAGTTATCGATTTAAAAATCAAGTAATTGCCTCCTTAACTGAAGCAATTTTCATCTGATCATTAGTTAGTTAACTGCTTCGATACAAGCAGATGACATAGGTCATTCGCCGCCGCAAATTTCCCTTTCGTAAACGGTCGTTGCCATTTGAAACGGTCGATGCCATTTCTCAGAACGGTCGTTGCCATTTGAAACAGTCGATGCCATTTCTCAGAACGGTCGATGCCATTTCTCAGAACAGTCGTTGCCATTTGAAACGGTCGATGCCATTTCTCATGACGGTCGATGCCATTTCTCATGACGGTTGATGCCATCGTAAAGGTCGATGCCAAGAAGGAACCGATATTTCCGACTCTCTCCGACGACATGCGTGACAATCAGAGCAATGCGTGACTAGCTTTCCTACAAACCATCGCGATTTTTATCAAATCAAAATGGCGGACAAACCCGACAATTTTCTCAAAGATCTAATATCTTCAGCTATAAAAGAAGTCAAATCGAAAAGTAAATCTTTTTGAATCGACCGAAATTACAAAGGAGAGTTTTCTAGCTTCGCTTCCAGATGATTCATTTTACTACCTGAAGGCAATTTCAGGAAATGGAGAAAAGTTCAAAGTGCACTTTTTGACCGAAGATATAACGAAAGAAAACCTGGAGCAGTGGATATCCGAATATGAAGTGATAAACAGCATCTCAGTGAAGTTAAAGACAAAGAAGGCACCAACAAGCGGCTATGTGTTGCAAAACTACTATAGATGCCAACACAACACTCGCAACTGGAGTCCAAGTAAAGATCCACAGCAGAAATTGTACTTGAACCCATCTGCCAGAGTAAAGAACACCAATTGCCCCTTTCAGATGATAGTCAAAATAGACAGCGAGGGATGTTGTTCTGTGGACATAGAGTGGGAACACAACCATTCACTTGAAACTCTGGAGGCCTCTAATTTCCATGACCTTTCTCCTGAGTGCACAGAAAGGGTTTTGAAGTTGTTTGAAAGTGGGCATACACCAGCAACCGCAAGGCAACAGTACTTGAAAGAACTCAAAGAATCATGTCAGGATGAATTGGAATTTCACAGGAAAAAGGCCAATCGGGCAGTTATGCCGAGAAAAAGGGACTTTAGTTACCTCTACACGCAATTTGGCAAGGATAGGTATGGTGGACAGGGCGTTATGATGTTTGAAAGACTTTCCGAAAGGCTTCAACAATACAAGAAAGACAACCCTGAAGCTACTACTTGTTACCAGATGTATGAAGGTGATGATACGCCTCTTATAATTGCTATTGTAACGCCTCTCATGAACCGTGTACACAAGGAAGTGCAGCAGTCTGGTGAGATGGTTTTTGTTGATGCTACTTCTAATACAGAAGAGCACAACCTTAAAGTGTTTTTAATGTGCACAAACAATGTATCTGGAGCACTTCCACTTGGCATCTTGATCACCAGTGATGAGCAGGAGCGTACACTTAAACAGGGCTTTGAAATGCTTCGGTCCTGTTTACCAGAGTATGCATTCAATGGTCGTGGTCGGGAACAAGGCCCCCAAGTCATCCTAACAGACAACTGTAAAGAGGAAAGAAATGCTCTGAAGTCTGTTTGGCCAACATCTGTTTTACTTCTTTGCCTCTTCCACATGCTCCAACAACTTTGGAGATGGCTTCACGAGAGCAAGAACAGTATCAGCCAAGCAGATAGACCCTATTTTCTCACCCTTTTCAGGAGGTCCTTATATGCCGAGACAAAACAAGATTTTGAGAACTGCTTCAGTGAACTTTTGAATGATGGCCGTTGCAAGAAATACCCAAATCTAGTCAGCTATTTGCAAAATCTATACAATGACAAAGAATCATTTGCTCTATGCTTTAGAACTGAACTGCCTGTTAGAGGGAACCACACCAACAATTTTGCCGAGGCTCAGTTTTTGGTTCTTAAGGATGTAATTCTGCAGCACACCAAAGAGTACAATGTTGTTGGGCTTCTAGACAAGCTGACTATTAATCTAGAAGATCACTACAAGAATAAGCTCCTTAGTATTGCTGATGGGAGTTTTGATGGCGTGTACAGACATCGATTCTTTGGGAAAGGGAAAGACGGAAGCACAGGGTTTAAAGTCCCAGATAAAAAAGATCTTGATGCCTACATCTCAACTGTAGAGAACTTTGGCAATAATGTATTCAAAGTTGGAAGCTCTTCAGATAGCAGTCACAGGTCAGTAGTGTTTTTTCTTCGCCGTCGCAATAGCATAACGCTCTGGTGGTACAAGAGGGCATGTGTGGGTGGCCATTATTTTCCTATTTTTCCCCCATTGTCT
>OZ037995.1:26918903-26933903 GCA_964035705.1 Porites rus
ATATCTCCAACATGCCATGGTGCCATATGTAGGTCGTATTTCAGTTCTTCTTCATTGATACTTTTAAGATTTCGAAAGGTGATAATTTTACTTGGATGATAAGTAGCCTTGATTTTCAATATTCCGTATACCAGTGCATGGTCGCTCAGCTCTGGGTTAAAGACATAACACCCTTGAAACAGATATGGCTTATTAGTGAGAATGATATCCAGAAGGGTTTGGCTGTGGTCTGTTATTCTAGTGGGTTGATCAATGAGGCAAGAATAACCATGTATATCTTCCAAATCCAACAATATCTTGCCCTCTCTTCGTTCAGGTCTCAGTCGATCTAGATTAAGATCCCCAAGAACTATAACAAATTGCTTTTGAAGTGAAGCAAAGGTGCAGATGTCGTTTAGTTCTTCCTCTAACCTGAGGTAATATTGCTCGCCGATAGATTTTGGGGGTCTGTAGATTCCCACTACTACTACATCATGTTTTCCAAATTTGGCTTCAACAATTAACGGTTCAATGGTCGAAAATTTACGGTGAAGTGCTAATTTCTTGGATGGTGTTCTCGAGGATACAAATGCCATAATACCACCACCACCCTTGGTACGGTCATTGCGGTAGATGTCATAGCCACTGATTTTGAACTGAGCAGTAGGGTAAGTTGCGTCAATTTTTGTTTCTGTAAGAAAGAAGACTTGTGCTTTGAATTCTTTCATAAGTTGTTTCACCTCCTCAAATTTATTTTGGATTCCATTGATGTTCAAATGCATTATAAGAATCTCTCGGTCATCATCGTTTCTTGATTTAATAAATTCTGGGAGGGAATTCGCACTGGTGTTTGACAAGTTCGACGTGTTCAGTGTCTGTGCATAATATTCCCCTTCGTCCGACAAAATTGATGCATCAGCAAAAGGTAAGGCGGTTAAAAAACATGCTGGGCAAATCCAGTTGAACTGATCCATTTGCTGGAGACGTTTGTACTCCCTGAGCTTCACTTGACCGCACTTCATATGGCACCACAGCGTGCATTGGTCGCAACTTAATGCTCGATGGTTACTGGCAATTACTTTGTTGCATACTGAGCAGTTTGTAGGGCCAGGATTAAATTCAATGTCTCCGCTGACAGTAACACGTGTAAGTTGAAATCTTGAATCAGAATTTGGGTAATACTGTACTCGTGACGCTAGGAAGCCTCTCCGACGAAAGGACAATCCAAAATGGCGGACTTTACAGACATGTCCGTCAAGGAGTAAGAGCCGTAAATCCGATGATACGTTTGCAAACCAGAAACCGAAACTCATCTGCCTGTGGAGAATTGTTTTACCTTTCTCTTCATTACCAGGGCTGGTTACGTTCAAGAGTAGGAACAGAATAGAAGGCCAAAAGTATCGAGAGCAAAAACACAAACGTCCGATCGCCATTTTGACCGCTGACCACAATAGGTGATTTAGCATAAGGAAGACGGTGATTTAGCATAAGGAAGACCAAAACATGACTAATATATTGTCCAGGGGGTGGGGTACCTTTAGTAATTTCCCTTCTTGGCAGGGTTATTGAGTTTTTTATAGCAGAGTAAGAGCAAGCCCTTACTCTGCTGTTAGGAATATTTCCATTAATATCTTAGTGGATCAACCAGTTGAAGGTCTAGAATGTATCTATTACAGATTGAAACACAAAAATTCCAGTTGTATTGAGATATTTATGAAGTGTCTCATTGGTTCTTTGTCAGTTATACAGTGGACATGACTCTTGGGATATGTAGCTGCACGGTTGGTAAAGACGGGAGCCCATGCAAACACCAGTATGTCCTGTGGGTGGCAAATCTAGCAGACTGCATAAACTTCATTCCAGTCAGTAATCCACATGAGAGGCAGAAATTGGCCTGGCTAGCAATAGGAAAGACACTTCCTGTTGCTTGTTATAAGCCATTACGCTCTAGTGATGCTGGACTAACATCACAAACTGATGGTTCTAATGGTTTTGTAACAGAGGCATCCACTAGTATGGAAACAGCACAACAAGGGCCAAACTGCTGCACTGCTGAACCAATACAGAGCAATGATGATGATGAGGATGATTCCATTGCAAATGCTGAACAATTGTTGAGAAACTCTTGTGAACAAATAATTCAAAAGCTCCAAAGCTCAAGAGACCTTAATTTGGCTAAAGGTGTAATCAGGTTCGCAAAAAGGGTAACATCCTTAACCGCTGCTAGATCTATGCATTCTAATTTGGCAAGCGCTCTTTTTACTTTTGGGTCCAGTGAGGTGAAAAAAACCGGAAATGGAAAAAAGATCCGAGTCCAGCCCAACAGAAAACGAAAGTGTGGTAGTGGAAGCTGTCAGGTTGTATCAAAAGGGCGACCAGTACAACTTCAAGAACCCACCTCCAAGAGGAAGCGCAGCCATGACTTGGCTAGAGCAGTACAAACAAACACTAAAAGTAGTAAGAAGTCTGGGTCCCATACTATGAAATCCAAGACAAAGCACATGCAAAGGAAAAAATACGAAAACAGAGAAATCTTAGTGAATAAACAATGGAATGTTCGCATAATGTTTAACATAGAGGGAAATTCACTTAAGGCAAATTGCCTAGATTAAAAACCTCTCTCCTTGGATCTGCCCCTGAACAACAAGGTTATTAAAAAGATTGAGGTTTTGACATTGTAAATAAGGTTTAATTCATTTTTACTGTTAAAGTCTAACACAACATTTGTAATGATTTAAAATTTGGTTTGAACAGTAACATGATGTACATGTGCTGCAATGACCACAATTAATTTCAAAAATCGATAATAATAATAATAATTTAAAAACAAAAACAATTATGTATTATAGATTGATCCAATAGTCCTTTCAAATCATCTCCAATTAAAATCACTAAATGCAGGATAGGTTAACTAAACATGTGACTTTTGGTGTCTTATAAGATTTCGTTTCTCAGCAAAAGTCTTTTGACAATGATCACACTTGTAGCTGTCTTTATGTTTCTTGTCTTTATGCCTTTTTAGCTTTTGCTCATGGTCAAACGATTCATTGCATTCCTCGCAAATGCACTCATGACAACCTTTCTGGTGGTATTTAAAAGTCCTTCTCCCTTGCGAACTGGGTGCTGCAGGTTGGACATTTTTTTATCTCTGCTATTCCCATATCAAGGTCTTCCCTCAAGCTCTGTGCTTTATCTTTCCAGTCCTATGAAGATCATAGCATGATATTTTAAGAGGGGGTAAATATATTAGGGAACAATCGTGTATTTATGATCCCCCCTATTTTTATATAAACTAGATTGCAAAGACAGTTTTTTTTCACCCTCTATCATAATTTTTTGAGGATAATACGCCCTTGCCCCCACCCCCCCCCCCCTTCCCCCCTTTCCTCAAAACCTGCATCCGCCACATGTAGGTTATTTCTAATTAAAATTTAGGGTAAATTAATTGGTACATTATAATGGGCCATGCTATCCCCTAGGTATATTTTAGAGTTCTTTCTGGAAAAATAACAAGTCTGAACATTATATTACAAAATTGACATTCAGCTTGAGGTCTCAGCTTGATTCAAGATCAACATTCATAACCTAAAATACTTTTAATTGGAAAGTTTGACGAGAACATTTACACTCTCGGTCCTTACAAAGTTAGCCATGTAAACCACATAGCAGTCCACTGAAATGGGGCAGGGTTAATACACAAACACTCGCAATGTTAGAAGTTTATAACTAATCTTTCATCTGTCTGTCGGCAATTTCTTCCACATATTGCCAACCACTTTGGAAACCTGCCTGATTCCTGTCCCCTTTCCAAGTTGTTCCTTGACATCTGGCTGTGGAATGATACAAAGAACGAGGAAACTATATCAGCTTATATCGAATGTAATTTCAAGGCCTACAAGAATAACGAATATAAGTGCAACACTTATAGATAACATATTTGTTAATGACATAAACGAAAATTTTACATGCGGTTTATTTTTCACTAATATTTCTGATGACTTAATCTTAATCACTTGTAATCGGATGTAAAGGATGAACAAGCACTTTATCCAGGCTGAAAATGATTGAATATTTCGGGAAATACAAAACAAACTCACCGCAACTGACTGCATAAAGGAGTTCCACCCCGTTGGCTTCTTAATTGATTTTTGTTTTGTTTCTGCACAAGAAGAATGGGTTGGTTCTGGTTCAGCTGGCTCAACTCTCGCGCACGTGGATTGCTGCTCTGCCATCTTGTAAACAACACTGCCCGGAAGTGACGTCCGAGTGTGCCAACCGCGTACGAGCTATTCACGAGGGCTGTCGTCTGCTCGGCTAGTTTTCGAAATGGCATCGACCGTTTCAAATGGCAACGACCGTTCTGAGAAATGGCATCGACCGTTTCAAATGGCAACGACCGTTTACGAAAGGGAAATTTGCTTCGCCGCCATGTTGGAGAGCAAACAAATTGGTCGCTATGCGTTACTATGGAAAAAATGGCTGCCTCGTCGGAAACACAAGAGGTAAATTGATCAAGTTTCTTCGCCATGTTTGGCTCTGTTCGGAACAAAAGGATACTTACACACATTAACGATGTGTACAAGATTCATGGTTTCTCTAAGAAATTGTTGATTTATTTATTGCTTTTAAAAAATTGCTCTCGATAGTGCGTTGATTTCAACAGTTTAAAACGCTTTCTCCATGTTCATTTGGATAATTTATCGGCCTGTTGTCGTTTTTTTAAATAGAAATGCCCTATACTAGATCCTCATCTTATGCTCCAAATTTCACTTGAGAAAAATGTAGATGCTTAGGAGAATTATAGCAATTGGGTTGAGTTGGACGATGAATTATTGCCGTTAACTGATGTCCATTTTTTGCTCGACGTGTGTTTGAGCGAAGGCAGGCGGCAGCAAGTATCACTGTGTTGTTCCATTATGCATCAACGATGGCCGTTATAAAAACTTAACGTTTCATCGATTCCCAAACCCAGTAAGCAGGCCTGAATTAAGAAAGCAGTGGATTGCTAAAATTCACAGGGATGAAGGAGATTATTTTGAGGTGAGAATTGCATCGTCTCCAGTATTTGTCAATTTTTTCGTAACCGAGTTATATTTTTTAATAGGCAGATATGTCGCCGGCTTAGAATATTCACTTCTTAATTTTCTAGATAACAGACAGCACAAGGGTTTGTGAGGAGCACTTTTTAGAAGAGAAAAACCGACCTGGACTCGATAATTTGGGCCGAAAGAGACTTAAAACAGCGGCAATACCTACCCAATTTGCTTGGCATCGCCCAAAGGCAAGGCGAAAGATTGAGCGACATATTCAGTTACATCCTGAGTAAGCCAACAAATAAACTTTTCTTTCACATACAAAGACCATTATTATGTAAGAATTTATTATGACCGTTATAATGAGTTTCAGTTTACTTATATTTTGTGGGCTAAGGAAATAAACTTTATAAAAACACCCGGACTTAGCATGATTAGTGATCTTGTGAGATAACAGGTGTCTTATTTTTTTCTTTAATATGTGCTGTTATTTCTTCCGACATAAAATGCTGACGTTGGAAATCAGAAGTGTAAAAACATATAATCAGGTATTCGTCAACTTAATCTTTCTTGTCATTTTGCTCAAAAGGAGTGAAAGTGAGTCGGGTAGCAGTGATTGTCAGACGGAGAAGAAGGCTAAAAGAGAAGACATCCATCCGGATGAGTCCAATGTCGAGGAGCAGCTTGATGCAGCAAGGGCAGAGATAAGACAGTTGAAAGCTCAAGTTGAGGCATTAAAGCTTTATAAATTTGGCCTTGAAAGGTTTTCAAGGGATAATGATAGTCTTAAGTTTTATACAGGCTTTGTCAGTTACCAACATCTTGTAACATTTTATGAAATAGTTAAACCTAGCGCAGAATCTATGCAGTATTGTTACACAAGTAGCATGTCTTCCAACCCACGTCCTGGTGGTAGAACGATGGTGCTTATTGATGAATTATTTCTCTTTTTATTCAGGATAAGATTGGGCCTCCTCCAGCAGGATTTGGCTTACAGGTTCAATGTCCATGAGTCTACTGTAAGCAGAAAAGTTATCACTTGGGCAAATTATTAATATTTTTTCCTCGGAGCACAACCAATATGGCCTTCAAAAGAAGCTGTGCAAAAACACCTGCCCCAAGAATTTAGGGTTCTTTATCCAAATACTCGTGTTCTGATTGACTGCATGGAAATTAGAGTTCAGGTTCCTTCATTTCTTCTGTTACAGTCGCAAATGTACAGCAGTTACAAAAGTGGCACAACATTGAAGTCTCTCATTGGTATTACACCACATGGAGGCAGTTAGTTTTGTATCTGCGCTTTACAATGGATCCATTTCCGATAAAGAAATAACAAGATGCTGTGGTATTTTAGACCTTTTGGAGCCTAATGACAGCGTTATGGCCGACAAAGGTTTTAATATTGGTGACATGTTAACAAGCAGAAGAGTGAGCTTAAATCTGCCACCCTATCTTTCAAGTGGGGATCAGTTCTCTTCAAAAGAGGTTAAAGAAACCAAAATGATCGCAAAACTACGTATTCACGTAGAAAGGGCAATTCGTAGAATTAAAGAGTATCACATTTATGATACCCCCATCTCATTGTCATTGTTGGGTACTGTCAACCAGTTCTGGACTGTGACTTGTTTGCTGGTTAACTTTCAAGGACCTTTAATACTAAAAAGCAATTCCTCTTAGTTCGCTCGAGAATTCTCTACTTTCATGGGCCACAAACTACAACAGAAAGTTACATTGCCCCTTTCTTGGCTTTGGTATCTGGCTGGAAAACTATTTATTTTGTAATCGGTGCCATGATGACTGGATACGATGGCGTCAAAAACGACAAACTTGCTGTTGCAATTTGTGACCTACCGATGTGCACCTTAACTTAACCTTCACAGAAAATAGTTGAAATAAATGTTGTCAATTCGGTCTTTACTTTGCTGGAAAACAACAGGATCGAATTTAATTCGTTGACAAAAAAAAAATCGTCATTCCATTTCGATACCACGTTTCATGGCAGCTGTACTGTTTGTACGTACCCGGAAGGCTGAAGCTGTTGTACAAGGGTTTCAAAATTTGATACTCTTTTTGCGACGATGCCGAATTTACTTGCAGTTATTCTCTCCTTTCGTAATGAGTGCCAGAGTCCACTCTCGCTTTGTTCTCGTGTTTTATGTTCCAAGTCGCGGGCCATTTATTAGGCTTTAGCGGTGCTTTCGCATCCTGTGGAACTTGCTGCATACTTTTCAACGTCAGTAAAAGTTAGAGACGGTTTCTGTTCTGTAACGATTAAAGAAATTTTTATAACTTAAATGACTTTAATCAAGCTTGTACAATGCTTATGGTACAAATAAGCTAAAACTTTAAACGGTCGACGCTTAAAACTCGATTCTAAAACTAGTTTATGTTGGAGAAATTCAAGCTAGAAAAGCTGATTAAACTTAAGTCGATCTTTTCCACCTATCACTGTAAGTCTATAATTTGAACTAAAAAGGAAAATATTTACACCCCCTTTGAAAGCGATAAAGGTCAGTGAAACGACAATAAAGGATAATTATAAGTTTGCAAATTCGAACAGCGAGGAAGTGTGTTCAAACTGTTGAAGTAAACGGAACATCAAAAGCGATTTTTTAAAGCAATAAATAAATGAACGATTTTTAATAGAATCTGAGAGACTAGTAAACATCATACATGTCTGCAAGTAACCATTGTTTTGAAACAAAGCAAAAAATGGCGAGGAAACTTGATATATTTACCTTTCCGGGTCATAAGCGGCAGCCATTTTTTCCATAGTAACGCATAGCAACCGATTTGTTTGCCCTCCAACATGGCGGCGAATGACACGTGACCTCTTAGTGCAACTCTTTTAGGAGCCATTAATAACAGCGGCCAGAGGACCTCTTATGCAGTGTGCTTGTATTAAAAAGTACTTGGAATTAATATGCACATATCTGAAAAAGACAGAATGTACAATGTATACCTTAACTCAAGAAAGAACAACAATGAAACAGCCTCTAATGTACGTAAATAACAACATTACTGTGGTGATTACCTCTTCCAGTAGTTTCTTTCTGTGTCGCTCAATTAATTGTTTTCTTTGCTCTTCTGACAATTCTGATAGTTTCACATCTAATTCTTTGAACGCTTTTGCAGAGTTTTCATGTTTTTCCTTTTCTTCTTTTGTCTGCAATTTCCACTTTTCAGATGCATGCTTATTTTTGTCTTCGTATGTCAGACCCTTACATTCATCTGAAAATTTTTAAATATTGTGCCATCAAATAAGAAAACATTTTAACTTGGCAAGCCAAATTTCTAAATGTCATTTTGTAAAATGCTGAAAGACAACTTCAAAGGTCACACCACAGGATTTCATCCACAGACTCAAAAGTTACAACCACATTCTGAGACTACATCATTCAGAACTTAAGACATAAAAATGAATGATCAAGTTTGCACTCCAATTCTCAAATAAATACAAGTATTCATTGAGAAAACTTGACAGTTTTTAATAAAGCATTACAAGAAAATAACCTTAAATTCAAGCATGAGTGGGGAGGGAAAATGAAAAAAAAAATTAAAGTTTAGGTTTTTTCCCTTCTTGAATTGAAAATCTATATAAACAGCTATGTGGTGGCTTATTATATGTAAAGTAACTTACTTGTACACATATGCTATACCACAAAGCGTAGCCTATAGTTATAAGCATTAATCACTCTGCAGTAAACAGCACTGCACAAGCTCCTGCTGATGCCCAAAACCTAGTTTACATGATCTGCATATAAATTATTACATAATATAGAGAAGAACTTCAGTATGCACATGGCCTTGCAAACGTGCAATGTTTGCAGTTCTAGACTTTCTATTCACTCTGAAGCTTCCTCAACTCACCTAGAGATGCTTTTTAAGCCCCCTTTAATCCAAAACATTCCTTAAAAAATTCACAACTGTTTTCAGATCTGGTTGATATACACATGTACCTCACCGTCACACATGCAAGTGAGCTACATGTAAATACCCAGGACTCCCAGCTATTAATAGAGGAGTGCAAACAACAGTTCAAAGTGCAGTCAAACCTGTTTATAACAATCACCCTTGAGAAATGGCCAGGTGACGACTACATTTATTTACAGGGTGACCACTATACAAGGTCCACTTAACAGAAAATGATATTAATTTTCAGGAAGTTGTCCGGTGACCGTAATACAGAGTGAGCGCTATATACAGGGCCGTTATACACAGGTCTGACTGTAAAAAGGTAGATTTTTGTTTTCTCTTCGCCTGTTTTAAAAAATTCAGCACAAAATAAATTGTAAGAATGAGGGCCTCTGGCAGCCTTGACCCTCTTTAATGTTATGTCACTTTCAGCATTTAATGTTTCTTGTGATCTTTTTCTTTTCAGATTTCCAATCCATTTCTGAAAATAAATCAAAATTAAACTCTCTTTGAAGACAAAAGTTGCATTTAATAGTAAGAATGAATGATCCAGTACATGAACTGTTAGTGCAGGTTTATTTACATAAATATATGAACCCATTACTAACAACTCAAAAGTATTGAACCTCATCATTTAAGGTCTAAGGAACAGGGGTTACCCTTTTTTCATCCAAAAATTCAAGAAATTTTAAAGGACTCTCAAGGATCAAATTTCCATTGTTGAAGGGTCCCATTAAGTGCTTAATCAAACCAATTAATGATCGGCTCGTGATTTACAAGCTTTTCTCGTGTTCTCCCAACATCCCGTGTGGGTTATCACAGCAGTAAACCCAAAGAAAGTGTGGTCTATTGCTTAAATAATGATCAAACAACTAAATGAATGAATGGCTAAATAAAAATCAGTTAATCAATAATGTGTACAAGGTCCATAAAACGCTAGGATTGCTCTATTGAATGCTTTTTAATTCCTCGCGAAGCAAGGTTTATAATCTCGTCGTGTGACGAGCATCTCAAGGCCAGCATGATTTTGTCTTGGCTATAAATCTATCGAGTTTGGTTGCTGTCCGCCTTGACGTCATCCAGAGTAGTGACCTCAAAGTGCAATAGTAATTCTCATGAACTGCATCCTTAATGACATTGCTACTTGTAATTTTCTGTTTCAGTGATTATGTTTACACTTTACTGTTACAAACAATAGTTGCCAAGTGTGATTATGTACCAAAAAAATACAAACACTTTTATAGCTGTAGTTCACCAAACAATAAATGTTTTCTCCAATTATCAGCATTTCGTTTTTTTTCACCGCAGCATTATCTCCTAGCATTGCCATCCACTCACTACTACTGACACATTTCACAAATAATTATTACACTTAAGGGTGCGCTTTTATTAAGCAAATGCAACTGCATATTAGCCGGCAGTTATCCATTATCACCCCCATTTCCTTTTGACCATTATTACACATGTAGGAGGGTCAAATGGGGTGAACATGGGATGGGACCTATGCAACGTTCGCTAACTACAGCAACACCATTTAAATCTCAGAAGATCCTTTTTAAAGCCAGGGCACTAAGTTCAACTTTAATCCACAGCAGATTAAGTACATCTCAGCTTCCAAAATTAGACTCGCCCTTTTTTTAAGAGATATTTCCAAGCAAAGAATCCTTTAAACTAAGGTCAGAGGTACATGAAAGGGCAAAATGGAGAAGAACGATGAATAATGGCTTTATACGTACTGAGTTGTTCAGACAAGAAAACAACCCTAAAAATGGTGTCTCAACTTCCGATCGCGGGCGAGAGTGCCAGCGCGAGTAGCGACCCGCTTATTTTTAAGAAAGGGAGATACCCCTTCGACAAATAAAATGAGACGAACAGGCATGAAAGAACATTCTTTATAAAACTCAATTAATCATATTATTAGTGGAGTTAACTTACTTCAACTTGAGTCTTGGTCAATCCAGTGTCTGCAGCGGCTTTTTGAACCATTTCTTTTTACATGGCCCCGGTTCCAACGATGCCTTTCCCGTAAAAATTGTCTAAAATCTCTCTCTGGTTATCCGAGATGCCATTTCGTTTCGACATTTTTGCCGTTCCAACCGTTCAAAAGACAAACTACTTTGAACGCTCGATAATACTTTCCAAAATGCTCGATTCCTTCTTGAATGAAGCCACAGAACAATTACAGAAATGCGCGTTTTTTTAACAAGTGATTTTACTGGTTGTTACAGACCTTACGTAACAATAGATCTCTGTAGCAGTTGTCTGAATGGCTCAGATGATCGTTTCTCATGGGTAATACCGATGTTCTCAATTGAGGAATTATGTGTGTTACCCTGTGAGAAAATGTAATACGGGTGAGGGCTAAGATTTGCATTGTATCTGTGTTCATTGCTAGAATAGGGTATGCTGTGAAAGCTGGCTTCACTTCTTTGGGTGAGGAAAAGCTGAAACAATTTGAGCTCACGCTGTCTAGACTTTTCCATTTCTTCTTTCATAAACGATATCAGTTCTTTTGTGGGGTAATTTTGAACAGCCTCCTTTACAAGGGTCAATGCTTCTGTTGTTGCCATATCCAGTCTCTCTTTAGATGACTGCCTTCTTTTTCCTGGCCACTATCATCCAAAGATCTCCCGAAAGATCACTATGTGAAGGTGAGGCTGAGGGTTCCAGTGCTAAATCAGGCTGACAAGATTCTCTTGTCTTCACTACTTCAAACAAAGCAGTGAACCACTCGCCAAGTCCTTGATCCTCTTGAAATATTTTTATCCCAGCTGCTGTTTTTTTGTCAGGGCTGTTTGCTTACACAGGCAGAGACATTTTTTGACTTGCTTCGCAGCTGATTAACAGAGAAATGGAAGTTTTGACCCCTTGCAGAGGCTGTAGCTTTAACTTCTTTCAAAATCTCTCCATACAGCTCTCCATTTCTTTGACTTTTTGTGTTTGTAAAAATAATGTTCTTTTTATATGAGTTGCTACTCACGATGATGTCTATAAGATCATCAAGTGCCCGTGGACACCACTTGGCTTTCCGACCAGGTTTCTTTTTCTTGTTTCCTTTTGCTTTTTTGAAGAAAGTTTGGGAGACGTTCCAAGTCTCCATCACTATCATCCTCTTCTACCTCATCATCATCGTCGGATTCAGCCATAAGTTTCCTACCAATGGCACAAAAATAACAATAACATAACATTATCATCGAAATAACTATGAATACAATATTATTCGTTCAAACTATTTTTCCCTTTCTGAATGGCTTAGCCGCTGTTGACCATGAAAAATGAAAGAATTATGTGAATCGTTCAATAAATCAAAAGATTATTGAACGGTATCATTAACCTGTGAGGGTGCTTAAGCTCTGGTGTTTTTGCAGAGCTTAAGAAAATGGTCAAAAGGGGGGATAGAATTGCACAGGTTATTTGAAGAGAAACAGCTGAATAAATGTCTAAAAAACATAGCAATAGCAGGGAAAATACCACTCAAGAAGAATATCTGCTAGTTTAAACATCCATTTATATCTTGAATGAGGCAAATAGAGACAGAAACTTTCATCAGTCGAGGAAAGCATACTTTTTACTTCAACACATCTTTCAAGAATTCTTAGTTTGCAGCCATGTGAACTTAAGATAGAGACGTTTTCGGGGCGATGGCAACTTCAGCCGGACATGACGTCATGATTCGTGCGATATTGCGCGTGCTCTCGTTTACCACCTTGCCGTCTTGGTCCTGTCGGCGACATGAAACTAGTAGGTTTGGCGTTGTGGCGAAAACGTGAGTATCTAACTTTCATTTTAGTCAGGTTTGTTGCGTTTAGCAACCAGAATTTTATACTTTACCGTTCTTAAATTGTCCTTGTTTTCTTTGAGTCACATTTCAAGCTTGATTTCCAAGGTCTGTTATCTAAACTTACATCTTTTATAATGTTTCATGTCACAGGTTCAAAGAGAATCTATCCAACATGGCAAACAGCAAACCATAAGTGAGCTTTACATGGACAAAATTGTCCTGCGAGCCAAATAGTAGCAGTCAAAAGAAATATGAAAACCGATATTTTAATTGCGTGTTCTTAGCCCTTTTTTTTCGTTTGTGTATCATATAAAATAATGAAACACTGAAAATTATTTAGACTGGTACACATATGTGAACGTAAGCTTAATGTTAACGTGGGAATACTGAAATAAAGTTGTTGTTGTTGCATGCAAGTATTTCCCGGGAATTATCTTAATACCAAACTTAGAATTTCTTTGTCAAAGAGGTAACAAAACGCATTTTAGTTCTTTAGCACTTGTTTCTGGTAGACTGGTAGAAAAGCTCCCAAACGAAATATCCGTGGAAACTGAATTAATTCCTAGTGTCTCGCCAAATTCTGTCTGGCTAAGTTTGCTCGGTAAAAGCCTCTCATCACCAGCGGATACTTCGATTTCAATTTTTTTAAACCTTTTTCTTTTTGAACAGTGCTCCCTCTTTTACAGAATTTGAAAGAATTTGATTTATTCTATCCTGTAAACCAAAACGTAACAGGGTCATTTCCTTTACACCCTGAAACTAGGAATTTAGCTTGCTTGTTAATTTTTTTTGGAACATTTTTTGGAACCTTTTGAACGCTTGTTTGCCAGAGTTTCATTTTTTCTGTAACTAGAAAGATAGGAATGAGGCGGGCAGATCTATTCTCCACCGCTAACTTATTTGTCTTTTCTGTTACTCAATGTTTGTTAGCCTAGATTGATTATGGAGTGGACCCCACAACATGACAGAGTCCTTCTAGATGAAATGTCTGTTAGTGAGGTGTTCCAGTATAAAAAGGGGACACCAGAAAGAGGTCAAGTTTGGGACTCCATCGCTGCAAACCTCAATGTCGTGGAATACCCAAAATTTAAGGTCCTCAAGGTCATGTAGAGACGGCTGGACTCTGTTGCATGGGAAATACTAGAAAAAATGACAAACGAAATCAAAGTATCCCGCATTGCTGTGGAGGTGAATGAAATTGACACCATAATTGAAGAGCTTATTGGGAAAGAAGATGCTGCTGTTAGCACTGGTGGCAAAGACAAGAAAAAGGTTGAAAAAGAAAAGAAGGCTGCAGAACATATTCGAAAAAAGGCCATGGAACGTTTGGGAGAAAGTAGCAAAAGATGTGGGGCAGATGGGGAGGTGGAAGTGAAAAATAAAAAGAGAAAGAGTAGTAGCGAAGCTGTGGAGTTTCTCAGAGAAAAAGCAAAGTTAGACCATTCTGCCAGAGAGGAAGAACTTCAGCTTAGGAAAGACCAGCGAAGCCAGACACTGGTGCTGTTGCAGCAGCAACAACAAATGATTGAAGTTTAATTTTCTCTGATGGAAAAAATGGTGGAAAAGCAGAAAAATTAGAGCAGTTCATATATCGGTTCACATGAGTTTGTTGTTTGTTGATTTCTATTTTAAAAGGATGTAATACTGTATTCCTACTCATCTTCAAGAGAAGTTTGTTGATATTAAAGTGTTTGCATATGTCTTGTTTAATAGCTCTTGCTCCCATGGGGAAGGTTATATCACAGTTTGTAATATTAACACAGACTGTAAATAATCAACTATTAAGCCTCTCCTGGGGGTCTTATTTTTTCCATTCACTTTTGAGGGGAGTGGGGAGGGCTAAGAAAAGAGGGTAGACTTGATAACTTTCTTTCCCTAAAAAGGAGGGTGCTTATTTTTGAGGGGGGACTTAATTGAGAGGGGAGATGTATGGGGGATTTATGGCATCATTGTGTTTCCCTGTTTAAGCTTTTTCATTGAAATTAAGTTAAGTGATTAGTGATGATTTGCAGGTGGTTTTTATTTTAATTTTTTATTAACTAAAGAGGGTCATAATAGAGCTTTTAGTGCTTTTTTAACAACGTTGAAATCCCCCTTTCCATTCTTGCTTATTCTTAATGTGATTCCAAGGAAGCTACTTCTTTTCTTTGTTTCTAACATTAGTATTATAACTGGTCAAGGGTAATCACAGGAACAGTCAGGCAAATTTGAAACTGTCTTATAAAGGGCCCTATTTCTCTCTACCTCTAAGCAAAGTATTCCTCGAGGGTGGGGGGCTCAAGCTCGAAAAAT